>LPNX010126331.1:29920-51965 GCA_001517045.1 Pseudotsuga menziesii | reverse complement strand
AACTTGCACATGGTGGGACTCATGGACTAGGCAAATAAGACAAAACAAATGAAATAATGTCTAAGTGGGTAAATACTATGGGTTGATTATTCTAACAGGATTCAGTACAATCATACTGAAATTATAAATTTTTTGTTGTGCTATCATCACTTCTATTATCGGTGGATATAGTAAGGGTTTTCTTATGCATTCTTTGGGACATATAGGTCTTGGTATTTGACCAGTATATAGGATGTGTGTTGGCATGAGCAACTATGATCCCTGTCAAAGCCAACATGCACTCTGAGTTTAGGCAGGTTTGTCGTCCCATGGTAGTTAGTGTGGTCTCCTATGTTTGACATATCTCAAAGAGTCCAAAGGTTATCAATAATATTTAATTAATCAAGGTTAGTGTGGTTCATAAACCAACTTCAAATCTGTGGGCTTCCTTTATTTTTAAATCACGGGCTCCCTTCATCTATAGCTTGCATGTGTCTTCATTAAATCCTCTACGAGCATTTCTTCCTTAAATATATTCTGTGTAATTTCGATCACATCATATCTTCCAAAAGAATATCCTTAAATCCTTCTCAATGATATGCAGAATTCCCTTTATAAATTTCATGTAGCTTACTCTTTTATTTCACTAAGACTGTACAGGAATACTTTTCTAACTTTTGGAAGACTTATATTTTTCACACCTTGACCATATTTAAACAAACTGAGGGTATGGATAGGTATCCACCTCAACTAGGAACAAGACCATGTCACCTTAAAACCTTTTTGACAAACACACAGTCTTTGGCAGTCACTTTAAAATGGTCTTTCAAACTGCTCAATTTAACACTTGGTCAATTTTGTTAGACCCTAGTCATTACTGTGCCAGGAGGCATTTTGGCAGATTCATATCTCACACGTGTGAACATCGAGAGGGAAACTAAGATCATGAGTGGATTCCGAGATCAGCGAATAATGGACCCATAATGATCTAATGAATTTATCAGTTAAAGAGTTGAATCTGGCTTGAATTTCCAAGTGGGCTCTCAACCTCCTGTTTTTAACACTCGGTCAATTTTTCATATTTTTGGATATGCAAGCTAATGTTTTTACCTCTTTTGGCAGGGTGATATTTTTCTCATTTGGTCACCATAAGAAAAAATAAGAACATGGATGGATAGCCACTTCATTAAAAAACATGCCTATACCTTTTGATGAATTTACCATCACTCAGACAGGCTTTTGCAGACATTTCCAATTGCCTCTTCAACCTTGTGATTTGATACTTAGTCAATTTCTTTAAACCCTAGGTCTCAAAGGTAATTTCAAATTTTCATCAAACTTGGAGTGCAAGACATACAATGGATGGAGGAAAACTAGATGAATCCATTAATACTAGTTTCATCCTCTGGAACTACTTTATCTCTCCTTGATGGGCATTTTACTGAAGTATGATGTAAAAGCTGCTTAAGACCCTATTTTGGCAGATCCACAATTTTTGCCTCAGGTACTTTCAGGTCAAAGTAAGAACATGGTTAGGTAGACAACACAACCACCTATAGGATGTCCATATGGTGTCGGTATTTATTTCAACCTACAAATTATGGCAGACACTCTCCTAGAGCAACTTGTCTAATTTTACCAAAAGAACTTCTTTTGGGAGGTCTGTATCTTCTTCCTCAAAGATTTTTTCTGAGAACTGGTGCCATGGTCGGATAGATACTTCAACCAACTATGGGATGACAGGAAATGGTGGGAATTTTATCCTTATTAAATATGGTGGGAATTTTCATAAGACTACTATTTTAGGACAATTTTTCATCACTTAGTCTTTTTCCAACTTTATCATACATGCCTATGCCCATCAACAGTTCTTTTGTCATTAATGAAAATCTCTAGGATATGTCTTTCCACAATCATCAGTTCACCAAATGTCACCAATTCTCCATTCATATATTGAAATCAATGCCAACACATTCATCTGCCATATTTCCAACAATGATTCCCAAGACGATGGAGATGAGAGGTTACCCATCATCATTCAACCCAAATATGTAATTTAGCTATTTCTAAAGCCTTAGATATTGCTAGGTATTCATTAGTTCAACTCTCCCATTGAAGTGATAAGGATTTGAATAACATATCCTTTTTATGGGGTCCAATGAGCCCTTGCTTATCTCAGATCGAAACTGGAGATTCTTTTCCATATACTATACCTTTTCCTGTTGTTTCCCTTGGATTTGAGGTTGAAACTATAGAGAAAGGACAATTGTAGGTCTCATCCATTGTCATAAGAAATCCATACTTAGTTACTACTTGTGTTAGTTCCTAATGAATAATGAATGACATGTTACACTTTGGAATGATGATCATATAATATTATTTAAAAAAAATTAAAATTGCATGTTTTTGTATTTATAAGATGCCTATTCCCATATTTTAGTCATACTTGATTTTTTTGTTACGTATTTTTTCCGTATCGTATCTGAATCATATTCGAATATGTACTCGAATATTGCTACTATGGTTTTGACTGTTTACTTCATATTTTCTAAGGATTTATATGAAATATAGGCCGTAATTGAGGTGCAAAATGACCCATTATGGGAATTTTTCCTGTCAAATGATAGCCTTGAACCCATCCATCACCAGTTTGATAGAGAATGGGCCTGAACCATACCATCACGACCAAACAAATTTGGGATTTCCCTATTGCAGAACACCTTAGAAATGGTAATAAAATGGTCTTGGGTAGTGTAAGACGATTCAGGGTTGTGATAAGATGATTCCAGATCCAACATCACCCTATCAACGTCCATGTGCAAAACCACTCAAAACCACCTATAATTGGTCTAAATTTGGTGACATTTCACAATGTTATCCTATTTAAAAAAAATCAGGCACATAGTTAGAGAAGGAGTACCTTGCACAGGGAAACTTGCATATCAAACCACTATGGAAGAGGGAGTGTTAGACTAACGTCGCTGAGGTTCGGTGGGAAATCCATGAATGAAGCAATATGACCACCGCCCATTCCAAATTGAATACCCAACATGATATATATGAGGGGGAACCCCATACCTCTTTGCATGCATTAACTAGTCAAGTGGCCCAAGAAACACACTTCTATATCTGTGTTGTGAACAAATTCCAAACCAAATCAAATCGTGTCTTATACCTAAAAATAATTCAAATATAAATAAATCTAAAATAAATTACACCTTTGAGAGAAAAATAGATTTTGGTAAAGCTTTTGGGAAGAAAAAACTTTTGATATTAAAACATTACAAGTAAATATATTTGCATGCTAAATTATATCCACTTGGTAGTTTATATTCTTGTTTTATCAAGTGTAGGTACCACCAAATAGGTATCTATCAGATTTATCTTCCTCGAGTGATGGTGAATATATACTCAGAGAGGTTGAAAGTGATACGTGTTGTACTAGATCTACCGGTTCTATATCAACTAGATCTGAAAAGGTAAGGAAAATATTTTGTAGACGCATGCAATATTTTATTGACAACGGAGGGTCAGGTAATTATGATGCCGAGAGCATAGGTGACATTATTGCAATATCTCATTTTTTATTATGTTACAATTATTTTCATAACATTTATTTATTGATTTATTGTGTCAGGGTGGAACCGGTGGAAAGGAACTTGCTCCTTCGAGTGAATGATAAGAACATTATGGTTAGCTTGGCACTAAATTTTCATTAAGTTAGTATTTTATATCTATGCTATCACATACACAGATCTGGAAATCATATGCTAAATGACACTTTAAATGATTAACACTAGTTATTGGTTGCACTATTTTACATGTCCTAATTACTGTGAAGATAAACTTTCAATTGTTGCATGGCACATATGTGGACCATAAATTCATATGTCTAGATATCCATAGGTAGCAGATAAAGTGATTTTATTAGATGAGGAGTGTCTCCAAGGAAATTATGATATGGTTTCTAAACTACAAATTGCATGCTCAAATATGAAACCTATTTCTTAGTGCCAAAATGTAATTTATGATGAATTTTTTGCTGCATGAGATCATTCCTAGTAATAGAATGGAAATAACTTGTCTAGGGTGACCGTGGAAGGTCACACTCTATGCCCCATCAGGTAAGTGTTAAATATAATAACTAAATGTTTCGATTTTTTCTGTTAGCATTCAATTTCCACTGTTGACATTTGCATTTTTCTATTCTTATGGTGAATTATTGATTGATTTATCATGTCATGGTGGGCCTGTGGAAAGGAACTTGCTCCTTCCATGGTCCAGGGTGACCGTGGACCATGGACAATCACCCACTAGAAGTAGATCAGTATGGGGTGACTGTGGGAAGTCACCAGCCACAGACCTACTGCTCCCACAATCCGAGCCCTCTCCTTTATCAAACACAGGTCTGCAATATTTATTGCAGACCTGGTATTCCCTAGCTGCCTTCTCTGCACACTCAAAATAGAAAACAAGTTAGTATTTCAAACTATTTAGATGGTGGTGTGTTTTGTCAAATATATATTATTGATTTGATTAGTTTTATTCCCTATTCGCATTAGTTTTTTGGGTAAATGTAAGTCTGATTTTTTACTGAGATGTGGAACCTTACATATCTAAATGCATAGTGATATAATTCATAGTGATATAATTCTGACATTATTTTACTGAGTATTGTTTTGGATTTTCTTAGTACTAATTATTGCTATTGAGAGCTGGGTGATGGTAAGGGACTAGATGATTTTATATTTCAGAGCTTACATACAGGATCGAGTGAATGATAAGAACATTATGGTTAGCTTGGCACTAAATTTTCATTAAGTTAGTATTTTATATCTATGCTATCACATACACAGATCTGGAAATCATATGCTAAATGACACTTTAAATGATTAACACTAGTTATTGGTTGCACTATTTTACATGTCCTAATTACTGTGAATATAAACTTTCAGTTGTTGCATGGCACATATGTGGACCATAAATTCATATGTCTAGATATCCATAGGTAGCAGATAAAGTGATTTTATTAGATGAGGAGTGTCTCCAAGGAAATTATGATATGGTTTCTAAACTACAAATTGCATGCTCAAATATGAAACCTACTTCTTAGTGCCAAAAGGTAATTTATGATGAATTTTTTGCTACATGAGATCATTCCTAGTAATAGAATGGAAATAACTTGTCAATTTTTTGTTGACTAGAATGTCTCTTTCCCATCATGTGCTTAGTGGAGTGTTTTTATCTTATGGGAATATTTGATACTAACTTGACCAATTTTGTCCATGCTTGAGGCAGTTGCATAAGAAGGATAAACTTTTCATATTCACCTCTTCCAATAATGAGAAAAATCAAAACAACTTACCACCAGTTGGCACTACAAAGATCCTACACAGATTTTCCAGGTGAACAACTACTCTTTTTCCCTAGGGGTTGAGTTATTTATTTATTTATTTATTTATTTTTAAATAAAGACGAATTCAATGCACCTTATGTTTTTTGTAGTATGATGAATTATCACTAGTAGCTCTTCACATGTAGTAGAGCAAGTGATGATATTTCGCAAGGAGTGTCTGCAAGACAATTATGATATGGTTTCTAAACTACAAATTGCATGCTCAACTGTGCAATTTGCTTTTGATCAATGACAAAAGGTGATCTATGATGATTTATTTGTTATATGAGATCATGCATAGTAAAAGAATAGAAATAAGTTGTCAATTTTTTGTTGATTAAGATGTCTCTTTCCTATCATGTGCTCAAGGGATTTTTTTTCTTTCGGACATATTTGGTACTAACTTTGATCGACTTTGGTCATGCTTGAGGTGGTTGCATAAGAAGGATATTTTTTTCATTTTCATCTCTTCCAGAAATTGTGGGATTGACCTTCACTGGCTTCATTTACACCTACGGGATTCCTCAGTCTTCAAATCTCAGGCTCTCTTCATATTCAGAACATGGGCTTCCTTTACTTTTGACTTGTGGGATTCTTTAAGCTTTTGTGGGTATCTATAGGCCTCTGTGGGATTCTTCCAAGCTCTGTGGGAATCCTTCCAAGACCTTGTGGTCTCTTTAAGCCCCAATGGGATTAACCTAATTTCATATCACAATAAGTTGATCCGAGCCTGGTGGTGCCTACGTCTTCTATCGATGGTATTTTTTATAGATGTACCCCCCTACCTTATCATAGAAATTAGCTCTCAGTGATGCCTAGAATATCATTTAATTAATGTTTATACGATCCCTGTGGTTCTTACAACGTATTTTGTTGATGGTATTTTTATAGATGTACCCTCCTACCTTGTCATAGAAACTGCTCTAAGAGGTGCCACTTTAGCCTCTAATTATGTATTTTAGCCAATTATTATGAATCTGTGCATCCTAATGGGAAAAAATTGTTTGAGGAAATAATTAGGTTGCTTAGGGCCACTCTAGGTACTTTTGGGCACTTTTTAAATCATTATGCCTTATTTTTAGAGTCAGTTAACATTTTTTGACCTCCCCTCTGAACTTCCCATTTATTTTTTTCCCTTTTACTTCAATAAGTTTTTTCCCATATCTTACTTTATCGATATATTTCTTTTCTATAAATCACCTTTCTTATGTTATATTTTATCCATTTCTTTGTCTTTCCATAGTGCCTTTCCATAGTTTTTAATTTTTTTTTGAAACCTCTAGGTTTCGTCGCAATATCGACAAACTTTCGTCGCGGGTATTGCAAAAGTGTTTAAACTTCGGGTGGATTTCCACAAATACTGTCGCTATAGAGACGAAGTTTCGTGGAAAAATTACCGTTCAACTTGCAGATTTCATTGATAGAGATTGGTTTTCCATGGTTTTGCATGGAAGAAATTTCTGTTCAAATTCTAGAATTCATCGATAGAGAGACAAATGTTCGTTGAAAGTGTTCCATGGTTTTGCGTGGAAACAAAATATTTCCTAGCAGTTTTTGGCCATATTTTCGTCGTTATAGGGACGACAAATTTGTCGATAGAGTGACGAAACGTAGAAAATGAATTTAAAAAATCAATTTCAAGGCCATCGTATAAAAGACACGTGGGAGCCAGTTTTTGTCTCTATATCGACGGCTTATAAAGTTCATCGTTATATCCACAAAATAAGTGCTACGAAACATCGTGACCATTATTGTCGCAATTCAGACGACGAAACATGGAAATAGCAACGAAAAACCATCGCAAATTTTCTATTATGTATTAGTTTATATATCTTTTTAAAACATAAATATGAAAAAATTATGAACTTTAAGATTCGGTGGTAAGGCCAATTGTTACACCACTGATCCAAATCAGGAATTTTTTTTGAAAGGCCCACAATACCTGTGTGCTAGATTAGCACAACTCCCTAACTTTAAAGAACTATTTTTAGGTTTTACCTTAATGAAAACATGTTCACCCACCTGGAACTCTTTATGAGTTCATTTAAGATCTACTTGACTCTTCTGTCTGTCTTGTGCAACCTTCAAATCACCTTGTACCTACTTCATGGTTAATTCCATTTCCTTTAATAACTCAGGTCCTAGTATTAACCTGTCAATGGGGTTTCTCCATGAGATGGGAGTATTGCATTTTATTCCATATAGAATGTCAAATGGGATGAATTTCGATGAAGCGTGGTAATGGTTGTTATATGCAAACTCAACCAAGTGTGAGTAGTCCTCCCATTTACTTGGTTGTTCTCTAACATACATCCTTAACATATCTTCTGAAATTAAATTCACCCTTTCAGTTTTTCCATCCATCTGCGGATGAAAATATGTACTAAAATTTAAAGTAGTATTTAAACCTTTAAATAAAGATTTCTATAAGTTTCCCGTGAATTTAGGATCTCTGTCAGAAATTATAACTTTTGGAATTCCATGTAAACGAAAAATTTGTTTCATAAATATTTCAGCAATATTCGCAGCCTTATGAGTGGTTTTTCCTGGTATAAAATGGGATTCCTTGCTTAGATTGTCAACAACTACCATTATAGAATCATTCTGGTTTTGATTTCTAGGAAGACTTGTAATGAAATCAATGATGATTATTTCCCATTTCCAGCTACGAATTGGTAACGAATGTAATAAACCGAATGGATGTTGATGTTCAGTCTTAACCTGTCGACATTCAAAAATTCTAGCAATATATTCTTCCAACTTATTCTTCATATTTGACCAAAAGTAATCTTTCTGTAACATAGTTATTGTCTTTTGATAACCAAGGTGTCCAGAATCGATAGTTTTATGTATTTCGTTTAAGATTAGCAACTTAACTTTAGGTACATAAAATATGTTTTTATAAAGTATTAACACCTTTTCATTTAGACTATAACCTGTATTTGAACTTTCGATTACATTTTCTGCCACTTTAGATTGAAATTTTTGATAATTTTCATCCAATTTTACTTCTTCTTCGAGCTGATCTTCTAAATCTGTTTTGTAAGTATTGATTGCTGCCATAAAATTTAACCTTACATTTCTGTTCAAAGCATCAAATACCTTATTTTCTTTCCCCTTGATATGTTGGATCTTGAAATCATACTCGCTAAGAAAATCTAGCCATCTAGCTTGCCTTGTGTTTAAATTTGGTTGATCGAACAGATACTTTAAACCTTTATTATCTGTCATTAAAGTAAATTTTTTCCTGATCAAGTGATGGCATCACATATTTAATGGATGTATCACAACAGCCAATTATAGATCTTAAGTAGCATAATTTATATCATGAATTTTAAGTTTCCTGGACTCGTATGCTATGATGTGTCCTTATTGAGTTAAGAATCCACCAAGGCCATCATTGCATGAATCAGTGCATACAACAAAGCCCTTGTGAGGAACCGCAATTCTTAAAATTGGTGCAATAGTTAGAAATCCCTTTAATTTCTTAAAACTCTCTTCACATTTTTTATCCCATACAAACTTCTTTCCTTTCTTCTGTAGAGAAGTTATGGGATTCGTGATTCTTGAGAATCCCTCAATGAACCTTCGATAATAATTGGTGATTCCAATGAATGACCGCACATCAGTCACATCCTTTAGGACTGACCATTCGTTAATTTCTTTTATCTTATCTGGATCAACAAAGATCCCATCTTTAGTTATTACGTGACCCAAGTATTGTAGTTTATCTTTAAAGAAGTCGCATTTATTGAACTTGGCATAGAGCTGATGTTCCCTTAACACTTGTAAAATGATTTTTAAATGTTCTTCATGTTCTTCTTTAGTCTTAGAATATATTAAAAGATCATCAATAAAAAATACTACAAAATTATCTAGATATTTATGTAATACATTGTTCATTAAACACATGAAAATTGTCGAGGCATTAGTTAACCCAAATGGCATGACAACAAAATCATAGTGACCATATCGGGTCCTAAAAGCTGTCTTGAAAATATCCTCATCCTTAATTCAAACTTGATGATAACTGGATCTTAAGTCAATTTTGTAAATATTGTTTCTTCGCACAACTGATCAAATAGATCATCTATGCAGGGCAACGAGTATCTATTTTTAATTGTCATCTTATTAAGCTGATGGTAGTCAATGCATAAGCGTAAAGTATTGTCCTTCTTTTTAATGAAAATGACTGGTGCTCCCCAAGGAGACACAAGTCTTATGTACTTTTTATCTATCAGTTATTCTTATTG
The DNA here is from genome assembly GCA_001517045.1 of Pseudotsuga menziesii. NCBI lineage: Eukaryota > Viridiplantae > Streptophyta > Pinopsida > Pinales > Pinaceae > Pseudotsuga > Pseudotsuga menziesii. The sequence continues at coordinate 42,338 of LPNX010126331.1, read as the reverse complement.
CAATTTTAGTTCATTAAGCTATAGGATGTTCATCCGATAAGGATCCTTTGTGCTAGGCACCGCACCAGGTACCAGCTCAATAGTAAAATCCATCTCTCTTTTCAGAGGTAGTCCCATAATTTCCTCCGGAAACACATTTGAATATCCTCTCAGGATTGGTATATCTTCTAATTTTAGTTTGTTTTCTTTATTAATCTGTTCTTCATTAGTTATAGTTACAGAAAAATCTTTACATCCCTTCCAGACAACCCTTTTTAATTGTAAGGCAGAAATATGTCTAATTGTTGTTTTCATAGGGATTCCTTTTACTGTGACCATTTTGCCTTTGTTATTTAAGCAGGTAAAAGTTTTATCAAAACAGTTTAACACTACTTGATGCTTTTCTAACCAATATGCTCCAATTAATACATCATAGGAGCCTAACGGAAGTACATTCAACTTTACAGAAGTTTCAAACTAATTCATAAATAATGTACAGTCTTTCAAAAAATCAATTACTTTTCTTTTTGCTCCTGTAGCTAATTGAACCAGCTGTGACTTTGAAAATTTCTCTACTGGTAGTTTACTTTTCTCTACTGGTAGTTTAATTTTCTCTACTAAAATAGGAGAGGAATAACTCAGGCTAGCCCTTGGGTCAATTAAAATAGAAATGGGTTTATAGTTCACCACACCTTCTACTTCCATCATGGAAGTCTGATATTCAACATGCCTGTTTTCCAGCGCTGCAATGATTCTGGGCATCCCTCTTACTAAATCACCAATCATTGTTTCTTCCTGCATAGTATGAATGTTGTTGACGATATTCTTTCTGTTGGAACAGACTGATGCATAGTGAGGTCCCTGGAATTCCCAACATTTTACATGTTCCTTATGTTCATTATTTTTAACATAGTTGTTGTGATTATTTGTAAATTCTTTATTTCTTATGACAGTAGGGTTTTGTGCAAGTTACCTTTGAAATTATTTCGTTGAAAATTTTTGTTAGGAAATTTACGCAAGTTATTATGCCTAAAATTCCGATTAGGTGTGAAACCTTTCTTTCTTTGTTCAAAATTATTAGACCTTTTTGCTTTCCAGTTTGGCATGTTCTCCCTTTTTTGGTTCTACTCATAGTAGAAATTTGCTTTTGGCATGGCCTCTTCAAGGGTTTTGGGATTATCATATTCAATTCTGTCCTTAATATGAAAAGGTAAATAGCTTAGAAATCGTTGTACCTTAGGTTTTTCATCAAAAATACAAGGCACATAACGCAGTAAGCTCAGAAATTTACTATTTAACTCTTTCATAATCATGGTTCCCAACCTTAAGCTATAAAATTCTTTATCTCGTTGCTTGTAATATTGCTCTGACGTAAATTTCTTTTTAAAGTACTTTTTAAAAGTGCTCCAGTTTATATTCTTTTCTTTTATGCCCTTAACTCACTTTATGTCCCACCACCAAATGTTGGCTTTTCCAGTTAAGTTATATATTTCCATCCTTGCTTTTAACTGATTTGAATAATTATATATTTGAGAATACTTTTCATCCCGAACAGCCATGCTTCGACTTCCTTTGCTTTTTCTGTTTCACCATTAAAAGTTGGTGGTTTAATCTTTTTGAAATCTCCATAAATCTCTTCATAGGGCTTATACTTCTTCTTTCTAGAGCGATAATTACTCTCACTACTATCACTTGAATATTGGTGTTTCTTTCTGTATGAATTACCATTAATTTTAGAAGAAGAACTGATTTCAATTTTTGAGTGTTTTGACCTTTTACTTTTATGTTGATAGGACATAGTGTCAGATTCTACCTATTTTTCTTTTTCTTCATTAAGAAACTTTTCCAGCAGTATTTGATTCAGCTCCTCCTGAGCTCTTAGGATTCACTCATTTTATTTTATTGACAGTCTCCATTTTAGTTTTTAAATCCTTAACTATTTGAAGTAATTCAGATGAATTGTTAGTTATATATTCCTTAACAGGTTCTCTTCCAACGCTATTTTGTTCATTTAACGGGGACATCTCTTCAGCATACTCTTCAAGTCCTTCCATACCTGCAATCTAATTCAGAAAATATTATGTACAACAACATTAAAATTATAAATCAGTATTCATACTTTCTTCTTCTTATTATTATTTTTGCTTACATGCGTTGAGCCGCTTTAGGCCTAGTGTCTGAATGTGTGCTCTGGTACCATATGTAACACCCAAAAATTCACAAAAATTTAAAATCTTTCTAGGTGACATTTAATGTTTAAGTCATAGACAGAATGCTAGTTAAATGATTTAGTTTAGTCTAATTATCAACTAGATTACTAGAGAAGATATGCAGAGAAACTTAGTAGTTTAACTTTTTGTAACTAAAGGATATAGAAATATTTACTTACTAATTTGTAATTTATATGCTACTTACTGAAGTCAATCTCTAATGATTTACAACCTTGAAATAGATTGTCTTTTGAACGTTAAAGAGTTTCAAATATTGACTTCTAATAATAGGTTTGTTAAAAAGAATGTGTATGTTTTTTATGGTTGTTTTCTTGTCCTACTGAAGGGGCTTGAGGTTTTCCCGAGGCTTACTTATCTTTCTAGAGCTAATGCAGATTCGATGCTTGCACAGGTATTTTACAGGTAATTTTTACTTCCAGGTTATGAGGTATAAAATTAAAGTTCAGAAGACTAAAATGAGTAAGTTAGGAAGGGAAACACCTTAACTTTATTTTCTTTCTATTAGTCAAAGTGTAAGAAACTCCCAGTCCTGTAACCAAGATTATTCTATCTAAACAACAAATTGGAGTTGATAGTGTCCTTGTATATTTTAACAATTAAGTTATAAGTTAGATGGGATGTAATTAACAACATGCTCTTAGTTGAAATTTATGGAAACCCTATTACTTTCTATATGCTTTATAACTATGTAATTTATTCCTGCTAAAAATTAGGACATACTTAAGTCCTAACATTTTCATTATTAATTTTTTGCTTTAGAAACTCATTGTAATACTACACAAGCTAACCTAGACATCCAAATTTTATGCATAACGTATACACTAACATAGGCATGTATTCAATGCATAATCTATATCCAAACTATAGTCTAGTACCAAGATTTAACATACCAAATGATTTGTAAATTTTTTTAGCCAAAGTAATGGTATTACTTTCATATGATGCAGGGTTAGCAATATATAAATGATGCATACGTATCCAATATAACCTAGCTAGCTCCACCATGCATAAAAAAGGAATGGTTTTAAGAGGTTAACATTATATATATATATATATATATATATATATAATTAAAAGCTAGTTAAATCCTAACATGCATCCAAAGGGAGGTTTGATATTAAACAAATATTTAGACAAAAGGAAAGGCATAAAAACTATAACCTAGTTTCATCACCCTCAAGCATATAAAAGAGTGATTAAAGTTTTAACAATGTGAATTGTTGTTATTACACAAAAGGAAGGGTTCCAAAAATATATCCACGCATATTAAAGAAATTTCATGCTTAGTGGATTCCATGTGGAGACTATTCGTTGGAAGAAGGGTTTGGTGCTAAAACCTAAGCACAAAATGTTAAATGCTTTCCCCAAACACTACCGAGGTTCTTTTGTTGTTTTGTTGTTTTTGGGTGGAGAAGTAGGCCGATAGGCCGCAGGATCTTCGGCCTCTGCAATGAGTACCATCCTTTATCTTCCTATGGCGTTAGTAGGCTCTACACTCTAATTACTTTTCCTTCATTGTCTTCTGTGTGTTCGTCCATGGCATTAAGTAGGCTCCCTGCTATGGTTTTTCTTTTCCATCATCGTCATCTTCAAGTTCACGTTTGTACAGTTTGGTAAGTGTAGTGATTCTCCTGCATTTTTCTATTATTTAATAAACCAAATTAAATACTAACATTGTTTACTATTTGTTGTGTTGATGGTAGGTGAAACCATTTAGTTGAAGGATGATGGTGTTTTCTAGAAATTGAAGAGTGCGGCATGAAAGTTCTAGTAAGCCTCGGTTTCAACCTTGAAGTTCCCTTTGTCATTGGGTGTGTTCATAGTGATGTCGATCGTGCTAAGGGATAGTTGTGGTGTTCATTTACTGTATTAGATGATAGTTTGTTTTGTTTAAAGATAGAGGAGGAGGCCGTATGGCTATTGTTGTTTATAACCCTTGGGGTTTTGAAAAAGAGCTAAGGCTCATGTATTAATATGATAGGGTAATTCTATTATTGTGATTACTTGGTTTGGAAGCTTACTAGGCTTAAAAAATCGGCCACTATGGCTCTTTCATGGATAGGAAAATGTTAAAGCATTTTGGTCTTGAAAAGTTAATTTCGTGTGGTGACTATTTGGATTAGAGTGGAAACTCTGTTTATAAAATATTTTACTTGCTGTAAAGCAGAACTTACGTCTCTTGGTAAAAATTCTATGTTTAGAAGATATTTCTCCTTTGGTAGTTTGAATGTGCAAAGGTTTGGTTAAATTAATGACAGTTTAAATGACTATGTTAATTTCCTTCTGTTTATAAAGGGCAAAGCTTACAAGCTGAAATGTTAAAAAAGTGTGAGTAAATCATTTTTCTTGTAATTTTCAGTCATAGAATGAATATTATTTGTTAAAGAAAATAGATTTCTTGTTTGTGATAAATATTAATTAAGAAATGGATGCAAAATTGGGTAAAACCATTTGCAAGATCAATAATGCTATGTGTAAACTACTCCGTAAGGGAGTTAACATAGGGTTTTGTTTAAAAGATCAGTTTGATATTTAAGTTAATGATTAACTTCTGTTTTTGATATATAAACAATTGTTTTATCATCTAGTTTATCAGTTTTAAAAGAAATGTTAGAATCTATCTTTATTTCGAATGGATTCTGGAATAGATAAGAAAGTTTATGTTAACAGCTTAGGGTTTTGAAAATCAAAAGAGTTTATATATTTATAAAAATAGAGTTTTTTTGGTTATTTACAACTTCTTTTACTAATTACTTGTTTTATATACTTATATTACAATAGGAAATAAAATATTAAAATAATTAACTAGTGTTCTTTGCTAGTGAAAATATTTTAGCTGTATTACAGTAATATTTATTCTAGTATAATACTCTCAAATTTTTGTCTTTGTATCAACTGTATTACTATACTAGACTTTCTATAGTATTTTGTAGAGGTTTATATATATAGGTTTAAGTCCTGAAAAAAAAGGAAATCATTATTGTATTAAGTCATGCACACTTTTAAGGCTGTGTAACAAATGCTTACTATAAAATCTCTATGTAATATTTTTAGAGAAATTTATATAAATGAAATGGGTTCTAGAAAAATATTATTATCTTGCCTTGCTTAAATAATCAGTAAAGTATTCTTAAGTAAAGCAGATTCAAATCATCTTATCACTATATAATCATTCCTCTAATTCAACCTTCTGTACTAGAGCACTTCATCTTATGATGAGTGGAAAAATACAGAAAGGGATTTTATTCCTTAATCCATCTTATCTAATTCTACGTTCAATTATTCAGTTAAGCAAATACAAGTAATATCTTGAATAAAATGTAGGCTTAAACTATCTATTTGCAGATGCAAGTATCTAAGAAATAATAGTAACACTAATCTTGTCTACTTTCATTCCAGTATTTTACATGCATAAAGATAAATAAAATAACACATTGGAACCTGATAACTTGTAGAGGAGACAAATATCCCAAGGATCCCGTTCCACCCAACCTTTTTCCGAAGATATCTCAACTACTTGTCTTAGGACCCCCGGTCTTGTCCACTGAACCCCCAAAATGAAAAGACTGTGTGAGAAAATGAGATTAAATACCCCTCTAACTCAACATAAGTACTTAGAAGTAGTACTTTCTATCCTCAGCAGTAAAGAACTCAGCTACAAGATACACTAGTTTTGAAACAGTCTTAATCACTCAATCCACTTATGCTTTTCCCCTCATTGAATCTCTTGTGCACTTCTCTCCACTTCAAAAATTTCACAAGGTAATGATTGAAAAACATCCTACTGAATTCAATGGGTAGATATATGCATGCCTAGGTCTTTTGGTCAGTTTTTCAATTAATGAGCCATTTTCTCTATTCCATTTTCTTGGGGAACATGACCACAAAATTAGGGAAGTTTCCCTCTACAACAACTAGAAGTGGTTGAGGATTCTTCCATGTGTCAATTTTCTCTCACCCCAGTCTATTGCACCTAGTGGGCCAATGGACACTCATTTAACAGCCTCCTTAGGCTATTTGTCTCATCTTCTATTTATTAACTAATAAAATATTCAACATAATTAATTACAGTCATCCTTGACCCCACATTTTCAACAGTCTCAAACTTTACAATAAAAATAAAATATAATGTCTTTTTAAACATAAAATGTTATTGAAATTAGGGTATGTGAGATACAACATAAATTTTATTTGTCCATGGAAATAAGGAAAAGAGGAAAATCACACGGGAACAAAAAATCCCCTAAAAAATGGACACGGAGCCAAAAATATGAAAGTGAGTGGTATCCATCATCATGCATCACTCACCCCAAGAAGTGATCTCAAGTAGGTGAAGGTATTCTCTATGAAGCACTTGGTGAAAATATTAGCAGTTTGCTCTGTAGATGGGACATACTGCAAGGCTATCGCCTGATCATGCACTAAGATACAGATCTAGTGCATGTGTATATCAATGTGTTTGGTACTTTGTCTCTACACTAGATTTGTGGAAATCTTGTTTGCACTTTTATTGTCACACCAAATGACTATGGGTGAATCAAGTGCAACTCCAAGTTCCTGAAGAATACCTTGCAACCACACACATTGTGCACTTGCATTCACTGCTCCTCTGTACTTGGCCTCGGCTGAAGATAAGGATATGGTGTGTTGTTTCTTACTTGAACAACATATGGGACCATTGGCACAAATGAATTCATAAGCTGAATTGGACTTCCTGTCATTGGGATCATCATCCCAATCAGAATTAGAAAATCCAACTAGTTCTAGTGGAGAACTAGCAACATAGTGTACCCCGAAGTTCTTGGTGCCTTGTACATACTAAAGGATCCTCTTGGATTCCTTTCAATTGATCTCATTAGGCTTCTTCATATATCTAGGTACATCACCTACAACATATGCTAAATCAGGTCTAGAATGAGCAAGATACAACAAACTCTTGACTAGCTTCCTATACAATGAGATGTCCACCAATGGAGAACCACCAACTTCACCTAGTTTGATACCAGAATGGAATGGGAACGTGTATTCCTTACATTCAACCATTTTAAACTTAATTAATAGGTATGTAGCATAATTGTATTGCCTGACCTTGATACCTTCTTCATGTCGCTAGAAATTCTCACCTCCTGTGGACAGGAGTTGTTTCGCTAGGTTGAATATTTCATAGATAGAACAAATGAGTGATAACAATAAAGTGAAATTTTCCTAAGATGAACATATGTTTGGAATTAAACCTTCACCTGTAATACAGTGCGATACTCCATCCTTCAAGAGTGCTAGATATCCACAGTTACTTGCAATAACATCACATAGTACACAAGATCAAGAGTACCAAAAGCTATATATTATCCTATATCAAAGACTAAGGAGTTTGATAATAAATCAATGATTGAAATACAATAATATTTATGGAAAAGAAAATTTTTATTGCATAGTCAAGTAAAGAGAGAGTTTACAACCGTAATTCCTTAATGTTTTGATTCCTCCTCTCATGCCAAGTCTTGTTCTCAAAGCTTCAACTTGCCTTCTTTATGCTCACCCTAGATTTGGCCAGAACTTTGGTGCAACAACATAACTTTCCTCCCCTTACCTATGGGGGGTGAGGTAGTACTTATAACCCTTGGGAGGATAGGAATGGTTGAGAAGATGATGGATGAGGTGGAAGGGATATCCTACTAAGGGGGATCTCAAGTCCATATGGTCCATAAGATTAGGGATGAGGGTGCCATGAAACTTATCTTTGACAATCTTTGTGAATCTTCTATTTTTTCCTTTTGAAACTAGAGCATCGCTCTTTCACTATGGAGACAGAGTGTTACTAGGTCTACACTGCTCATTGCTCAAAGGGTTTAGGAAGTGGCACCTCTCATTTTCAATTGACAAGTGGGGTTATAGAAATGGGTAACACTTATTGTGTAAAGGGAAAAGGCAGTGTGGACTTAAGTATGAAAATATGAATCTTCACCAAGGTACAACTTCACATTTTGGGATTTGAGGCAATTTATGATGTTTTGGCTCGCATAATATGGTCATGATGAGAATGTTTTGTAACATAATCCCCCCCCAAAGCATGAGGCTAGATGAATAGGATAGGAGAGAACTTTGTAAGAAAAAGTTATCGCTTCGCTTGGTTAGAGATCATAATCAACTTGGATTTTATACAATACATCAATACTTTGACTCATATCCAAATGACTTCTCATCATGGCAGCATACCAATACAATGAAGATCCATGAGAGGGATGAATAACCATGGCTACTAGAATACAGTGTAGATCCATGTGAAGAAGAATTAAAATTGGACATAGCTACCAGACATACAATGTAGATCTATGTCATATAGATGCAAATTTGAGCACATCCATGACCATACAAATGTGGATACATTCTAGGACTCATAGAAATAATCCATCGCAACCTCGGGAAAGCAATGGGTGCTTAATCGATACCCAGGGTCTTCATCTACTCTTCCACAAAGTATGATTCTATCCATGTGATTACAAGGTCTTGATGTCGAACATGGTAGAAACCACTTGATTACCGGTCAATGATGAGAAATGTTAATAAGTGCGAGGGATATCACCATTGAATTTGATGATTCCCAATGTAGCCTCGTATAATATCCTGAGTGTCAATAGATGATTTGATGTCGAACACTTAGTTGAATCTTTCGATCACGGGTCAATGATGTAAACCTATTTTCGAAAGCGAGAAAATAGGGAATTAAGGAATAACAGACTTCAAGGTACTATTTGTTTTTTTCTAAAATGAATTCTTGGATGATGAGCTGAAGTTGACATGAATAGTCACTGCATTGAAGGAGACCCATGATGAATCCCACATCGACGACACGAAACTCGGGACAAATTTCTAGAATTTTGAGTGTGATGTAACCATAGGAATGACTCAAAGGTAAATGGCACAAAGGTTTTACTGCAGATGCAAGCTCTCAACGTGACTTCCATTTGAACATCGGGTGACATGACCGAAGACTTGGTAGCATTGACTTGACCAGGAGGATACCAAAACATAATACGACGGTGGATGATGCATTGTTTGAAAGACTCAAAGAGTGACATGACTAATGAAAGTGGATCGAATTTGAAGCAAGCTGAATACCCAATTGGCTGAATGAAATGCAGACAAGTGCCATGTTCAAAGGTGACTAATAACTACCATTTATTTCAAATGAAAAAGTTCTTTTCCCTTAATTTCCCCATTATGATTGATGAGTTATTCTTTTCATTTTTATGAGTTCAAAGACGGTAACAAACACTCATTGCAACTTATCCTAAGATAAGTCCATCCTCATATGTTTCACAAACTTGAGAAAAGAGGGGTTCATTCCAAAAAAGGGTCTCTCAATGTTTAATTTAACAAGTCCATTGAAATTTAATTCGGTATCGTTCATGTTTTAACAGTCTGAATGAAAAATATAAGAAGACTCCAAAAGGTCCTTTTTCATATAATTTAGTTCCTAGGGCCCAAAAAAGTATAAAATAATTCCCTAGAGAACTCTTCCAGTCATGATTGGTCGGAGTATTCCTTTTTCGTAATTAGTGCCCCCTGGTCCAAAAAATGGGTAAACTATCACCAAGAAGATGACTCTTCATTTCTTTTTATGAGCATGAAGAAGACAAGTTCACTCAACAATATTTTCACATTTTAAGATTCCGAAAAGAGCTTAAAGGGGACTCTATTAGGGTTCTTTTTTCGTAATCGAATTTTAACAAGTATGAAAAATAGTAAAAGTACACTTGATACCTCTTCACTAAGTTTTTAATGAGCACGCCGAAGGTATAAATGGAACTCAAAACCTTTTTCATGTTTAAATCTAGAGCACGAAAAAGTGATAAAGTAAGCTCAAACCACTTTTCATGTTTTAACCAGAGCACGAAAAAATGAAAAGTAAGCTCAAATCCATTTTACTGTTTTTAATGACCTCGAAGATAAGTTGGAAGAATGCTCAAGGTATTTGCTTCATTTTTTAACAGAAAATGAACTATGCTTAAAATGTTGTTTCATGGTTTAGCAAGCTTGAAACTAAAAGAAAGCATGCTCAAAATGGCTCCAATTGACGGGTGGTTGGTACTTTCCCCTAGTATAACTTTCAATTAACTTTAATCCAACAAAAGGTGGTAGGCTACATGCCCCCCAAGATTTCTTTTCTTTTCTTTACAAGCAGATGAAATGAAAGTTCAAAATATTGATCCTTGACACAACCCAAAAAACCATTTCATTTTTTAACGAGCTTGACACATAATAGAAACTATGCTCACTATGGCCCATTTCATTTTTTAACAAGTTTGAAAGGGAATAAAACTATGCTCAAGGTTGATTTTATTTTTTGACGAGATTGAAACCAGAAGTAAACTAGGAATAAAGCTATGCTTAATTCCAGTATGATTTCCATAGGCATACCATGTGGAAGGTGCCAAACCAACAAAAGAATGACATGTAACATGCCATGTGGTAGGTGTTAGGTCAAAAAGTGAAGATCCTACCATGTGGCAAGTTACATGTTAATCTTTTATTGATGTGGCATGTTTCACATGGAAGCTTCCAAAATGCACCTAGATAAATAAGTTAATCAACGCATAATCAACATGTTTGCTAATCCTTTGACGCATATTCGATATGTGCATATGGATAATTTTTTGGCTTGGTATCAAAAAAATGACGTCATAATTTTTTAAGAAAAAAATATTGTAATGAGGGCTCAATACTATTAGGTGCATTATGGTGATCACTTGTCTATATTCTTATTGTTTGGTCACACTATATACTAGCAATGGTTTAGTTCACACCAAAAGTTCTTTGTTATTTAACAAGTCAACATTAAAATTTATTAATCAATGATTGGGAATCATGTGATGGTCAAGTGTAACAAAGGAAAGATGATCAATGGTCACAATATTCCCCTCATGGGGAAAATTCATCACTCTAAAGAGTGTGAACAATACAACCTTCATGTCATAAACATAATCACATCCAAGGGGCAGATTGAAATCTAAAGGACCTTGGACCACCATAACATTAATATAGACAGTTTTACCTCCTAATGTAATAGGTAAATGAGGAAGGATCCCTAAAGGTACAATAGGTATGCAATTAAAATCCAGTATTTGATCGGTGGATGGCATAAGCCGAGGAGAACCTAAATCTTGCCAAGCAGTTGAGAATAGAATACTAACATAAGCCCTTTCGTCAACAATAGTGCGAAGCATCCTCCTAGCGGTAACTTGCACAACTATATGGAAAGGAACACTTGAATTAAGAAGAGATTCTATTATATTACTCCAATCAAAGGAAACAACCTTAGTATTTGAATAGGGTACTATTGTAATAGACAAAGTTTCCTCTTGTCGAGAATAATCCGAATGGAGCATAAAAACTTCAGCAGGTTTTAGTTCATTCTCTACTTGTAATACTCCAAATATTTGTAAAAATTTAAAATTTTTCATGTAACATAAAACATTTGTAGTCGTCTCTGCTTAGGTACTATTAACCGTTAACGGTTACTTACATAGTATTAAACTAGAACTGCATATTTTGTTAATCTCTAGTCCTGTATACTTATAGTTTGTTTTCCTAACTCCATGTTAAGGATTTGATTTAGCAGGTTATGATTTGGTATAACAGGAATTGAAAAATATGTTTAAATTCTAGTACTAAGTTTGTTTTACTGTCTTATGACAAGTAGGAAATAACTTCAATTGAGATCGAGGCTTACTTAGCTTATAGATAATGCAACGAAGTGATGCTTCTTTTACAGGTCCTTTACACGTAAGAATTTTGTTACCAGTTCCAGACCGAGATTAATATCTTAACTAGCATATAATAGAATGCTAGTAATTTTATCTATTTTACAGCTTTGAGCAGTATAAGAGGTATCGTTTATATGATTATTTATGTTCTAAATAGATATTAATAATACAAGTAATTTTTAGTAATCTTAGCTTAATTTAGTTACCCCTTCCAACTCTCTATAATTAAAACTTGATCATTAACTTCCAACAATCTATTTTCAGTTTAGTTTATTTGTATAACTCTAATGAAGTTGTAAAGAAGATTCCTTTGTTTACTTTCATAATGCTGAGTTAAAATCCATAGTATTGATTCCACAACATCAAGATAAATTAACCTCGGAAATCCCTGATCTAAATAAAGTCATGTAGTTCATTGACTGTTAATCGCCAATGGAAGTT
>LPNX010126331.1:5308-23811 GCA_001517045.1 Pseudotsuga menziesii | reverse complement strand
ACCCTTGAGCCCCAGTCTGTTTCACAGCCGAAATACCCTCAGCCCCATGACAATCATTCAATGGATTCAAAGGCACCCAACCAGGAGAGCCACACCCTCGATGTTTCGCAGCAAACAAAGGAACCCTCCAGTCCTCCGTCGATGTATCACCGCTCGAGCCCTGACCCTGCAGAGACTGACCACATTCCCCACCTAAAAACGCCTGAGCACAGCCATCATCAAACACAATCCCTTGCTGCAATGGAGACGAAAGAGGCCCTAAATTTGGAGTCAAAGAGCCCCCCGCACCCGACCAGGAAGAAGTCCCCAGCAAACCCTCTTGCCACTGAAAATCGGACGCCACAGCCGGAACTTGAGTAACCGGCGAAGAGACAGGAAAAACTGGCGGAGAAGGAAAGTCTGCCAACCCTAACAACTTATCGATAAGACCCTGGTCACCCAGACCCAACGTCGGGGTTTCCACCAAGAGCTCCAAGGAACCGCCACCTGTCACCACCCAAATATCATTGCTCTCCAACCTGTCGCTGGAGTAATCTACAGCCTCCTGATCCTCCATACTGAACCCCAAAGCAACCAAAACCCCTCAAATGAAGCCAAACCGCTAAAAAAACCCTAACACCAAGGCAACCAGCACGGCCCAATCCACGATAAAAACGCACACAGTTAGAAAAGCAAGTCGTCTGCTAACCTCCAGATGATCACTGCCATCGAGCTAAGAAACCTTGAGAAGTACGTTGAACCAAGAAAACTCTCCATCCACCGGGCTTGTGCTCACCATTTCATCGTGAGATTTTGCATAACCTTATTTTAGTATGAACTAATCCCAAAGGTTATAAATCATGGGTATATATTTTTAATATCATTTGCAGCTTCTTATAATACTTGTTAGGCTTAATATATATAGTAAAGATTATGTTTAACGAGATTTATTATAACCATAGTCTTTCTTTGTAAAATCGTGAATGTATGCAGGCTGTTCCAAGATATCTGCAAACTATATCAAATACCCACAAATTTATACTAAAATTTGGAGACACGTGGTTGCAAAACAAAGCATAGGGTTTTGACCTTTTTATTTTTAACATATATATTATATTAAACCCTAAAATCCCACATTAACCTATCTTTTACTTTCCTATGGAAGAAGACGGTCGTAGGCTTATGGCTGCTCGGCCTGTCTGTCACTGCTATGTGTAAGATTCGTTTCCAATAGTCTAATTTCTGTGGATGAACCCTCCATAATCGTTGCCCAGCTTTGCAAATGCTATTTCGTTCACTATCTTAACTCTGTAAAAATGCTTCCATCCCAACACAGGGGAATTTGATAGTGTGAATACAGCAGTGAATTTGGTTGTATTGTGTTCTTGTTGTGTGAAGAGATTACTGGTTCTCACTACCCAACTTCTGGTGTGGCATTTGAATCTGCCCCATCGTGGATTTCGATTTCAGACTTGAATTCTGTGAGCTGCGTTTCATCCCGTCAGAGCTTTCTTGAAGCTCATCGTTCTCTAAATGGTGGCTAGGTTTTTGAATGTGAGCACTGTGTGTTGTATTCTTTCCTAACAGTGCCTTCCTAGTGTCTTCTTTTCAGCAAGGCAAAGAGAATAAACAAGGTAAAAATTCGTTCGCGTTTTTTTATTATCCATTCTTACATTGCTAAGTTTGAATTTTTTCACTAATGACAGGCGGTTTAACCAATTATGGTTCTTCTCTATTGTAGGATTCATTTCGAATAATGTCAAGTTGGAAGATACCACCAGAAGGGCTCCACTAAGCGTTTCTTCTAGTAAGCCTCGGTTTCACTGAGGTTCCTCCTGCAGTGGTGTATGATGTTTATTTTGAGTTGGTTTAGTTCCTTCGGTTTTTGGTTTTTGGGCTCGACCGTGGATATACTGTGTTGTATAAAATTTTGGAAGGCCATGGGGTCGATACTTAAGATTTGTTGTCTCGATTCTTTAAGCCCTTGTGGTTGTTTAGTGTAATATTTGGGGCTTTCATGGCTGGGACTTGAGAAATTATGGCCTTCTCATTCGTAAATTTTGTTTTTAGTTATGTTATTTTATACAGGAATTTATGCCGTGACTCTATTTGTAAAATGCCATAGGGCCGTAACTGATAAAATTCAATTCAGGGTTTAACTTTAACTTAAATATTGGATAAGCCCAAAGCTTACTCTTTTGTAACTTATATTTTTGATAATATATATGTATATTTACTGTGATTTTTAAAATGGTAAAGGAAGGCTTGTACTGTTTATCTATTCTGGTTTATTCTTTTCGAATTTAACCTAGCAAAGGTTATTGATAAGATAAATTAATGTTTATTTTTCTTTTGTGTAAAATTGTGACTATAGATTTAGACAGTGGGTTTTTAGACCATATCTTGATTATTACTCTCAGTAAAGATAAATGAATAAGGAGTAAATAACACCTCCTAAATCTTTATTGTTTCCTGTTTGGAAATATATTGAAGAGTTTTTATTTACTTTTTATTTATAATTATGCAAATAGTTTTAATATTGTTCCTCATGGAGGATATATTAAACTTCTTATATTCATTTAATTGATGCTATGGTTATATAAACACAGTATGTAAGCTTTAATTTATTTTAAGGACTAAATATTAACCCCTCTGTTAGTGAAAGAGGTGGTAATGTTATTTTAAATTTACAGTTTCTTTTAATTAGGTTTTATTTATAAAACCCTAATTTCTCTTAGTTCAAGTACATAGTTAATATCTCATTTTAAGGTTACCCTAGTTTGCATTTTACTTAGATGAATTTATTACAGTAAATATCTAGCCTTGTTTACTGTTTCTCAAAGTTAATATTAGTTATTTAATTTATGTTTTTATAATATTGTTAAATTATTATAATAATAGACTTATAACAATAATTTATCTACTGTGTAAACCATTACACAAACTAAGTAAACCTATACTTTGAATCTTTCCTAACAGTTTTATTTATATTATTTAAGTACTCTAATTAAATAAAGACATCTAAATAAAAGGAAAACATACATACAAATCACACATATGAACCTATAGAAAATAGTAATTCACATTACGCATACTTCATTCGATTCTTTATCTGAAATTAATCTAACCTACTGTACTAGAGTACTACCTTTATAAAAGGTGTGGAAAATGCAATTAGGTATTTTTGTCTATCTTTTAGTAAATCTAGAAATTCTTCTAATCATTTACCCTAATCCATCGAGTTTAGAACTTAACTATCTTTTCACAGTATAAATATTTCTTCTAACTAATCCTAGAAGCAATAGAACAAAAGCATAACATATCATTGCTTAAAACTTAAAATTTCCAGATAACAATAAACATTTAGAAAACTATATATATCAAATAGAACTTGGAAATATAGATGAGGTGACAAAAGCTTAAGGAACGTGTTCCTCCCAACCAACTCCTGGAGAAAAGATAGACTGCAAATCTCAGGACCCCCGAGCTTGTCTCCTGGTCCACCTGGTAGCAGTACTGGGTGAGAGATGTAGTTTAGTAATCCTCTGCAACTCTACTGAATGTTAAGCAGTAAATCAGTTCTGCATGTAGTAGTATGAACTCAGCATAGAATAGCTGCATTAGTTCAGGTCTTCAGCACTTTACCACTCAAAACATACTTCAGCTAGTCCCCTCCATCGAATTTTCTTGTGCACTTCATTCATTAAGAATGTTCACAAGTCAAGAATGAGCATCCTCAGTTGTCTTCAATGGGAAGTTTTATTAGCATGCCTAGGTCTTTTGGGTCAGTTTTCACTTAATGAGCCACCTTCTCTTGTTCCACTTTCTTGGGGAACATGACCACAAAAAAAATGGAAGTTTCCTCCTACAATAGGTAGAAGTAGTTTGAGGATTCTTCCAAATGTCAATATGCTCTCAACCGAGCCTTCTCCACCAACTAACTAGTAAAAACACTAATTTAACAGCTTTCCTAAGCCGTTGTCTCATCTTTCATTTATTTATTAATAAAATATTCAGTAATTACATTCAATTATACTTGACCTCACTTGGTCATTAATTACAAACTTTATAATAAAATATAACATAATGTTTCTTAAAACATAAAATGTTTTGTAAATCAGGGCATGTGACATACATACCCCCTTAAATTATAACACCGTCCTTGATGTTATTTATTCTTCGTCCTCAGAATTACCCTGGAATAGAACTGGATATGCAACCCGCATATGACTTTCCAATTCACAGGTGGCTTCTTCTGGACTAAGGTGCTTCCATTGCACCTTCACCTGACCAATGGTGTGATTCCGAAGTAAGATCTCTCTCCTTTTGAGGATACAATCCGGTTCCACCAGAAAATCTCCTTCGGGTTCCACCTGAACATCATTCCATTTTATAACATGAGTAGCATCATGTACGTATTATTTTTACACAGAAATATGAAAGACATTATGAACCTTCAAATTTGGTGGTAAAACCAATTGATGTGCCACCTGTCCTATTCTGGACAGTATCTCAAAAGGTCCACAATATTGGGGTTCTAACTTAGCACAAATTCCTAATATCAAAGAACTCTTTTTAAGCCTTACCTTAATAAATACATGTTCACCAACCTGAAACTCTTTTTGAGTTCGTTTAAGATCATCTTGAATTTTCTGTTGGTCTTGCGCAACTTTCAGGTTACCTTGCACCTATTTTACAATTAACTCCATCTCTTTTAATAGTTCAGGTCCTAATACTAAGTTTTCAACTAGATTACTCCATGAGATGGGGGTATTGCCCTTCCTGCCATACAACACTTCAAATGGACTGTATCTTGTTGAAGCTTGGTAGTGATTGTTGTAAGCAAAGTCTACCAAGTGTAAGTAATCTTCGCATTTACCTGGTTGTTCTTTAACATACATTATGAGTAGATATTCCAATATCTGATTCACTCTTTTAGTCTATTCATCTGTCTGGGGATGGAAAGAGGTACTGAAATTTAAAGTAGTATTCAGTCCTTTAAACAAAGACTTCCAGAAATTGCTCATAAACTTAGGGTCTCTGTCTGAAATTATTACTTTCAGTATTCCATGCAAATGAAAATTTTGTTTCAGGAATATATCAACAATATTAGTAGCCTTGTAAGTAGTTTTTACAGGTATAAAATGAGCTGCCTTACTAAGTTTATAAACGACTACATTTATTGAGTCATTCAAATTTTGATTTCTAGTCAGTCCTGTAATAAAATCAAGGCTGATTATCTCCCACTTCCAGCTAGGGATAGGTAATGGATGAAGTAACCTGGATGGATGCTGTTGCTCAGTCTTAACTTGCTGACATTCAAAGCACTTAGCAATGTATTCTTCCAGTTCATTCTTCATGTTTGGCCAAAAATAATCCTTTCTTAACATGGTTATAGTCTTTTGATAACCAGGATGTCTTGAGTAAGGAGTCTTATGAATTTTGTTTAAAATTAGTAACTTAATCTTAGGTACGTTAGGTATGTACAGTTTGTCTTTATATAGTAATAACCCTTTTTCATTTAGACTATACCCTGTACTTAAACTTTCAATTAAATTTTCTGTTACTTTTGCTTGTAATTTTTGATAATTTTCATCCAATCTTAGTCCTTCCTCTAGTTGTTCTTCTAAATCTATTTTATAGGTGCTGATTGCTGCTACAAAATTTCGTTTTGCATTCCTTCTTAAAGCATCAACAATCTTATTTTATTTTCCCTTAATATGATGGATTTCAAAATCGTATTCGCTTAGGAAAGATAGCCACCTAGCTTGCCTTGTGTTTAAGTTAGGTTGATCCAACAAATATTTTAATCATTTATTATCTGTCATTAAAATAAACTTTCTTCCGATTAAGTGATGGCGCCACATCTTCAAGGAATGTATGATAGCAGCCAGCTCTAAGTCATAGGTCGCATAATTTTTCTCATGAATCTTCAGCTTCCTAGACTCATATGCAATGACATGACATTCCTGAGTTAAAACTCCACCTAGACCATCATTGCATGCGTTAGTACATACTATAAAGTATTTATTAGGGTCAACAATTCTTAATATTGGTGTAGTGGTTAATAATGTTTTTAACTTTTTAAAAATATCTTCACACTTTTGACTCCATTCAAATTTCTTCCCTTTCTTCTATAAAGAAGTTATGGGATTTGCAATTCTTAAAAACCCTTCAATAAATCATCGATAATAGCTAGTAATTCCCATGAATGATCGTACGTTAGTTACGTCTTTTGGGACTGGCCATTCCTCGATTGCTTTTATCTTTTCTGGATCTACTGAGATCCCTTCTTTAGTTACTACATGACCAAAGTACTGTATTTTATCCTTAAAGAAATCACATTTACTAAATTTTGCATAGAGCTGATGTTCTTGTAATTCTTGTAAAACAATTTTTAAGTGCTCTTCATGTTCTTCTTTAGACTTCGAATAAATTAGAATGTCGTCAATGATTTCACCACAAATTTATCAAGGTACTTATGCATTACATTATTAATCAGACACATGAAAACAGTCAGGGCATTAGTAAGCCCGAATGGCATAACAACAAACTCATGCTGACCATATTCGGTCCTAAAAGTTGTTTTAAAGATGTCTTCATATTTGATTCAAACCTGGTGATAACCAGATCGTAAATCAATCTTTGAAAATACAGTCTCTCCATGTAGCTAATCAAATAGATAATCTATGCAGGGTAACAAATATCTATTTTTAATAGTCATTTTATTAAGTTGACGGTAATCTATACATAATTGTAGAGTTACGTCCTTCTTTTTAACAAAAATAATAGGTGCTCCCCAAGGAGACACACTAGGTCTGATATAATTCTTATCAACAAGTTCTTTTAACTGTGATTTTAATTCATTTAATTCCAATATATTCATCCGATAAGGGGATTTTGAGTTAGGCATTGCACCAGGTACCATATCAATAGTGAATTCTAATTCCCTCTTCAGAGGCAGTATCGAAATTTCTTCCGAAAATACATCCGAATACCCCCTCAGGATCAGAATGTCTTCTAGTTTTAATTTATCTTTGTTATTAATATTTTCTTCATTTATTACTGTCACAGCAAAGGATTTACAACCCTTCCGAACAACTCTCTTTGATTGCAAAGCAGAGATCTGTCTTATATCTGTTTTCCTAGGGATTCCTCTTACATTTACTGTTTCTCCATCATTATTTACGGAATTCAAAGTTTTATCGATAAGGGGCTTTTGAGCTGGGCACTGCACCAGGTACCATCTCAATAGTGAATTCTAATTCCCTCTTCGGAGGCAGTCCCAGAATTTCTTTCGGAAATACATTCGAATACCCCCTCAAGATCAGAATGTCTTCCAGTTTTAATTTATCTTTGTTATTAATATTTTCTTCATTTATTACTATCACAACAAAGGCTTTAAAACCCTTTTGAACAACTCTCTTTAATTGCAAAGCAGAGATCTGTCTTATAGCTGTTTTCCTAGGGTTCCTCTTACATTTACTGTTTCTCCGTCAATATTTACGGAAGTAAAAGTTTTATTGAAACAGTTCAGGACTACCCTATGCTGTTCTAACCAGTTCATACTAATTAACATATCATAAGAACCTAAAGGTAGTACGTTAAGATTAACAGAGGTTTCAAACTAATCCATGTTTACAACACAATCCTTTCAAAACTAATCACTTTTCTTTTTGCACCAGTAGCTAGCTGAACTAACCATGAATTTGCAAACTTTTCTACTGATAAATTGCATTTTTCTACTAAATCAGGAGAAATATAACTTAAGCTGGCCCCTGGGTCAATTAAAATAGATATAGGTATTTGATTCAGCTTACCTTCCACTTCCACCATGGAATTTTGATAATATGCTTTCATGTTTTCTAGTGCTACGTTGATCCTGGACATTGTACTTGCTAGATCACCAAAAGTCATCTCTTCCTGCACCGTATGTATGTTGCTAACAGTCTTCTTTTGGTTGGGGCAAACTGATGCATAATGAGGACCATTACATTCCCAACATTTTATTGGTTCTTTTCATTCATTATTCTTGGTGTAAAAACTGTGATTATTAACATGTTCTTTATTTCTTAGGCCATTTGGATTTAATTGTGAATTACCTTTATTCCCTTGGAAATTTTTATTAGGAAAATTTCATGTGTTATTATTCCTAAAATTACGGTTAGGTACGAAACCTTTCTTCTTTTAATTATTGGATCTTTTAGCCTTCCAGTTTGACATACTTTTCTTCTTGTGATTCTGCTCATAGAAAAAATTCACCTTCCGCATAGCCTCCTCCAAGGTTTTTGGATTATCATATTTAATTCTATATTTTATATGAAAAGGTAAACATATTAGAAGTCATTGTACCTTAGGCTTCTCATCCACAATGTAAGGAACATATTGAAGCAGACTTAAAAATTTATTGTTTAGTTCTTTCATGTTCATTGTTCCCAGCTTTATTTCATAAAATTCCTTAGCCCACTCTTCGTAGTACTGTTCTGACAAGAATTTGTTCTTAAAATATTTCTTAAACATACTCCATTTAATGTTCTTCTCCCTAATGCCTTTTACTCGTTTTGGGTCCTGCCACCAAATATCTGCCTTCCCAGTGAGGTTGTAAATGGCCATTCTTTCCTTTAGCTGATTAGAATAATTATAAATTTGAAAATATTTCTTCATCCCAGACAGCCATGATTCAGCCTTTTCTCCTTTCTCAGTTTCACCATTAAAGGTTGGTGGTTTTATTTTCTTAAATTCTCCTGAAATTTCTTCATATGGCTTAAATTTTCTCTTTCTTGTATGATGATTATCTTTGCTACTATCACTAGTATATTGATAATTCTTCTTATGCAGATTGCCATAAATATCAGAGGATGAGCTACTTTCGATTTTAGATTGTTTTGACTTTTTATTTTTATGTTGGTAAGGCATATCTTTAGATTCTGTTCATTTATCTTTTTCTTCATTCTAAATTTTTTTCATTAAGATCTGATTCAACTCCTCCTAAGCTCTCTGAATTCTTTCATTTTCCTTTTTGATTGTTTCCATCTCTGTTCTTGTTTCCTTAACCATTTGTAATAATTCAGAAGAGTTATTAGTTATTTCTTCTTGTATATGTTCTCTTTTATAATTACTTCGTTCAGTAAATGGGGACTCCTCATTTGCATCTGAATAATCAATGTGCATGTTTTTAAATCTATTGTTTATCTATGCAAATTGAGCCACATTCAGGCCTAGTGTCTGAACCTTGTGCTCTGATACTGCATGTAATACTCCGAAAATTTGTAAAATTTTTTAATTTTTCATGTAACATAAAACGTTTGTAGTCGTCACTACTTAGGGACTATTAACCATTAACGGTTACTTAAACAGTATTAAACTAGAACTGCATATTTTGTTAATCTCTAGTCCTGTATACTAATAGTTTGTTTTCATAACTCCATGTTAAGGATTTGATTTAGCAGGTTATGATTTGGTATAACATGAATTGAAACATATGTTTAAATTCTAGTACTAAGTTTGTTTTATTGCCTTATGACAAGTAGGAAAGAACTTCAGCTGAGATCGTGGCTTTCTTAGCTTATAGCTAATGCAGTGAAGTGATTCTTCTTTTACAAGTCCTTTACAGGTAAGAATTTTGTTACCAGTTCCAGACCGAGATTAATATCTTAACTAGCTTGAAATAGAATGCTACTAATTTTATTCATTTTACAACTTTGAGCAGTATAAGAGGTATCATTGTTCTGATTATTTATGTTTTAAATATCTATTAATAATAAAAGTAATTTTTAGTAAACTTATCTTAATTCAGTTACCCCTTCCAACTCGCTATAATTAAAACTTGATCGTTAACTTCCAACAATCTATATTCAGTTTAGTTCCTGTGTATAACTCTAATGAAGTTGTAAAGCAGATCCCTTTGTTTACTTTCTTAATGTTGAGTTAAACTCCATAGTATTGTTTACACAACATCAAGATAAATTAACTTGGGAAACCTCTGATCTCAATAAAGTCATGTAGTTCATTGACTGTTAATCGCACATGGAAGTTAAACTTAGTGTATAAGATAGTTTTTCTGTGTTGTTCTAGTAATTATCAATGGAGAAAATAATGGCACAATTTTCTTTATATGATTTTTATCCCATCAAGTGATATATATATATATATAGACTTAATACCTAACTATCGAAACCAGATATAATTCTTCCTATGTTTACAAATATGATATACCATTAGAAGTAAGTCTTTTTATGAGATCCTTTTTACCATGTCTTAAGTTTTTATAAAATAATGTTTAATATTCAAAACATGGTTATGTTTTACTGCTATAAATTCTTGTCTAGGTCTGTAGTTGATAGAAATATAACCTTAGTTTAGTATGAACTAATCCCAAAGGTTATAAATCATGGGCAGATATTTCTAATATCATTTGCATCTTCTTATAATACTTATTAGTCTTAATATATATAGTAAATATTATGTTTAACGAGATTTATTATATAACCATAGTCTTTCTTCGTAAAATCGTGAATGTATACAGGTTGTTTCGAGAGGTCTGCAAACTATATCAAATACCCACAAATTGCTACTAAAATTTGAGGACACGTGGTTGTGAAACAAAGGATAGGGTTTTGACCTTTCGGTTTTGACCTTATATATTCTATTAAACCCTAAAATCCTGCATTAACCTATCTTTTACTTTTCTCTGGAAGAAGAGGTCCACAAGCTCATGGACGCTCGGCCTATCTCTCACTCCAATGTGTAAGCTTTGTTGCCAAAAGTCTTAGTTCTATGGAAGAACCCTCCATAGTCATTTCCCAACTCTACAAATGCTATTCCGTTCATTATATTGACTCTATAAAAATGCTTCCATCCCAACACAGGAGAGTTTGATAGTGTGAGCACGGTCATGAATTTGGTTGTATTGTGGTCTTGTTGTGTGAAGAGATTACTAGTTCTCACTGCCCAAATTCTGGTGTGGTATTTGACTCTGCCCCATCGTGGATTTGGATTTTACACTTGAATTCTGTGAGTCGTGTTTCCTCCTGTCAGAGCTTTCTTGAAGCTGGTCATTCTCTAAATGGTGGCTAGGATTTCGAATGTGAGCACTGTGTGTTGTATTATTTCTTGCAAGTGCCTCCCTGAAGCTCGTTACACTTTTAATGGTGGCTAGGGTTTCATTCTATCGTCTTCTTCTCAGCAAGGCAAAGAGAATAAACCAAGTAAAAACTCTTTCATTTTTTTACTATCCATTCTTACACTGCTAAGTTTCAATGTTTTCGCTAATGACAGAGGGTTTAACCAATTATGGTTCTTCTCTATTGCAGGATTCATTTCAAAGAATCTCAAGTTGGAAGATACCACCAGAAGGGCTCCACTAAGCATTTCTTCTTGTAAACCTCGGTTTCACTAAGGTTCCTCCTGCAGTGGTGTATGATGTTTATTTTAAGTTGGTTTAGTTCCTTGGGTTTCTGGTTTTTGGGCTCGACCGTGGATATACTGTGTTGTATAAAATTTTGGAAGGCAATGGGGATGATAATTAAGATGTGTTGTTTTGATTCTTTAAGCCCTTGTGGCTATTTAGTGTAATATTGGGGCTTTCATGGCTAGGACTTGAGAAATTATGGCCTTCTCAGTATTAAATTTTGTTTTAAGTTATGTTATTTAATACAAGAATTTATGCTGTGACTCTGTTTGTAAAAGGCCATAGGGTCATGACTGATAAAATTCAGTTTAGGGTTTAACTGTAACTTAAAGCTTGGATAAGCCCAAAGCTTAATGTTTTGTAACTTATATTTTTGATAATACATATGTATATTTCATATGATTTTTAAAATGGTAAAGGCAGACTTGTACTGTTTAGCTGTTATGGTTTATTCTTTTTGAATTTAACCTAGCAAAGGTTATTAATAAGATAAATTAATGTTTATCTTGCTTCTATGTAAAATCGTAACTATAGATTTAAATAGTGGGGTTTAGACCATATCTTGATTATTACGGTTAGTAAAGGTAAAAGAATAAGGAGTAAATGACACCTCTTGAATCTTTATTGTTTCTTGTTTTGAAATATATTGAAGGGTTTTTATTTACTTTTTATTTATAATTATGCATATAATTTTAATATTGTTCCTCGTGGAGGATGTATTAACCTTCCTATATTCATTCAATTGATGCTATGGTTATATAAACATAGTATGTAAGCTTTAATTTTTCTTAAGGATTAAATATTAACCCCTGTTAGTGAAAGAGGTGGTAATGTTATTTTAAATTTACAGTTTCTTTTAATTAGGTTTTATTTATAAAGCCCTAATTTCTCTTAGTTCAAGTACATAGTTAATATTTCATTTAAAGGTTACCCTAGTTTGCATTTTACTTAGATGAATTTATTACAGTAAATATCTAGCCTTGTTTACTGTTTCTCAAAGTTAATATTAGTTATTTATTTTTTGTTTT
This sequence comes from Pseudotsuga menziesii, assembly GCA_001517045.1. Lineage (NCBI taxonomy): Eukaryota > Viridiplantae > Streptophyta > Pinopsida > Pinales > Pinaceae > Pseudotsuga > Pseudotsuga menziesii. Next base: position 11,394 of record LPNX010126331.1, on the reverse strand, counting down.
TATAATAATTGTTAAATTATTATAATAATAATTTATCTACTGTGTAAACCATTACACGGACCAAGTAAAGATATCCCTTTGGATCTTTCCTAACAGTTTTGTTTATATTATTCAAGTACTCTGACTAAATAAAGACATCTAAATAAAAGGAAAAAATACATACAAATCACACATATGAACTTGTAGAAAATAGTAATTCACATTATGCATACTTCATTCGATTCTTTGTCTGAAATTAATCCAACCTACTGTACTAGAGTACCACCTTTATAAAAGGTATGGAAAATGCAGTTAGGTAGTTTTTCGATCTGTTAGTAAATCTAGAAATTCTTCTAATGATTTACCTTAATCCATGTAGTTCAGAACTTAACTATCTTTTCATAGTATAAATATTTCTTCTAACTAACTCTAGCAGCAACAGAACAGAAGCATAACATATCATTTATTAAAACTTAAACTTTCCAGATAATAATAAACATTTAGAAAACTAGATATATCAAGTAGAACCTGGAAATATAGATGAGGTGAAAACAGCTTAAGGAACTTGTTCCTCCCAACCAACTCCTGGAGAAAAGATGGACTGCAAATCTCAGGACCCCAAGCTTGTCTCCTGGTCCACCTGGTAGAAGTACTGGGTGAGAGATGCAGTTTAGTAATCCTCTGCAACTCTACTGAATGTTCAGCAGTAAATCAGTTCGACATGCAACAATATGAACTCAACTTAGAATAATTGCACTAGTTCAGGTCTTCAGCACTTTTCCACTCAAAACATACTTCAGCTAGTCCCCTCCATTGAATTTTCTTGTGCACTTCATTCACTCGGAATTTTCACAAGTCAAGAATGAGCAGCCTCAGCTGTCTTCAATGGAAAGTTTTATTAGCATGCTTGGGTATTTTGGGTCAGTTTTCACTTAATGAGCCATCTGCTATTGTTCCACTTTCTTGGGGAACATGACCACAAAAAATAGGGAAGTTTCCTCCTGCAACAGCTAGAAGTAGTTTGAGGATGCTTCCAAGTGTCAATCTGCTCTCAACCCATCCTTCTCCACCAAGTGACCATTAAAACACTCATTTAACAGCTTCCATAAGCTGTTGTCTCATCTTTCATTTATTTAATTAAATATTCAGCAATTACATTCAATTATCCTTGACCCCACTTGGTCATTAATTATAAATTTTATAATAAAATATAACATAATTTTTCTTAAAACATAAAATGTTTTGCAAATTGGGGCATGTGACACTACTAGAAGAGAAGAACAAGACAAAGATTTTGTCAAAGTGACTACTTCAGTCTTAACACTCTCTGATGAAAGAGTGGGATTGGGTGGAGAAGATATTGTCTCGACCACTTTAACTTTGCTCTTCAAAGGAAGAGTGGGATCGACCACTTGGTCAACCAGTGGGGGTTCAAGAGACAACTTACAATATATTGTTGGAAATCGTTGTTGAGGAAAAGTAATATCTTCCAACAACTTATAAGCTTCTTCCATTCAAGAACAAAGGTAAGTAAAGTGCATGTCCTTACGGAGCAAGCAAGGATTTTTGACTTTACCCTTCCAATTCTTAACCACAGAGTCACTGGTTGTGGGGGTATCTTCAATATGATGACTAGAGGATGATGACATTGGTTTATGGGAAAACTTAGACATTCTTCCAAAACCAGGGTTATACCATGACAATATTTAAGAAGGTGATCACCCTTGCAAATCCTACAAGGGAATTTGGGCTTATGCAGTTTTTGGGTGTGCAGATCAACACTCTATGCACTGGGAGGAGTAATTGGTTGGGAATTGTTTTTATTTTTATTTTTATTCTTCTAAATATTCCTTTTCTTCTTCTTCTTATCCACCTAACTACTAGTACTGCAACTTTCAACAGGAGAAGAGGGAGAAATGGGAGAAGACACATCTGGCAAAGAAGGCGAGGGATAAACATGAGGTTGATGCTCGCGTGATGAAGGGTTAGGATCTGAAGCAATTGGTGTACATGGGATAACTAGACTGGAGAATAACCAAATAGGTAATATGATAGTCAATCCAGGAAGGATTAACGTAACCATGAAAGGAGGACCAAAATCCTCATATGGAGAGAAAACAAAGATGTGTTTGGTGAATGAGTCTCTTGGTTGGTAGTCATGGAAGGAAAAGCCATAACTATGTAATAAAACTATCTCTCTCTTCTTAAAAATTCTAACCGTACAGAAAACAAGCACTCCTCAAACTAAAGAAACATGCAAAATATGTGAGAGGAGTGGATTAAGGGTCTGGAACCTCATGAGATTGTCAAACCATCACAACTCGCTATATACCGCAGGGTCCAACAGTAGAGCACGCCAAGGAGGATTGGGACCATACCCTTACTTGAATACCAGACTACCTGGACGGTACATGCATAGTAATCTCCCTGAGTGTTGTTCTCAATGTATTGTGATGATAGGACATCCAAAGGGCTATGCTCAGATGGTCACAGGATTCCTAAAAGTGTCTCTCTATATACTCAAGGTACGTGGGATCTCCAGCCTGTAGTAGTGTTGTCTAATACACAACCATTCGAAAGGGGCCTTATGATATACAACTGAGTACATGAAGTACCTCTCGATATACCTCAAGGGTATGTGAAAGGTCGTTTAATATACTAGTGGTATGTGGAAGAATCAAATGATCCTCGGTATGCAGTGCAGGAAAAAAATGACAACTCCTCTATTTAAAGACGTCAGAACACGTCTCTAACCTCTCACACCTTGCTACAAATTTTAACCTAATCTAGCGCTTAATTTTATCTTGAACAGTTAGGTGAATGCATGAGGTGAGGACATAAAAAATAAAACAATGCAGTATGATTGTGCAAAATTTTCCTTAACTTCTCGTAGATTCCCTACTTAAGGAAGGGAGAGAGAGATTCAATTTCTTTGAAACAAATAATAAATCCCAGACAAAAATAAAACAAACTATCTTATATGATCTGTTCATAACTTAAACAAACAAAATCTTATTTTTTTAATTAAAAAAGAACTAAGATATCTAACAAAAAGCAAGAAAAGGTTATTACAACTTTTATATAAAAGCATTCATATTTTTTCAACTATAGCGACAATAAACTAATCACGAAATTCTACAATAACTTTTATATGGATTTTTTCACAATTTTTTGAAAAAGGAAAAAACCACAGGGGCGTCACCTAGGGACCAATATGATATCACGTCCGTTCATATTGGGGGGGTTAAAATTAAAAAATTAAAAATCAATATATTGGGGGTATATTAGGGGTAACCAGGGTTTTTTTTTTACTATTTAAATATCCAATATGTTGGGGTATGTTTTATTCAACATTTTTGCCCACATCGTTCACTAATCCTCGAAGCTTGCTAGGTGCATGCGAGCTGCTTTGCTTGTGGTCTGAGTGCGCCTGCACCAAGCCAAGGTGCTTGCGAGCTGGGTTTGCTTGTGGTCAAGGGCGTGTTGCTCTTTGGGTGTGGGTTTTATCCACGTTTTCTTCATCGTGTGGCTGGATAAGAGGGCATTTTTTCAAATCAGAGCAGTGGTAGCAGTGTTTTCTGAAAAATGAGGGTGTGTTGCTTCTTGGGTTTTCTGTGGGTTTTATCCACGTTTTCTCCATCGTGTGGCTAGATAACAGGGCGTTTTTTCAAATCAGAGCAGCAGTAGAAATGTCTTCTGGAAAACGAGGGCGTTTTACTCCTTGGGTTTTCTGTGGGTTTTCTCCACGTTTTCTCCATCGTGTTTTCTGGCTGGATAACAAGGTGTTTTTTCAGCAACATTGCAGTGGTAGCAATGTTTTCTGGAAAATGAGGGCATTTATTCATTGTTTTGTGGTCGTGGGTTTGTGGTGGGTTTCTCTGGTGCTGGAGGAGGCACATTGGAGAGCCATTGCATATCATTCTTGGAGGTACGTTGTAGTGTGTTTAATCTTTGATGAAAAATGCCTATGGTCAGGGGGACTTAATCTTTCAATTCATACTTCACTTTCCCTCCCTACAGGTTCTAGTATTTACATGTAAGTTAACCCCTAATGATTCTATCGTATTCAATATGAGAAAAGTTTATGGTAATAGAGAAGTCAAATCATTGTTACCCTTATTCATTTTATTCCAATAGAACATTAGCTTAATGGGATTAGTAGTTCTAGTTTCAACAGGTGTACATAGTGATTACGAGTTCTACATGCTTACTCTGATTACTGCACATTATTGATGCCGATACGGTAGAGGCTTCAGATATACGCCTGAAGAGGCAGGATTTTTAGAGGCAATAAAAAAGATATGTTGCTTTGTCTTTATTCGTAGGTGATGTGAGCAAACCTGCAACTAGTGAACATGCTATAAACTTGGTGTCAGGTAGGTAGGGATTATCCCCCCCGCTGTTACAGAGTTTATTAAATGAAATAGGAACCCATATTATAGCCCTGTAAATAATAGGTGAAGGGAAAGGCCAGTAGTACCAAGAGCGGTTGAACCAGCTTAATTCCTGGCATTTGAATAATCAGTGATCATATATATTAGGTAAAATCACCATTCTTATTAGGTGAACTCACTTAGTTTTAGCTTCAGACAAAGAATATGTTACCCTACTAATGTCAGATGCTGTTTAAGCTTCGGAGAGTAATTTGTACCTACATTCATTATTTCTTTTGATCTGCGCGAAGACCTTTTTAAGCTTTTTGGGTAACAAGATTGATGTTATCATTGCCCTCCCTACAGGTTCCAGTATTTACGTGTAAGTTAATCCCTAATGATTCTATCATATTCAATATTAGAAAAGGTTATGGTAATAGAGAAGTCAAATCATTGTTACCCTTATTCATTTTATTCCAATAGAACACTAGCTTAATGGGATTAGTAGTTCTAGTTTCAGCAGGTGGACATAGTGATTACGAGTTCTACATGCTTACTCTGATTACTGATGCCAAGTAACACGATTGATGTTATCATTGTCGTCCCTGACCTGGTTTATAAGGGCACTCTTTAGTACATATTGAGCTTGGATCAAACAGAAACATAATAGCAGTTGCTTTGGAAAATCTGAAAGTAAGTCCATGTGTACATGCATTTGCTCAATGGATGGTCTGAAATGTGGATCGATTTTAGGCTTTTTGCATATAATCCAATTTTATGTTTGTCTGAATTACATGTTTTTTAAAGGAATCAAGTCTGGCTACAATGTAAATTGATTTTACTTTAGCTTATATGTAAGTTTAGAATCCAGTTAAAAGGCTTGATACACTTAATTTTTTAATAAGGTTATGGATGAAGGCAAAAGAGACAACGTGAAGAGTGATAAAAGAATTTATGCTACACAATTACATATTATATCAAAGCTGGACGTTGTTAATCACAACTTTCCATTAGAACTGCAGAAATATTTTCGTAGTTGTTGGTGGCAATGAATCAAGGAACTGTCTTTCCTAGATGGCAGCCAATGATTGCTTTGGGCTTAGCTGTGGAAATCATTTGTGTGCATTCATTTTTTTATCTGAATTTATACAACAAATTGACTGGTTGGTGCATGGTCACATTGGTGTTTACCCAAATTTATACAGTACATTGATTATCTAGAGCATCGGTGTGTCTGTCCTGCTTAGAGTCTCTCTTAATATCAGTGACTTGCATAGCTTTAATATCATATATAGGTCAACATAACTAGAGATTTTTTTTTCTCTCCACATTTATTGAATAATTAAAAACATAAAAACAATATAGCATGGATGAATGAGGTTGATTTGGAGAATGCAAACAAAATAACAGGAGCTATTATATATAAGCATGCATTCCAGGACCTTGGACTATTGAGCTATTATATATGAGCAAAGGGAAGAATATATATTCCTAAGAATATATTTTTTCACATTTCAAGTTGACTCAGTGGAGAAGTTGGATCCATTCATGTAAGCATGCAGTGACCTTGGAGTAGCTACTAAACAAAAAAATATTTATGAAGTAGGCATTATTCCTCTGTTTTCCTGGTACCATCAGGTATTGTGTTGTTTCCATAGGAAATATGCCACAGAAAATGCCAACAGTTCTAAAAATCATACAAGTATAACCATAGGGCTGTTCAAAACCAAACAA
>LPNX010126309.1:88849-138307 GCA_001517045.1 Pseudotsuga menziesii | reverse complement strand
CTTTGCATTAGGTCTACATGTTCATCTTGTTATCGACACTTGTATGACCGAGTTAGCCCAGATTGAGTCATATCTGGTTTCTTCATTCATTTTTATTCGAGTCGAGATATATAAGTGGAAGAAGATTTAGTACATAGCCTTGAAAGTGTTTGAGCATGCAAACCCAAATGGCCCATTTTCATTCTGAAGCCAAGAAGCATAGTGGTTTTGATTTGTATGGAGGACTTTTCAACAATAGAATTTTTGGGTCAGTTAACGCTGATGGAAATTTGGATCGTTCTCAAAGATGGTCCAAGCATAATGCTGGAAGTTACAGTCCATCTGTTTATTCATTAAGCAAGGATGGTGCTGATAGACAGCCTGTGTACAATGCAAGCCTTGGGAAAGATATGAATAATAATTCGAATGGAGGAACTGCAGAGATTGGACAGGGTTTGAATAAGAATTCGAAAGGTGAAACTGGGCATGGAGAATTTGCGGAGATTGGGAATTCGAAGGGATCTGTGCAGAATAGCGACTTGGGAAAACTCAATGTGGACATTAAGAATGAGAATTCAGACTGTAAACAGGAGAGTTATTCGAAACTAGATAACCCACAATTGCGTTTGAGTGATTTCTCAGACAATTCTTTGAGAAACAGTTCTCGTTCAGATAGCAGAGAGAGCAGAGAAGAAAAGAGATTGATTCCCGCACCTATCCTCCAATCTGTTTTCAATGAATTTTAATTTTTTTTTTTAAATTTTTAACAAGCGTCACTTAAGCGACGGTTATACTTGTTGCTTAAGCGGCGGTAAATGGTTATATCCGTCGCTTGGCCGACGGTTTTTCAAGCTTTTATGTAGTTTTTAAAAAAAAAATATTAACTAACCGTCGCTTTTCCGACGCCTTCTTGGATCTCCGTCGCTTATCCGACGGTTGTAGGTGTCGCATATCCGACGCCATATGTTGATATTCATCGCTTAAGCGACGGTTATGAAGGCTTTTTTCAATTTTTTTTTCTACCGTCGAAAATATTCTGTCGCTTAAGCGACACGTGACATTTAAGCGACGGTTACATAGGTGTCGCTTAAGCGACAGTTATTTAAGTGTCGACTAATCGACGACAAGTTTCCGACGCTTAAAAAAAATTCAAAGTGTCGTACATGCGACAGAACAGTGTCGAAAATCCGACATGACGGCCGTCGGATTTTTGGTCAAAATGTAGTAGTGTCAAGTTCAGGAAGAAAATATGATCGAATGATGTATCTCTTCCCAAGGTGGCTCAAACCCAGACATGGCCTCAATAATGGCTTCATCCGATGGAAAAACATCATTGAGGCAATCATGTGTGTGAGAGGACTCAAATTCCCATGCAGGCAGAACATACGGGTCTTCCTCCTCTGTCTGTGAAGAGGAAGGACTAGGCTCTGCAACACAATCAAGATTCACTTAATATACTATCATTTTTGCAGGCAATGACACATCTATTTCGATAGGTCCATTCAAAGGACTTGGTGAAGGAATGATCCAAGGATCTTCCATATGGGTAGTGCAAAAATACACTGACTTCAACAAGGATGAAGCCCCACCAAAACTAGATCCAATCATAAGAATGGGCATAGGATAGCTAAAGGTTTCCATGAGAGATAGATACATACCCACACCCACACTCCCAGTTGCCGGTTGAGAATGATTGATAATTGGGATAGAAGCTCCTGATGATGCACTAACACTCAGATTACGGAATGATGTCTGATCAATCGTAACAATATTCCTGTTAAATGGAAAGCATACCACTTGAAAGAGAGAAGAGGCTACAGAGTTCATACTATACATCCAATTCTGTCCCAACAAAAGATTGTAGTCAAGGGGTGCACCAACCACTTCGACCTCGATCGCGATGGTCTTCCCTCCCAATTGGCCTTTAAGAGAAGGAAGAATCCCGTGTGGCCAAAATGATCTATGATCAAAAGTAGTCAACATAGTAGTGGATTGAGACAACTCGGGAGAACCCAAACCCTTCCAACATGGAAAAGACATCATAGAAGTAGCAATGCCTTCATCAATCACAATGTGTTTGATGGTCATATTAAGACACTCTACATGAATCAAAAGAGACACGTAGTAAGGCAAGCGAGGTTGTAGTCCCATGGTTTCAAATTTGATAATGAAAGAAGATTTATCATCATTAACCCCAAGAGCAGAAAGCAAGGATTTCCTTTGTGGAGGACAACTCTGAAGTACTTCAAGTGCGGACATCACACAAGTAGTTTGGCCCAAATCCTCGACAATGGAATAGTTCTGGGTGGCTTGAGCATTAGGATTGTGCCCTGAATGCTTTAGGAATGCAAGGTAAAACTTCATGTTTATCCATAGGGTTTTCGATACGCAAAGGGATCTTGGGTGGAGTGGGTTCTTTCCAATGTTTGGTTGTGACGAACCATAATCCTTTGCACAAGTCACAACCTTAGTAGCATGTACCATGTTGATGAAACCATGACCAGTATTGGCTTCCGGTGGATTTGATCTCCACTCGATGCACAATGAGGATCAATGGTCCTCGAGTTCATATTTTGATTATGGGGTAAAGGATTAGTTAGCACAGCTAGGCCCTATGCTATGGACCTCAAGGCATCTTCCATATGAGGGAATAAGTGAATGAGGTGGTCCTCCTTACACAACTTGCAAGGAAACTTTACTTGACATTTAGATTGCTTGTCCCCCCCAGCATTATGAGCATTCTTGCAATTATATTTATCATTTTCATTCTTGTTCCCACCCTTATGATTATTTTTACCCTTTTTCTTATTCCTTCTGGGCTTTTGGTTGCCCTTCTGGTCCGACGATTGCATGGAAAGTACACTCATTGTTTGGGTGGGTTAAGACAAAGCGGTGGCTTGTCCCAACGTGGATTGATTAATAGAAAATTGGCTCACTTTTTTCACAACCGAATCCACAGGTTTGAAACTTGTACAACCCACAATGCCATCAGCATGTGTTCTAGGCTTGATCTTGGGATCAAAACTGGATCGCAGAGTGTTAGGTATAATCTCATACAAAAGTCCGGATTGAGTGTAGATCAGATCCAACTCTTGTGCCCTAAAGATTTCTTGTTCCTCGTTTTGGACTCTAGATGTAGAAACATCCTTCGCGATGTAAGGTAACAACGACTTGAGGAACCACTCAAGGAGAAATTTCGGTGGTATAAAGGCTTTAATCAACCGCTTCCATCTACACCACTTGTCACATGCTCCAATTTTGCAAAAAACAATTTTATATTATTTGATATTATTTGTGGACAATATGTTAAACTTTATGCTAAGTTGTAATTGATGACTCAGCAGAGTCAAGGATATTTAATGTAATTCTAAATATTTTAATTATAAATAAATAAAGGTGGAGACAACAGCTTAGGAGAGCTGTTAAAAAAGTGTTTACTGGTCAAATTGGTGGAGGAGACTAGGTGGAGAGCAAATAGACATGTGGCAGCATCCTAAAACCACTTCCAACTGTTGTAGGTGGCAACCTATCTACATTTGGGGCCATGATTCCCCAAGAAAGTGGAATCAGAGAAGGTAGCTCAATTAATGACAACTAACCCAAAAGACCTAGGAAATCTTTATAAAAGCACCCATTGAAGAGACCTGGGGCTACTCATTCTCGAGAAGTGATCATTCAAGTGAATGTACTTCAGAGAAATTCAATGGAAGGGAATTGTGGAAAGAGTTTGAGGGGTTAACTGCTAAGTGATCTAGTGCATCTTTTCAGCTGAGGGATCTTACTGCCAAGTGCAAAGTGTTACTGAGTCATTGGACTAGTCTATTGCTTGCATGCTCCACCAGTTCTCAGCCAAGAAGACCAGGAATAGGCTCAGGGCTCCTGAGGAAGCATTGTTTGAGCGCTCTCCAAGAGTTTGGTAGGGAGGAACAACCTCCTAATGCTTTTGTTGTCCATCCTAACCAGGTTCTACATTATTTGTTTTACTGTGTTAGATAGTTAAATGTGAATCTGACTGTTAAAGGAATGTTAAATATTTAGTGGTAAAATGTTAGAGTTAGTAATATTTTAGATTATTGAAGGAATGAATATGAAATAGATGGAAAATAACTCTAATCTTTGTTTTTCCACTTCTGGAAGGACCAGACCGTACTCCAACACAAACAGAGTATTTAAAGTAGATGAAAAAAATGATAAGAGACTGAATTGAATAGATATGGTTCTGCATTTTATAATAGTAGACTAAATTATTTCAGAATGTAGATTATTATTAAAAAGAAAAATAATCTAGTTATCTATGTTATTTTTTTTACAAGTTTATTTATGTAAATTTACTGGAAAAAAAATAGCAGTAATATAGTACATGTAGAAGGATTATTATGTTACGAAAATACCCTAGTAGATAAAATGTTGTGTTTTTCCTATAGTAGATTATTCTTTATGTCAAGTTAAAATATGCATGAGGTTAAACTATGTTATGTTATAATTGTTTAAGCCATAAATTGTTCCCAGACTATGAGAGAACAAGCCAACACAATCTCAAATATCTCAATAATACAAAATAAGGTTTTTAGGGTTTTTAAGGTTTTTTGGTTAAGAAGTTTAATGACAAAAGGGAATCCATTCATAAATCCAAATAAACACTAAATCATAAGTATAAAAAGGCTGAGATGCAGAACATAATAACCGTTATCCAACAAAAAACAACACCGAGGTTCATCCACAAATGGCAAGCAATACAAGTATAAAAACTTTAAACCAGCAATGAAATTACCAACTGAATAGCTAAAACAAGCTATAGATGAAGCCAGAGAACAAACTAAAGGGTAAATAGAGCATATATTTCATAATCAGCCTTTCAAATACACATAAGAGTCATTTACTTAGCTTATGAACAAGTCTGAAGACCTCCTCTTTCCAGTCAAAAAATCAAAACATTAGTCCTCTTTTTTACATACATTAATACTATCCTTCAAAATTGGTTAAAGACTAAACCCTAACTGCTTTTCAGCCTACTCATTGAAATAGTTTTATCTAAATAATAATTACAAAAATGAAATATCCTTCAAAACATAACTAATAACTGACTGTGTTAACAAGCTTTACAGATATTTAGCTACTTCAGCTAACAAGGCTATCCCTTCTATGGCTTGGGCCTTTCTTCTAGCCTTCAATTGATCTGATTCCATATTTACCATCTTTCTAGTGAGTTCTTCATTTTGTTGCTGTAGATCTTTGATGGTTTGTTTCAACATTGTAAATTGACCCTCTGTATTCCTCTTCCTTTTCAATGCCTCTTTTGAGACTGCAATCAGCTCCTGATAGTGGCCATTCACCTCATCTAGATCCTCTCCGAGTCTTCTATTTTCCATGACCAAGCCATCATTTGTCTCCTACATATATTCCACCTGATATTTATACTATTTTACAGTTCTATGTAAATTCTCTTTTCTGAATCAAAGGCTTTATTTCCTGCTGTGGTTTGCATCTCATTTGGAAGCCATAGAATGTTTAATCTCTTATAGATTTCTTCATCTTTTGGCAACAATTCTATAGGAGTTTCAGGAAAACTTAGGTTTTCTTCAGTCTTTGCTTCACAGGGAACATTTCCTCAACCATCACCTTCTTTTCTGAGTGAGAAGCCTTTATCTCACCTTCTTGCTGTTCCTGCAACATTTGACTTCATATCTCTAGAAATATATCAGACAGTTTAGTCTAAGTAAGGACAGACTCTGTTTCTGATTCCATTGGCCTTTTACCTTTACTGTCACCCTTATCAACATTCAATTTTTCATTAGATGAGGAATAATCTATCACTGTTACTCTTTCTTTATTCAATTTAGGGTTCAGCAATTTCTTCGTATTCAGCCTGAGCTTGTTTCTAGGTCTAGTTTTTGGTCTCCACACAGGAGCAAGTTCCCCTAACATTTTGAAAGTTTTTCCCTGATGGGTAACTAAGGCAAATTCAATAACTTTTAGTTTCTTTCTCTTTGGTACTGCTACCTCATCCTCCTAGCTGTGAAATTCCTTTTTAGTACAAACCCTAGTTTCATCTATAACAAGGACTTTATCATCCTCAAACAAGCATTTCTCATCTTCAGACAGAACTGTGATTGGACTTTGTCTTTGGAGTTCAATATTTTTTTCTCACCTGAAATTTTCTCTGCAGGTATAATCTTTTCATCAGCAATTGTCTGTGTTGGTACATCATTCTGAATAGGCTCGGTCTCCTTATTATCAGACTGCAAATCTTTTCTCTCAATGTCATTAAGATGTTGTTTAGACTCAAAATCTTCATTTGTAGGATCTGAAACTTCCTCTGATTTAATCCTGTCTTCATCTTTAACCTTTACCTTCTGTCTGAGCTTTTTGGTCAAGGTTTGTCCTTTATCAGCTTGTTTTCTATGAGACTGTCCTTCTTGACCATTTTGAAACCCTGACCAGAAAAGGAAATATTCCCAAGTTTTTCCCCTACTATGCAAAATGGTGTTCATAATGAGTTTGATAACTCCATGGTGGAAAATGGACTGTCTAGTATGATTCTGGTGCTCCTTAATTTTGCAATACATCTTCTGCAGGCTCTTTAGAAAGAAGAAGGGTAGGTTCATCTTGGACTCATTACTGAGGTGTTGAAGAAATTTGAAGTGGTATTTAAAAACGAGGACATTTATTCCTTCACATGTAATATAACTCTGTAAAACCTTAATAGGTTCTATCCATTCAGGCCTGAAGTTATGAATGGGTACACCCTTACCCCAATTCGCAATTACACCAGGCAGTAAGTAATTTTGTGCATTAAAGGTGAATGGCACCTTCTTAAACCATAATTCTCCCTCATTCCTAATACATGTTGCCTCAACTACCAACTCCTTGGTCAATTTGAATTGCAAAGTATCAAAATATATAGTGTCTTTGTCATAGCATTGAGAAAACTTATGGGAGACCTCTGCATGGTATCCATCACTCTTCTTGAAAAATATCAACCATCGTGCATTTTCAAATAGCTATGCACATTCTGGAAATTTATCTATCCAACTAAGATCAATGGGCTCAGCTCTATTAGTTTTTCCACTTTTATTCATTTTCACTATGGTTTACCACATCTGTCAATTATCCCACTGTCTATTTATCTTCAAACTCTCACAGTCTACCCTATCACATAGTTCAGGAAATCTTCTATACCAAATTGCAACAATTTGACCTAATCACAAAATTCAAGGACCTCCAATAGTTCTGCTATGAAGTTTACTAGTTTAAACGATGAATACTTAGATATATTGGTTAATATTTCATCATTCATAGTCTATTGAGTGAGCAAAATCATATTCTTCCTTTGAATTTTGACATTATGGATTTTATCAGAAAACCCCCAATTAAACAAGCCCGATCAAATGCCACACAGGGTACCTGCTCAGAAGCTTAATACAAGCGCTGGAATGTGATGTCTTCAAGGATTATGTGCCGAATTTCACGTTCCAGCTTTCTCTAATGGCCTAGATCACTTAAAACTGTCACTGCTGGAAAGCCCTAATTCTCGATTCAGTTGTAAAAAATTCGATTTCTCAGCAGCATGTTCTCACAATGACTTTCAATACCTTCGTATCCTTCAGATTAAGAACATATTCCCGAAAATTATGCCTCATTCAACTCGCTGTCATCTTTCACCATGAACTGCATGCAATTGCCACGATCTCCCTCATACGATGACCACACACCTATTTCAATGATAAACCTTTCAAGACAGTATCAACTGTGACAAATGATGAGATTAACACCTTAGGGACAAGACACCAAAAAAATCGGATTGAAAAATAATGATTTTGGCATTCGCGACTTTCTTGTAGTGCTCTAGTGTATTAATTTCCCTCTTGTGCTACAAGAAAGTCCAAACACATAATTTCACCTCATTAAGTCACTAATAAGGTTTAAGACTTGGTTTATATGCTTAATCTTGACCTTAGTGTTATTTATGAAACCATTTAATCCATATATACCTTGTAGAACCCTTCAAGAATGAATCTCTAAGAAAAATTTATAAAAGCTGACTTAAAAATAAGAAAAACCAAAATGATGAAAACTAAAAGCTTAAACTCAAAATTAACCTTTATAAACAAAAAATCCTAGAAGCAAAAATACTATCAAGGTTCAAAACCATAAACCAAATGCATAAAACTAAGGAAGACAAAATCATGACCTAACATCTGGCTCCTGTTGCGGGATGAAGTCGTCCTTGTGAGGCTTCAAGAACGTATAGACCAGTTCCTTCTTTCATGCTACCTGCTAATCTGCAAAATTTCCATTGGGTTATGGATTCCTTATTGTGCTTCACTCACACCGGTATATACAATGAAAAACTGAAATTTCCCTCAAAAACTATAGAAATACTTGAGGAATTGTCCATTAACTAGACTTGAAAATTCCTCACCTTCCAAATTCTATAGGACAAAAGTGTTATTTTCAAAAAACTTAGATACTAGGAAAGGGCCAAACCAAAGGTTATCAAATTTGCCATGTTTCTATTTTTGTTATTTCCTAGCATCCCACCTTAGAACCATGTCACCAATTGAGAAAGTGTTATCTTTGATTTTCCTGTCAAATCTGTCTTTTATCTTCAATCTATATTGCTGTGCCCTTTCTTCCACTTTTTCTCTATTCTGCTGCAACTCTATCATTTCATAAATCCTTCTCTACATATCATTAGGTTCTTCTTGACAATCCTAAAAAAACTTCATCACTGGGATGCCCAACTGAATAGGAAAAACTGCATCTATACCATACACTAATTGAAAAGGAGAAGTTCCAATTGCTTTCTTGACTGTTATTCTATCAGCCCATAATGCATATTTCTGCATAGAATCCCATGATCTATTATTATGCTTTAGCAATTTCCTAATACTCTGAATGATATTTTTATTGGAAGACTCAGCTAAACCATTACCTTGGGGATAGTAAGGAGTTGAATGTTTCAACAAGATGGCATTCTTTTCACAAAATGCTCCCATTGCCTTAGACTTAAAATCTTTTGCATTATCTGTTACTATTCTCTGAGGACACCCAAACCTACTGAGGATATTTTCTTCAATAAATTCCATAATCACCTTATCTGTGGCATTCCTGGTCGGGATGGCTTCCACCCATTTGGTAAAGAAGTCTGTTGCAGTAAAAATCCACCTATGTTGTCCTGAGGAAGATGGACTTATCTCTCCTATAAATTCCAGACCCCACTGCTAGAAAGGGGCACTTACTACAATTGGTTTTAAAGGTAATGACAACAATTTTTGTTTACCTGCAAACTTCTGACAAGGGATGCAAGCTCTTACCTGCTGATATACATCTGCAAATAAGGAGGGTCAATAGTACCCAGCTCTTAAGATTGTGTATGCTGTTGCTTTCCAATACTTGTGACCTCCACAAGCACCCTCATGGGATTCAAAAATCACTCCTTCAATTTCAGGTTTATCTAAGCATCTGAGTAGAATACCCCCTGGATCCTTCCAAAATAAGTGTTGCTCTACCAAACAGTACTTTGTAGTTCTTAGCTTCAAAGATCTAGCAACTTTTCTATCTAAGTGTTCAGGACATTGCAAATACAATAAAAAATACACAATGTCTGCATACCATGTGGATGCTGAATAGAAGTCCATAATCTTTTCTTTCTCCAGCTCTGCTTGATTTTCTTCCTGAGCTGGCTCTTCTCCCATCAAATGAAATCCTAAAGCTTGGCAATTTGATTCATCCAATAGCTTATCTAAACCTTGTCCCTTGACTAGTTTTGTAGGTCTGATATCTACATCATACTCCATGATTTTAGCAATCCACTTGCCTCTTTTCCCCTTGCTATCAGGCTGTGTCAAAACATCTTTTACAGCAGCATTAGACACATATGAAATAACTTTGGAATGCAAAACACAGATTCTGAAAAATTTCAAATCTTTAACCAAAGAGTAAGCCTGTTTTTCCAAGATGATGTATTTTAATTCAGAATCTCTGAGAGTTTTGCTGAAGAATGCAATAGGTTGCTGAAAACCATCCTTATTCTTCTGCAACAGAATAGCTGCTAGTGTATCTTTAGATGCAAAGGAAAAGGTTAGAAATTTTCTGGTAAAATCTAGAGTTACTAATACAGGAGCTTTAGTAAGAGCCATCTTGATTTTCTCAAATGAATTCTTTGCTTCAGTGGTCCACTTGACTTCTTGATCCTTCTTTAGCATGGCTGTAATTTGCTTGATAGTCTCAGCAAAGTTTGGTATAAAACAACGCAGAAATTTGATTTTACCAATGAAATATTGGACATCTTTTTTACGCCTTGGCAGACTTATCTTCAATATTGCTTTCACCCTTTCTGGGTCAATCCTTATACCATCAGCAGAAACTAAATGACCCAGTAATTTTCCTTCCTGTAGAACAAAGTGTGACTTCTTTGGATTCAAGGACAAACCAAATTTTCTGCATTTTAGGAAAGTTTGTTTCAAATGTTTTAGATGTTCATCATCTGATTGTGAAAATACAATAGTACCATCTAAGTAAATTACCACAAACTTGTCCTTTTCCCCAACAAAGGCTATATCCATAGCCCTCTGAAAAGTTGCTCCAGCGTTCATTAAACCAAAAGGCATCTTATCATACATGAAAGTTCCCTAGGGAGTAGTAAAAGCTGTTTTCTCTTTATCATCAAGATGCATAGAAATTTGATTGTATCCAGAGAAGACATCAACCATAGAAATCATCTGTGCCCCAACAACCTTCTGCAATATTTGCTCAATTTTAGGCCTAAGGATAATTATCCTTTAGTGAAGATCTATTCAAGTTTCTAAAGTCAAAACATAGTCTGATTTCTCCGTTCTTTTTTCTAACAGGAAATAGATTAGCCACCCATGAAGAGTAGCTGAGAGGAACAATGATCTTGGCATCTAATAACTTCTTAACTTATTTCTCAATAACAGGAAACAAGGCTGGATTAATCCTCCTCAATTTCTGATGAAAGGGTTTAACATTCGGTTTTAAAGGTACTTTATGTTGTATAATCCTAGAATAATATGTTCTCAATTCTTCATAAGACCATGCAAATACATCAACATGTTCCTTTAACAATTTAATGTACCTGTTTCTCTGTTCTACTGTGAGTGCTTTCGAAATTTTCACCATTCTAGGATGTTCTGCAGTACCAATATTACAATCCACCACATTCTCTTCTGAAGACTGGACAATAGGGTTTAGAGGTGTATCATATTTCGAAAATATCCTTTCTAAAGGTACAAAACCTTTTGGGATGAAATTACCTTTTAGTTCAATAATCTTATGGCCAGCAATTTCATTTTCAGCAATCTCTTCAACATCTCCATCCTCATCCTCTTCTTCTTGATCAATCAGGGAATTAGAAAACTCATGTGTAAGCTCCAAAAATATTTTAATTTCAATGTCATATTCAAACACTCTCCACTGCTTTACATTATCAGGTACAGAAGGTCTGTACCTAATCAATGGGATACCTCAACTGTGTGGTTTTGGGAATTCTAAAATGTGTAGCAGCTAAGGCCAATGAATCAGCAGTCTGATTATGATCCCTTGGAATATAGGTAGTGTTAAAAGCTACAGAATAATTATCGATCATGTCCCATACCTCATTTCAGTAGACTTTCAGCAAATCCTGTTTCACTTTATAGTTGTTCCTCACCTGCTTAACAACTAACTTGGAGTCGCCATATGCAGAAATCTGCTGAATACCCAAATCTTTAGCAGCCTTCAATCCTAAAAGCAAAGCTTCATATTCAGCAGTATTGTTTGTAGTAATAAATTCTAATTTATACATCATCTTTACTATTTCACCACCAGGGGATATGGGAAGCACCCCTGCTCCAGCACCTTCTTTGCAAGATGACCCATCAAAGTATAATTGCCAAAGCTCATCTTCTTGTTCCTTACTGCATTTAACTGGCTGTTCTTTTTCAACCTGTAACAAACCAGTAGTATTGTCATCATCACTAAAATGTAACATGAAAGTACCCAAATCTTTATCAACAACATATAGAGGATGCTTTGTAGGGTTCTTGTCATCTGTCACAATATAGGAAAATTGAAGCTCTCTATACAGCCTTCTATTTTCTCCTCCAAACATAGTAATAGTAGTATATGATAAATCCATTTGTAAAGTTCCACCAACTTTCTTTGCCCAAGACCTAGAGAGAAGTAACCCAAATTTAGGTGTAATATCTGCCACCACCACATCCATGATTACACTTTTCATCAATAACTAAGACAAACTAACAACCATGTCTTTAATCACACCCAAACAATTTACAGCTCGTGAATCAAATGTATATAGATCATGATAAGGTTTGGTTATACTCAGACCTAAATCCTCCATGACAGCCTTTGGCATTAGGTTGTGTGATGCTCTTGAATCTAAAAGATAGTTATGCATCATTTGTTCATGGACTGCCAGGGTAATGTAAAATGGAGGTGAAGCACCTGCTTCATTCTTGGTTTTTTCAGCCAAAGCTGATCCAATAAAGATCTTAGGATTTTCTTCTTGCAGATTCACTGTATCAGAAAAAGGATGATTGTTTGCTGAACCAATCATTTTAAGAAATGATTCTTTAGAAGAAGGATTTTTCATTAATTCAGTAAAAGGCATAGGAATCTTTATTTTGCCTAATTCATTTTCCAGATTAAAATTCTGCACAGTTTTATTTACCTCTTCAACCTCCATACTCTTCTTTTGCTTATCCTGAATTTGTTTTTTCTCTGACAGAGGATCAGCATTAGAGGAAATTTCAACTCAAAATGGGCCTTTTAACTTTTATTCAAATTCCATGTCATCATGTGTTAGCCAATGAAATTGCTTTAAATTTTAAATACCGTATAGGTCTTAAACAATTTTTTAATATAAATTTGGGGATAGGTATCATAAAAAAAACGACTTTTTTTGTTTGTATTTTTGACATATCTCCCTGTATTTTTACTCAAATTTCGATCAGGAGAGCTCGTTGGATGTGGAATTAAATTCCTCATCCAACAAGTACCCACTCGACATACTTTTGAGGGACCCCGCTACCCCAAAAACAGGAAATCCCTGAAAAAAGGGCATGATGATGTCATCATTCTATTTTTTCATGTACTTCTTGTTTTTGGGGTAGCAGGGTCCATCAAAAGTATGCTGAATGGGTACTTGTTGGATGCGGAATTTAATTCCACATCCAATGAGCTCTCCCGATCGAAATTTGAGTAAAAACACAAGGAGATATGTCAAAAATACAAACAAAAATGTAGTTTTTTTCCTTTCTTCCTCCAAAATTAATAAATATTATTTTATTAGTTCATTTTAGGAGGCCCATTTTGAGTTGAAATTTCCTCTAGTGATTATTGTTTAGTAGGTACAACTACCTTCTTCTTTCGGTTTTTTACTACCTATTTTGGGCCTGACCTCAAATTCACAGTCTTCTTTGGTTCATTCTGATAGACATCAACAGTTATAGTAGTCATTTTCAATTTCAAATCATCCTTTGTTTCAAACATATCAGCATCATAATATTCTGCATTTAAAAATTCTTCTTCAGTGACAAAACCATCAGTCAACTGTTCTCCAAAATAGTTCATATCCTTATCTGTGTCTTCAAATAACACTTCTTCATCAATCTCTTCTTCATCAACAATATTGTTATAAAGAGGTGGTGGCACCCTCTGATCCTCAGTATCTCTCCTTTCTCACTGAATATCATTATTTCTTTGTTCTCTAGGTATGAAGCAAGGAGAAAATTGTCTTCTGAATTGGTTCTGATTGTTAGGGTTTCTTTCACCTTCTTGAATAGGCTTGCTTGAATTTATTTCTAGTTCTAACTTGTCTAATTTTGTAGTCAAAATCTTCACTAACTTGGCCATCTCATCAATTTTGCCTTCTGAAGAATGAGATGTTGAAACCCTTGGAGCTGCTTCCTTCTTACCTTTCCTGTCATACATCTGCTGAGTTGTTTCCTTCTTCAATCTATTAGAAGCCAATATATTAGACTCAACCTCTAACGCTGCATCCTGCATGTTCAGTAAAGAAACAGGTCTTCTTTCTCTTAGTAGTAAGAAAAGTTCATGGTCGAAAGAATTTGCATATGTGACTTTTGCAGATGTTTCTGAAGGTTTTATTTCTAAATGAATTATGTTGTACATTTTATTAAATCTCTTTGAAAAGTTTGCAATGGTTTCATCCTTTTTTCTGCAATTGCCACGATCTCCCTCTTACAATGAACACACACTAGTTTCAATGATAAACCTTGCAAGACACGTATCAACTGTGACAAATGACGAGATTAACAACTTAGGGACAAGACACCTGAAAAAATCAGACTGAAAAATAATGATTTTGGCATTCGTGACTTTCTTGTAGCGCTCTAGTGTATTAATTTCGCTCTTGTGCTACAAGAAAGTCCAAACACATAACTTCACCTCATTAAGTCACTAATAAGGTTTAAGACTTAGTTTATATGCTTAATCTTGACCTTAGTGTCATTTATGAAACCATTTAATCCATATATACCTTGTAGAACCCTTCAAGAATGAATCTCTAAGAAAAATTTATAAAAGAAGGCTTAAAAATAAGAAAAACCAAAATGATGAAAACTAAAAGCTTAAACTCAAAATTAACCTTTATAAACAAAAATTCCTAGAAGCAAAAATACTAGCAAGGTTCAAAAACATAAACCAAAAGCATAAAACTAAGGAAGAAAAAATCATGACCTAACATCTGGCTCCTGCTGTAGGATGAACTCCTCCTTGTGAGGCTTCAAGAACGTAGACCAATGCCTTCTTTCCTACTACCTGCTAATCTGCAAAATTTCCATTGGGTTATCGAGTCCTTATTGTGCTTTACTCACACCGGTATATACAATGAAAAACTGAAATTTCCCTCAAAAACTATAGAAATGATTGAGGAATCGTCCATTAACTGGACTTGACAATTCCTCACCTTCCAAAGTCTGTAGGGAAAAAGTGTTATTTTCCAAAAACTTAGATACTAGGAAAGGGCCAAACCAGAGGTTATCAAATTTGCCATATTTCCGTTTTTGTACTTTCCTAGTATCCCACCTTATAACCATGTCACCAATTGAGAAAGTGTTATCTTTGATTTTCTTGTCAAATCTATCTTTTATCTTCAATCTGTATAGGTCTGCCTTTTCTTCCACTTTTTCTCTATTCTGCTGCAACTCTATCATTTCATAAATCCTTCTTTGCATATCATTAGGTTCTTCCTCACAATCCTGAAAAAACTTCATCACTGGGATGCCCAACTGAATACAAAAAGCTGCATTTGTACCATACACTAATTGGAAAGGAGAAGTTCCAGTTGCTTGCTTGACTATTATTCTATCAGCCCATGATCTCTTATTATGCTTCAACAGTTTCCTAATACTCTGAATTATATTTTTATTGGAGGACTCAGATAAACCATTACCTTGGGGATAGTAAGGAGTTGAATGTTTCAACAAGATGCCATTCTTTTCACAAAATGCTCCCATTGCCTTAGACTTAAAAGTTTTTGCATTATCTGTTACTATTCTCTGAGGACACCCAAACCTACTGAGGATATTTTCTTCAATAAATTCCATAATCACCTTATCTGTGGCATTCATGGTCGAGATGGCTTCCACCCATTTGGTAAAGAAGTCTGTTGCAATCAAAATCCCCTTGTGTTGTCCTGAGGAAGATGGACTTATCTCTCCTATAAATTCTAGACCCCACTGCTAGAAAGGGGCACTTACTGCAATTGGTTTTAAAGGTAATGAAATTTTTTTTTGTTTACCAGCAAACTTCTAACAAGGGATGCAAGCTCTTACCTGCTGATATACATCTACAAATAAAGAGGGCCAATAGTACCCAACTCTTAATATTTTGTATGTTGTTGCTTTCCAATACTTGTGACCTCCATAAGCACCGTCATGAGATTCAGAAATCACCCCTTCAATTTTAGGTTTATCTAAGCATTTGAGTAGAATACCCCCTGGATCCTTCCAAAATAAATGTTGCTCTACCAAATAGTACTTTGTAGTTCTTAGCTTCAAAGATATAGCATCTTTTCTATCTAAGTGTTCATGACATTGCAAATACAACATAAAATACACAATGTCTGCATACCATGTGGATGCTGAATAGAAGTCCATAATCTTTTCTTTCTCCAGCTCTGCTTGATTTTCTTCCTGAGCTGGCTCTTTTGCCATCAAATGCAATCCTAAAGCTTAGCAATTTGATTCAGCCAACAGCTTGGATAAACCTTGTCCCTTGACTAGTTTGGTAGGTCTGATATCTACATCATACTCCATGATTTTAGCAATCCACTTGCCTCTTTTCCCCTCATTGTCAGGCTGTGTCAAAACATCTTTTATAGCAGCATTAGGCACATATGAAATAACTTTGGAATGCAAAACATAGATTCTGAAAAATTTCAAAGCTTTAACCAAAGTGTAAGCCTGTTTTTCCAAGATGTTGTATTTTAATTCAGAATCTCTAAGATTTTTGCTGAAGAACGCAATAGGTTGCTCAAAACCATCCTTATTCTTCTGCAACAAAACAACTGCTAGTGTATCTTCATATGCAAAGGAAAAGGTTAGAAATTATCTGGTAAAATATGGACTTACTAATACAGGAGCTTCAGTAAGAGCACTCTTCATTTTTTCAAATGAATTCTTTACTTCAGTGGTCCACTTGATTTCTTGATCCTTCTTTAACATGGCTTTAATTTGCTTGATATTCTCAGTAAAGTTTTGTATAAACCAATGCAGAAACTTAATTTTACCAATGAAAGATTGGACATATTTTTTACTCCTTGGTAGACTTATCTTCAATATTGCTTTCACCCTTTCTGGGTCAATCCTTATACCATCAGCAGAAACTAAATGACCCAGTAATTTTCCTTCCTGTACAACAAAGTATGACTTCTTTGGATTCAAGGACAAACCAAATTTTCTGCATTTTAGGAAATTTTCTGACATCTCCATCAAGGCTTTGCACAAACATCCTCATCCATACGTCCTTAGCTTCAATATTCTAGTTATCAGCATAACTAAGAAAGGCTTCCCAGTGCTCTTTAGCTGTAGTTTCACCCTGTCCATTAAACCTAGGCAGGTATTTCTGATAATCACCTCCAGGAAGTGCATTCAAAGGGTGAGGCAAAACTAATGGTGCATACCTGGTTGCAACCATTCGGTCCATCATATCTATAGGATGATTCTGGGCTGCCATTTTAAGGCTGACTGAATTTGGTGATGGAGGGATTTGACTGGAACTTGGCTGAAAAGGGGTTTTACCAACTTTCAAATGAAATAGAGGAATTTTACCAGAATATATTGTTTTTTCCCTTTTGAAGGATTGAGGATCAATGAAAACTTGAAAGTTAATGACAGGAATTATAGGCTTTAACCAAGGTGAAGTTTCTTCTTCTTTTCTCAAAATAGATAAAGGTGATGAACTATCCAACTGATTAGGGTCACATAGGGCTGGTAATGACTGAGACCTTCCAATATTCCTTGCTATTTTCAATATCTGTTTTGGGTCTGAAAGACCCAACTGCAAAGGTGAAATAGGTTTGTTTCTAGTTCCCATTCCCCTAATAGCCACTATGACAAATTGGTGAAAAGTAGTCTTTAAGATTTGTTGGTTTAAGTTCACCTCTTAAAACCAGTGAAATGATAAGTATCCTAGGGAAAAATATGTTTTTAACTTCATTCCTTGGCAACGACGCCAAAGATGTTTATGCCAAAAATTGTTCCCAGACTACAAGAGAACAAACCAACACAATCTCAAATATCTCAACAAAACAAAATAAGTTTTTTAGGGTTTTTAAGGTTTTTTGGTTAAGAAGTTTGATGACAAAAGGGAATGCATTCATAAATCCAAATAAACACTAAATCATAAGTATAAAAAGGCTAAGATGCACAACATAATAACCATTATCTAACAGAAAACAACACCAACATTCATCCACAAATGGCAAGCACTATAGGTATAAAAACTTTAAACCAGCAATGAAATTACCGACTGAGTAGTTAAAACAAGCTATAGATGAAGCCAGAGAACAAACTCAAGGGTAAATAGAGCATATATTTCATAATCAGTCTTTCAAATACACATAAGAGTCATTTACTTAGCTTATGAACAAGTATGAAGACCTCCTCTTGCCAGCCAAAAAATCGAACCATCAGTCCTCTTTTTGACATACATTAATACTATCCTTTAAAATTGGTTAAAGACTTAACCCTAACTGCTTTTCAGCCTACTCATCAAAATAGTTTTAGCTAAATAATAATTACAAAAATGAAATATCCTTCAAAACATAACTAATAATTGATTATGTTAACAAGCTTTACAGATATTTAGCTGCTTCAGCTAACAAGGCTATCCCTTCTAGGGCTTGGGCCTTTCTTCTAGCCTTCAGTTGATCTACTTCCATATCTTCCATCTTTCTAGTGAGTTTTTCATTTTTCTGTTTTAGATCTTTGATGGTTTGTCTCAACATTGTAAATTGACCCTCTGTATTCCTCTTCCTTTTCAATTCCTCTTTTGAGACCGCAATCAGCTCCTGATAGTGGCTATTCACCTCATCCATATCGTCTCTGAGTCTTCTATTTTCCATGACCAAGCAATCATTTGTCTCCTACATCTATTCCACCTTATATTTATACTGTTTTACAGTTCTCTGTAAATTCTCTTTTTCTGAATCAAAGGCTTTATTTCCTACTATGGTTTGCATCTCATTTGGAAGCCATGGAATGTTTAATCTCTTATATATTTCTTCATCTTATGGCAACATTTATGTAGGAGTTTCAAGAAAACTTAGTTTTTCTTTAGTCTCAGCTTCACAGGGAACATTTTCCTCAACCATCACCTTCTTTTCTGAGTGAGAATCCTTTATCTCACCTTCTTGCTGTTCCTGCAACATTTGACTTCGTATCTCTAGAAATATATCAGACAGTTTAGTCTCAGTAAGCACAGACTCTCTTTATGATTCCATTGGCCTTTTACCTTTACTGTCAACCTTATCAACATTCAATTTTTCATCAGATGAGGAATCATCTATCAATGTTACTCTCTCTTTATTCAATTTAGGGTTCAACAATTTCTTCATATTCAGCTTGCGCTTGTTTCTAGGTCTAGTCTTTTCTCTCCATACAGGAGCAAGTTCCCCTAACATTTTGAAAGTTTTGTCCTGATGGGTAACTGAGGCCAATTCAATAACTTTTAGTTTCTTTATCTTTGGCACTACTACCTCATCCTCTTGGCTATGAAATTCCTTTTTAGTACAAACCTTAGTTTCATCAATAACGGGGACTTTATCATCCCCAAACAAGCATTTCTCATCTTCAGATAGAACTGTGATTGGACTTTGTCTTTGGAGTTCAATATATTTTTTCTCACCTGAAATTTTCTCTGCAAGTACAATCTTTTCATCAACAATTGTCTGTGTTGGCACATCATTCTGAATAGGCTCAGTCTCCTTATTATCAGACTGCAAATCTTTGCTCTTAGTTTCATTACGATGCTGTTTAGACTCAAAATATTCATTTGCATGATCTAAAACAATCCTGTCTTCATATTTAACCTTTACCTTCTGTCTGAGCTTTCTAATCAAGGTTTGTCCTTTATCAGCTTGTTTTCTGTGAGACTATCCTTCTTGACCATTTTGAAACACTGACCAGAAAAGGACATATTCCCAAGTTTTTTGCCTACTATGCAAAATGGTGTTTATAATGAGTTTGATAAATCCATGGTGGAAAATGGACTGTCTAGTATGATTCTGGTGCTCCTTAATTATGCAAGACATCTTCTACAGGCTCTTTAGAAAGAAGAAAGGCAGGTTCATCTTGGACTCATTACTGAGGTGTTGAAGAAATATGAAGTGGTTTTTAAAAACAAAGGCATATCTTCCTTCACATGTAATATAACTCTGTAAAACCTTAATAGGTTCTATCCATTCAGGCCTGAAGTTATGAATGGGTACACCCTTACCCCAATTTGCAATTACACCAAGCAGTAAGTACTTTTGTGCATTAAAGGTGAATGGCACCTTCTTAAACCATAATTCTCCCTCATTCGTAATGCCTGTTGCCTCAGCTACCAACTCCTTGGTCTATTTGAATTGCAAAGTATCAAAAGATATAGTGTCTTTGTCATAGCACTGAGCAAACTTATGGGAGACCTTTGCATGGTATCTGTTAATCTTCTTGAAAAATATCAACCATCCTACATTTTCAAATAGCTCTGCACGTTCTGGAAATTTATCTATCCAACTGAGATCAGTGGGCTCAGCTCTATTAGTTTTTCCACTTTTCTTCATTTTCACTATGGTTTACAGCATCTGTTAATTATCCCACAGTCTATTTATCTTCAAACTCTCACAGTCTGCCCTATCACATAGTTCAAGAAATCTTCTGTACCAAATTGCAACAATTTGACCTAATCACAAAATCCAGGGACCTCCAATAGTTCTGCTTTGAAGTTTACTAGTTTAAACGATGAATACTTAGAGATATTGGTTAATATTTCATCATTCATAGTCTATTGAGCGAGCAAACTCATATCCTTCCTTTGAATTTTGACATTATGGATTTTATCAAAAAACCCCAACTAAACAAACCCTATCAAATGCCACGTGGGGTACCTATTCAAAAGCTTAATACAAGTGCTGGAATGCTATCTCTTCAAGGATTATGTGTCGAATTTCATGTTCCAGCCGTCTCTAACGGTCTAGATCACTTAAAACTGTCGCTGCTAGAAAGCCCTAATTCTCCATTCAGTTGTAAAAACCCCAATTTCTCAGCAGCATGTTCTCACAATGACTTTCATTACCTTTGTATCCTTCAGATTAAGAACATATTCCCGAAAATTCTACCTTGTTCAACTTGCTGTCATCATTCACCATGAACTGCATGCAATTGCCACGATCTCCCTCATATGATGACCACACACCTGTTTCAATGACAAACCTTGCAATACACGTATCAACTGTGACAAATGATGAGATTAACACCTTAGGGACAAGACACCCAAAAAAATCAGTCTGAAAAATAATGATTTTGGCATTCGCGACTTTCTTGTAGCGCTCTAGTGTATTAATTTCGCTCTTGCACTACAAGAAAGTCCAAACACATAATTTCACCTCATTAAGTCACTAATAAGGTTTAAGAATTGGTTTATATGCTTAATCTTGACCTTAGTGTCATTTATGAAACCATTTAATCCATATATACCTTGTAGAACCCTTCAAGAATGAATCTCTAAGAAAAATTTATAAAAGCAGGCTTAAAAATAAGAAAAACCAAAATGATGAAAACTAAAAGCTTAAACTCAAAATTAACCTTTATAAACAAAAATTCCTAGAAACAAAAATACTAGCAAGGTTCAAAAACATAAACCAAAACAATAAAACTAAGGAAGACAAAATCATGACCTAACAATAACTATATTCCTTACGTTTATTTAATACCTATTTGAAAATGCAGTAGAAGAAAATACAGTCAAGCTAGTTTAGTACCTTCAGTTCAATAAAGAAATAAAATACAAGTACTAGTTTTATTTACTAATAATATTAACTAATCTAAGTCCAACAAATACTATAAAGCAAGTAGTGTGTTATTAAAGTATTTAAAATTCAAAGGACAAACTAAATGAAGTTACAGAATCTATGTTTTTACTTTTTAAAGAACACCGAGTAAATTCAACCTGTCAGCTTAAGTAAATAAAACCATAGAAATATGATAATAACTAATATATAAATAAATATCCATCTTAGTACAGAACTGTTTTACATTTGTTAAGTAAATTATACCTGTGATGGTATTCTACAGGGTTGAAACCCTGAACTAAAATTATTATTATAAATGAAAACATATAAGCTACAATCAAATTACCTCGATTATTTATAAATAAACAATTAAATTACGAGAGACTGTTTACGGTCCTTTTAAGGACAGATAATCGGGCCTTACCCTAAGTCTGTACAAGCAGGGAGAGCCACTTTGTAACCAGGGCTTACTCGTAGACCTAACGCCGGTCCAAATGCAAAGTGGATTCTTCCAACGATAAGGCGAACCATCACCTGCAAAGTGAAAAACAAATCTTAATTAAAAACCTGAATATAGAAATGTAACTGTAATTTTTGATAGCTTACAACTTATAAAAAAAACAAATCGTTACCTGGAGTGTTGTTAATCGAGGTCACGAAGAAGGAAGACCAACACCTCGAGCAGTGTAACCATTGTATTTACTTGAGAAGGAAGCAACTGGGTTTGAGATATTAACTACCTCGACAACTCGAGCAAGAGGAAGCAGTGACAGTGACCACACCATGATTTAAACACCAAAACTACTGACTGTGTAAACACTACCCTCATGCACAATGAGGTTTTTTTATAGGAATCAACTCAAGCACGAGCTGTGAACTTCACAACTCTCACCCTAAGTGACAACACTCCAAGATGCATAGACAATGGAGCTGAAGGCAAGCACCTACGATCCCTCATGGCCGTAGTGAACCCAACATTGCAGAGATCAAAACCCTTGTTGAAGAATGAGAAATAGGGTTGCGAGGTAAGCTTATATGTCATCCAATGCATGGTGGTAAGGGTTCCATGTGCCCACAAATTTATCCACTTCACGGTGGGTTCATTTGTATAGTCTCCAATGCAAACAACTGGATCGACTAATTTGTTAATCATTCACATTATTGCACATAATGATAATGTATCATTCACATAAATTCAATATCATATTATTTCCCATGAAGTCAATATTGATAATGAACGAAGAGTATACCATCGTATAACCTATTGTTTAAACCTTGAATTTATCTTTGGTAAATAACCAATTTGTTTATTGGAATCGACACCCTTGTTTCTTAAAAGATCATATTACCTTTCTTAATCAAACTTATAAGAAAAGATCAAGATATTAATATAAGTTTGAGCAATTTTGTTAATGTCTTTATTGATATTTTTCTTATAATCATGAATCATGAATGTATAAACTTTGAGAACTAGATCTAAGTCAATAAGGTGTATATTGATATAATTAACATTTTTACACTAGAATAGCTCCTACTCTTTTAAGTGACCTACAGTACTGGATGTAGGATAGATATCTTATAAGTATATGATCTTGGGTCTCCATAATTTTACAAAGCTCTAAGCTGAATCGAACCAAGGTTAGGTTAGAATTGGGAGTTTAGGATGTTAAACTATCTAGGATTTAATCACATCACCTTTATTTATAAGTAAATAGTAGGGTAATGTAAAGTTGTCGCATTATGTTGATCATGAAGGAAGTGGGAAATTCAAGTCACAACTTGACGATATTTATGTAGAGGATCCTTAATACACATAAGCAATGTTAAGCTGATAAATTTGCTACTGAAGTCTAACTAAAAATAGAGCTGAAAGATACATAGTAAGCATATGTTCTGAAAGGCTGTAAGTCTATTTCCATAATGATAAGCAGCATTTTAATTATCAAAATAATAATAGCAATAGACTCTTATGTCAGAGAAAGAGTTACGATACGAAATCATGAGATCTAATAAGAACTGGAAATAGCTTGGAGTAAAGTTAGAAGGAGGTTTTATCTATCATAGTGATCTATCTGTTAAAATACAAACAGTAGGGCAATATTAATAACTCTTACGACAAGAAGATTAAGTATTGTCATATTTGTAATGAAGTAAAAGAAACATTACTTTTCCTTGTGGGACCTTGAGTCTTCTAAGCAAAACTTTTACTCTAGCAGTACTTTTATGTTAAAAGAAGTATATTTGGTTTAACGCCTTAATAAACTTTTACTGGTTCAAAAATTTACCTCTTCAACCTGTAAAGATCCATAAATCTAGATACGTTAGCAATTGCTAAGTAAGCCCCAGCTAAAAAGTAACTCCTCGCCTACTTGACATTCAAACCATTAGTACAGCTAAATATTTGAATGCAGATTATTCACATCACATATCAAAATTAAAATAACATTAATCTTATGTGTTAAAGTTAATGGTTACTTTTAATTATCTGTTTCATTTCTTCTATTAGCTGCTAGCAGTTATCTAACTGCAACTGTAAACATTTTATTTTATCTCAAAATTTTAAATTTTTGTGAAAATTTGGGGTTTTGACACCACTCTTGAATATGATCCAAGATATGTGTGGCTTTGTCTTGTCGAAATGTCAACAAGAGTTCTGTACTAACGTCATAATGCACTGGCAGCTAAAAGTGACTGAGGAAATTCATGGCAAGGTCATTGAATAAAATGAATGCCCCTCTTAGTAACTCTATATACCATTTCGCTACAGGCCTGATGAGGGTGCATTGAAATAGCCTCAAATGGATTGAATCATCATGTAAGGAATTGGAAGAGCACCAAAGGTGAAAGTTAGTGACATGCTCACTAGGATCTTCTCCAGCTTTGCCCTCGAATTTGGGAATGTCTGAAGAAATCTTGTTAGGGACGGCGGGTCAAGCCGGGTCATGAGATAATGGATCATTCATAAGTCTTGATAAGTCAGGTAAGTTCAAAATTGCAAGGAAAGGGAGTCTAGTTTGAGCCGATCTATTCCTTAATCCCTGATAGTTTTGGTTCATGTAAGAATGATTGCTATAAATACCATATCCTTGGCCATAATATCTTCCTCCCATTTGACCCATACATGGCTGCATGGAAGCATTATGATGTGGTGTACCTTGACTATGTGGTGCTACAAAGCCATAATTGGAAGAGTAAGCAAGTTGTTGATACTCGTACCCATAGGGTTGATAGTTCTATCCATACTACAGTCCATAAGAGTGTCCATAAGAAGCTCCATAAGGTGTCCCATGAGAAGCTCCATAGTTAGGGATATGGGGAACTCCTTGCGATGGACCATTAGATGATCCAGAAATAGGAATTGGACCTCCCAACACAACGAGAGGTACTTGACTCTAAGATACTACCATGCGAGCAGTCGCAGTACGAACATGGCTAGTAGCGATATTCCGGCCCAAAGGACCACTTGAATGAGGGGGAGGAAGGGTTGTCAAAAATGCATTCAAATGAGTAGGGTTCAAGGATGAAGGGACATGTGAAGGGATGTAAGTGGTGTTCCCTATGGCCACTCGTCTCGGTTCTTGTATCTGCATATGACTACTAACACTAGGTTTAGGACGAACATGTGAGGTAGCTTCCACCATTGGGATGGAAGGTGCAATGTGACTAGTGCTCCAAAATCTCTCCACATGGAAAGGAATAGGAGTTCCCCCAGGTGTAATTCTAGGTTTAAATTTTGACTTGGTATGATGTGCCAAATCAGGTGCAGGGATATCAAGCATGCCATAACGAACATGACTAGTGCTTGTGGGTTCATGATGAGTCTCGTCACCTGGAAACAAATACCGATGACCTATGAATGAGGGATCATAACCAGAATGTGAAGGTATTTCTAGTGAAGGATCATATATAGGAGTAGAATCTGCCTCCCCAACCTTGTGAGGTGGACAAGACATCTCAGGAATATCATCCTCGTGATCTCCCATCGTGTGTGAATCAAAGTGAGAAGTAGTCTGCCCAGACTATCTGTTTCTCTCTCCTAAAGGAGGAGGAGACATGGAAGGCGTAAGTCCTGCTAAATGACAAGAATGATGAAGTGCCGTGCCCGAATCCACAATGACTCAAAAATGAAAAAGACTTGATCTAATTATGCAAACCCTAGGCAAACTAGCGTGCATAGAGAATACACCTACAAAATGTAAATCCAAATTGAAAACAAACAGGGGTAGGATATGTGAGCTCCCGAATGTGTTAAATTTTCATATGCTAAGCTAGAACATCAGTATTTCATTTCATTTTCATAACTAAAGCATATAAACAAAATCACTGAAAAAAATAGTATAACAAGAACAACACAGATTTATCTTGGGAAAACCCTAAAGGGAAAAACCCAGAAAAAGCTTCCTCAATATAGATGCCTCAAAAAGATAAAAGATAAAAACAACAAGGAGATCAAAGCATGATCCTCCTCTTTCTCCAGCTACTCTTCTCTTCTCCACTAATGCACTACACAAGTGAGAGTGTGTGTGCGTTCCAAATGAGGAGCACTACACCGCTATTTATATTCATCCGTTCACTTAAGTTAACTCATTCGACATGTAGGCTCGAGTTAAGTCATGTAGGATCGATTTACACATGTAGGCTCAAGTAACCACACTGGGGTGCTGATGACCCACCTTTACAATTAGAGGGGACTACCTCATGACTTTTATTAGTTCTTCCAATTAGGAGCATCGAGGTACAATGTAATATAAGTGGTTTTCTTGGTAGGACCATTGGGGACCACAAAAAGATACATATAGAATATTCTTCAAACTTACAATATTTCAACACTCCCTCTTAAGAAGAAGGGTATTCTACAACAACATCAACAAAAACAAGAGTAGGAGAGAGATAGGGGACATCATCAACATCAGTAGGGTAACACATCTATAGATCATTGGAAGCTTTTCAACACCATGTAGTCTTCATCTTCAATCTTCAGTCTTCATCATCATTAATTCTTTGACTACTTCGATCAGCAACATCTTTAGCATTTTGATCTTTCAATCAGAAACGACATCTTCAACACTTGGACATTTCGATCAGCAACCTATTTAGCACTTTGACTGTTTGATCAGTAACAACATCTTCAACATTTTGACCTTTCGAGCAGCAACATCTTCAGCACTTTTACTTTTTGATCAGCAACAACATCTTCAGCATTTTGACCTTTCGATCAGCAACATCTTCAACACTTTGACTTTTCAATCAGCAACAACATCTTCAGCACCTTGACCTTTCGATCAGTAGCAACATCTTCAGCACTTTGACCTCTGGATCAGCAATATCATCATCAACACTTTGAACTTTCGATCAGCAGCAACATCATCATCATCATATTCTGATCTGTTGATCATAATCATCATCACATTCTGATCTTTTGATCAGAAACACCATCATCATACTCTGATCTTTCAATCAAAAACATCATCAACATACTCTAATCTTTTAATCAGAAACATCATCATCATACTCTGATCTTTCGATCAGAAACATCATAATCATAGTGTGTCATCATCATACTCTGATCTTTAGATCAGTACGCCATCATCATCATACTCTGATCTTTTGATCAGTACGTCATCATCATCATACTCTGATCTTTTGATCAGTATGTCATCATCATCATACTCTGATCTTTCGATCAGTATGTCATCATCATCATACTCTGATCTTTCGATAAGTACGTCATCATCATCATACTCTGATCTTTCAATCAGTACGGCATCATCATCATCAGCAACAACTTGCAATCCACAATTCAAAGACAAAAGTATTTGGATCACTTTTGGACTTAAAGTCCAAGGATGATACAATCGCACCACATTCTCGACAACCGAAGTTACCGTATTGATTACGGGAGAATTAGTGCCTATCACTTTAGGACTAATTCCAAGGACGATGCAATCCTACTACATTCTTGAGGACCGAAGCCACCAAGTTGATTACGGGAGAATTAGTCCCTATCACTTTAGGACTATGTCCAAGGATGATGCAATCCTACCACATTCTCAAGGACCGAAGCCACCGAATTGATTATGGGAGAATCAGTCCCTATCACTTTAGGACTATGTCCAAGGATGATGCAATCCTACCACATTCTTGAGGACCAAAGCCACCGGATTGATTATGGGAGAATCAGTCCCTATCACTTTAGGACTATCTCCAAGGATGATGCAATCCTACCACATTCTCGAAGACCAAAGTCACTATATCTATTATGGACAAATGTCCTAGGATGATACAATCCCTCTTCATTCTCGAAGATCAAGGTCTCTGGATCACTTTAGGGCAAGTGCCTAGGGATGATACAATCCCACCATGTTCTTGATGAACGAGGTCACCGGATCTATTGTGGAAAGATGTCCCAGGATGATACAATCCCTCTTCACTCTCGAAGACCGAGGTCTCTGGATCACTTTAGGGAAATTTCCCAGGGATGATACAATCCCACTGCTACATCACTACTCACGTTTTCGGGCAAGGTCTTTTTGAACCACACCAAGCTTGTCTCGAAAGTGTTCGAACTTCACTCGAGAAAAATACTTTGTCAACACATTAGCAACTTGTTCATCAATACTCACATACTGGAGCTTTATGGCTCCCTTCTGCATCATATCTTGAATGTAGAAATACCTGATTTCTATGTGCTTTGATTTGTCATGAAACACAGGGTTCTCTATCATCTTTATACAACTTTGGTTATCACATAGAATCACGGTAGTGTCCAACTCTAGGTTGAATAATCCTGACATTAGCTTTCGAAGCCATATGGCTTCACAACTAGCAGAGAAAGATGCTATATATTCTGCTTCGGCTGTGCTTAGTGCAACACTGGATTGCTTTCTGCTAAACCATGAAATCATAGTAGATCCCAGACTATAACATCCACCTGATGTGATTTTTCTATCTGAGATACTTCCAGCCCAATCTGCATCTGTATAGCCATACAATCTATAGTCATGGCCATTATCATAATATAAACCAAAGTCTATAGTTCCTTTCAAATATCTCATGACATGTTTTGCAGCTACCAAGTAAACCCGTCTAGGTTGAACTAGATATTGACTTAAGGTGTTCACAGCAAAACAAATATCTAGTCTGATATTTGTCAAATACATCAATGACCCAATGATTTGTCTATAATGAGTCACATCCACTAACTCTGATGAGTCATCAGTTAAAAACTTCAAGTTGGAATCCATGGGTGTGGACAAATATTCGCATTCCAACATATTGAATCTTTTCAATATTTCTACTGCATACTTTCCCTAGTTGAGAAAGATTCCTTCTGAACTTTGCCATACTTCCAGACCTAGGAAATAATGCATTAACCCAAGGTCTTTCATCTCAAATTCTTCTGCTAGTCTCTTCTTGATTTTCATAATCTGTTTCTCATTCCCTGTCAAGAATAAATCATCCACATATAGTAGTAGGATGACAGGTTCATCTTCTACAACCTTGAGGTAAAGGTTAGGACCAGCTTTACTCTTGGTAAATCCCATGCATGATAGGAAACTATCTATCCTCTCATACCAAGCTCAAGGAGCTTGTTTAAGACCATACAAGGCCTTCTTCAACTTGCATACATGAGTATGTCTATCTTCAACTTCAAATCCTTGAGGCTGTTCTATGTAAACTTCTTCTTCGATAACACCATTCAGAAAAGTTGTTTTCACATCCATCTGGTGTAAGTCCCACTTCATTATGGATGCAAGTGCCATGATAGTTCTAATCAAAGTATATCATGCTATAGGAGAAAATGTCTCTTCATAATCAAATCCCTCTTTCTGATAGAAACCTCTGGCCACAAATCTTGCTTTATATTTCTCGATACTTTCGTCAGCTGCATGCTTTATTTTGAATATCCATTTGGAGGATACTCTACTCTTTCCTTCTAGTTTGGGAACTATATACCATACATCATTCTTCATTATTGACTAGTATTCTTTAGTCATTGCTTCTACCCATTGTTTCTTCTGTACCGCTTCTTCATAGTTTGTAGGTTCTTGTTCTACCAAATCACACATCAAAGCTACATAGTTGGAAAAGTATTAGGTTTCTTTCTTTCCCTTGTAGAGCCTTCAAGAGATCCATATCTTTCTGCCTCTCGTATAATTTCTCTTGTCCAAGCAGGATTTCTCTTTCTTGATATCTCCATCATGGGAGTTTATTGTGGTTTTTCCATGTCATGTTCTTCAGGAGCTTCATCTTTAGGGAGACATGTAGTTTCTTTATTTCTGGGTGGTGTCTCTTCTTCATACACTTCTTCAAGTTGGCACTTCCTGGATATCTTGAGAGCTACCTCTTCATCAAATGTCACATCTCAACTAATTTCCATGTGATGGAATCCAGGAATGTAGATTCTGAATTCTTTGGATACTTCACAATATCCAACAAATATCCCCTTCTTTCCAGAAGGGTCTAATTTGGTTCTTTTCTCTTTTGGTATATGAATATATACTGGACAACCAAATATCTTGAGGTGACTTACCTCAGGCTTCATTCCTATGAATATCTCTTCTGGAGTTTTGAACCCAAGAGCACTGTGAAATATTCTATTTTGTACATACACAACAGTTCTTGCCGCTTCTGCCCATAGGTGCATTGGAAGATCTTGATCATATATCATTGTCTTCACTACCTCCATGATGGTTTTGTTCTTTCTTTCCACTACCCCATTCTGTTGGGGATTGTAGGGAGTAGTTAGTTCCCTCTTTATTCTGGCATCTTTGCAAAAAGCATCAAACTTTTTTGAGGTGTACTCTCCTCCATTTTCTGATCGGAGAATATTAATTTTCTTGTCTGAAAGATTCTCTATCAAGGCTTTGAACTCCTTGAATTTCTCAAACACTTCACTCTTTGCTTTCAAGAAGTATATCCAAGTCTTTCTTGAAAAATCATCAATAAATGTGATATAATATTCAAAGCCACTTAAGGATGTGGAAGACATTGGACCACATACATCTGAATGAATCAATTCCAACGTACCTTTTGTTTTTGTTTCACTCTTCGAGAATGGATTCTTGATGTTCTTTCCCTTCACACATCCTTTGAAAATGCCTTCATGCTTGATCTTCATGTCTGGTAATCCCGTCACTACTTTTTTCACATGAGGTAGAGCCTTGTAATTGATGTGGAAAATCCTTCTATGCCATAGTTCACTAGGGTCAGTGGACTCATGCACAAAGGCTGTTTCTGAGTGCCCCTTGAGTTTATACAAGCCCTCTTCTTCTTCACCAATGATGATTTCATTTTCAATATTCTTTCCTTTGGGCCACATAAGTACTTGACCATCTATGAAA
Source organism: Pseudotsuga menziesii (assembly GCA_001517045.1). Taxonomy (NCBI): domain Eukaryota; kingdom Viridiplantae; phylum Streptophyta; class Pinopsida; order Pinales; family Pinaceae; genus Pseudotsuga; species Pseudotsuga menziesii. The sequence goes on along the minus strand of LPNX010126309.1, from coordinate 107,446 downwards.
GCAACTCTGAATCCTTTCTTATCTAAATCTGAGATAGAAAGTAAATTCTTCTTTAAACCATGTACATATAATACATCTTTCATTTTTAAGGGATTACCTGATTCAAGTTTGTAGCTTGCTTCACCAACTCCTTTGATCGGATATTGATAGTCATCTCCTAGGTATAATTTCTGAGGAGAGCTCTTTTCTTCAAGTTTGGATAGAGTTTTCTTTTGTCCCGTCATGTGCTTTGAAGCACCACTATCAATAAGCCAAGTGTCTTCTCCATGAGTCACAGACCCAGAGAGAGCATAAAACAGTACATATTCTTCCGCATCTTGTTCTCTTGCTTGCTTTCTTGAAGGTCCTCCATCTTCTTCTTCTTCATCCTCATCTTCAGCTAGATGAGCATGATATATTTTGTTGTTGTTGATCCTCTGCTTATATTCTTGCTTCTTTATAGGGCAGTTTCTGGCAATGTGTCCTATCTTGTCACAGTGGAAGCATTGAAAACCAGAGTAGTCCTTACTTGATAGACTTTGTTTTGATCTTTGAAATCTTCTGGGAGGTTGATGCTCTTTGTGACTTCCCTTCTTGAAGATGGGTTGATTCCTTCTTCTTTTTTTGGTATGAGTGGCTAGGGCTTGATCATCCTCTTTTAGCAAGGCTTCTCTATTTGCCACTCTAGTCTCCTCTTGAATGTAGTCTTCCCATACCACATCAAAGTGCATGCTTTCCTTCCTGGAACACATCATTTGAATGAATGATTCCCATGGTCTAGTGAGACCATTGAGATCATTCATAACCATTTCATCTTCATCAAGCTGATCTCCAATAGCTTCTAGTTGCTCTTTGATCTGAGAAACCTTTGTGAAGTAGTCTTGGATGGATTCTCCATGACTCATCTTGATGCTCTTCAGTTGAGCTCTTAGATTCATCTTTCTATTAATGTTTCTTCCTTCATACATTCTATATAAGGCATCAAACATTTCTTTTGGAGCCTTCTTGGATGACACTTGAGGGATCAAGTGATCCTTGATGGAGTCAGCAATAATCCTTTGTGCCCTAATCATATCCTTTCTGTGCTTCTCCTTGGCTTCATCTTCTTCAGGTTCTGTAACTTCTTCTTTGACATACTTATCAAGATCATTCTCTTGGAGGATGAGACCAATCTTGTACTTCCATGCTTGAAAATTTTCTATGCCTTCTAGCTTGTCCTCAAGCTTAGTGCTTGGGGTCATCTTGTCAGAAAATCAACAAAAAATTGAAATTTTGTAAAATGAGAAACTGAACTTACCAGGAGATGTGCTTGAGTGAGGTGAGTTTACTGATGTGCTTGGATTCTAGAGATCTCAATTCTTCACATTCCAAATCAGACTTGCAAGATTCAGTTTCTGCAGTTTTCTGGTGCAGCTATCAAACTAGGGTTTGAATTTTTCGGAGATTTGGCACACATCCAAAAAAATTGATTCCAGGCTCAAAATATGCACTCTGGGAGGGCACAACTTTCTATGCAAGCATTTTTTCGAGACTCAATTTTTTTTCAAAAACCCTAATTTTTTCCAGAGAGAGAGAGAGAGCTATTTCACCTTGTGAAAGCTGTCCTGTTCAGGTTAGCTCTGATTCCATGTTAAATTTTTATATGCTAAGCTAGAACATCAGTATTTCATTTCATTTTCATAACTAAAGCATATAAACAGGATCACTGAAAGAAACAGTATCACAAGAACAACACAGATTTATCATGGGAAAACCCTAAAGGGAAAAACCTAGCAAAAGCTTCCTCAATATAGATGCCCCGAAAAGATAAAAGATAAAAACAACAAGGAGATCAAAGCCTGATCCTCCTCTTTCTCTAGCTATTCTTCTCTTCCCCACTAATGCGCTACATAAGTGAGAGTGTATGTGTGTTCCAAATGAGGAGCACTACACCTCTATTTATATTCATCCATTCACTTAAGTTAACTCATTCGAAATGTAGGCTCGAGTTAAATCATGTAGGCTCAAGTTACACATGTAGGCTCAAGTAACCACACTGGGGTGCTGATGACCCACCTTTACAATTAGAGGGGACTACCTCATTACTCTTATTAGTTCTTCCGATTAGGAGCATTGGGGTACAATGTAATACAAGTGGTTCTCCCAGTAGGACCATCAGGGACCACAAAAAGATACATATAGAATATTCTTCAAAGTTACCATATTTCAACAGAATGAAGCAGGTATGTCTTTCCTAGGAGAGGCTTGAGACTCCCATACACAACAAGCGGAGGTTCGTAACCAATTATAGTGGCCCTTAGCTTCAATGCATATAGCGACTGTGCTGTCCAACCCCTACCTGGCCACAACACCTATAGAATAACCTCTCGAAAGTACCACCTCGATAACCCAGGTATGGCAAGTAAGGCCATCTCAATATAATCAATGCTCAGGTGGACAGTCGCAAGCGGGATTGATCATATGGGTAGGGTAGCAAAGCCTGAAACTCTCAAAAGAGCCCCCAGATACGAATACAATACTAGAAATATCTCCGGTGCTACTCAATTATGACCAGGGGTCATCCTAATCAATAACCACTCACACTACCTCATGCTTAACTCCTTTGTAAGAGGAGGATCCTGAGAAACACTAATTATATAAAGGAATTTCACACTCTTTCCTGGACAGCACATAAATGTTTCGTTTAGTGGTCTTGGAGAATTTACTCACAATGAACTATTCTAAGACCCTAAAACCTAATCTTGTTGGTGCACCCTATAAAAGAAAAGAGTGTAATTCATTTTATTATGCGTTGATTTTAATTGGCTTATTACTCAAAAGGCCAAATGGTCGTGCAACTAATGATGTTATGACGCAACAAGAAGTAAAATGCACACCTAACAATCAATGCAAATGCACTGTGTCAAATGAAAAATGGGGTATGCTACTACGTGAAGTGCAAAATTTTCCTTCAAATGAATATGCAATCATTCCTATATGAAAATATGACTAATACTCTCTAAGCAAACCTAATGTAAGTACCATGCAAAATGCAAAATGCAACAATGCATAATGATGCAAAAAGCAAATGTTTTTGTATGTTTTGAATTAAAATGAGATAAAAAGCAAAAGTATGACTCTACAACCCCCAGAATCTCCAAGCACTATCAGACATCACCCAAGCAAAGCACTAAGGTAAAAGAGGCCTAATGCAGTAATACCAAAACAAAAATAGAAAATGGAATGACAAGAACATTTTCAAAAATTTAAACTAAAAACCGTCTTTGGTGAGAAACAGAGGTGTATACAGACTCCAGAAGCATCCAAGAAGACTCAACGATCATTCAAACTCACCCAGCAACACTTAATCTTCCCCAAAAAGGAAAAACTCAGGGTATACGCGACTGTGTGCAAAAAACCAGTGTATATACGTGGATATTCCAATAAAACCCACATGTACATGCGACTGTGAAGACAAAACTCACGTATAGGAAGACAAAGAGATAAAAAAGAAGGTAAACAGACAAGCTGAGACAAAATTTACTCCTATCAGACACTACTAGGAAAACATGCCCCCAGATCCGACTCAGAAACAGAGAAATCAGAGCAATTCAAGAACATTGAATGCTGATAAAAACCCCAAAGGAAATGGCTGGGAACTCCCCGATATGGTCACCAATTCTGTTATGGAGAAAAATTCCTATGGCTTAGGGTACCACAACAGATAGAGTAACTGCAGAAATCAATCCCTTCCCAATATGCAAGAGAAATAAAAATATAACACTAAAGGTTCTCGAAACATACCTTATTCTGGATGGTTGATGTAGATCCCCATTGAGCTTTTCCAATCTCTCTTGTGTTAGCAATTTGCTCTCTCAACAATCAACAAACAAGACAAGCATGCTATATAATTGTGTTAGACCTACTCTAGCATATATAATCAATAACATATAATCATTTAAAAGCATCCATGGAATCAATATTCATTTAAATACACATTATTGGACAGGAAAAGATATTTCTATTAATATAAATCAGAGATTACAAGAATGAAAACCTCTCTCGGCATGTCTGCGAACCGGAGAAACTGAGTCCTCCACCTAGGCCTCCACCACTTCAATCCTCCATCTCTTGATAGCAAACTCACAAGCAAAGGCAAGCTTGTGAAGAACACAAAGTGCTCCAATGGACAAAGGGATGCAGACTCAAGTATAAGCTTCGGCAACAATGAAATATAGTTTTCTTGCTCTTAAATTCCTCTCCCTTTCAATGTATCGAAAGGGTTCCTTATATAGTGCCTCAATGGGGTAATGGAAGGTCGAATCCAAGCGATCTCAAGGAAAAACTCCAAAACTATTTGGCCTTTTGCACACATCCTGATGTTTGTGGGTTTAAGGGTCATATCCACGTATATACGTGAGAATAGGTTTAAAAGTTGCATATGGAAAATAATGCATGTTTTTAGGGATGATCTTGGAAACATCAAAGGTACAAAAATGGTTCATGGGGTCCAAAGAGTCTGCAGAGGGACAGGGAAGGCCATAAATGTATGATCCACCATGTGTGGTAAAATCAGCTGTAACAGTAGGGTCCCAGAAGAGTACCTACATACACTAAAGATTCGATCTTGGTGGGAAATTTGGAAGAGTTGGTAAAATTATCTATACAAGATATTGTTCAACTGCTTGATCAGTTTGGTCCAGATTCCCTTGTTTTTTAGTCTCCATTTAAGTCACCCATTCAGTCTCCACCATAGACTCCTCATAGAATCATGGCTGGAAATGCAGTCCCAAATGCTAATCAACCTGTAAATCCTAATCCACCACCGGCTTGGAGAGCCCGAATGCCACTCAACCTGGATTCTCCTTTACATGCTTTCCTTCAGAATGCTAAAAATACATTACCTAAGTTCATTCCTGGAAAAGGCATTTTAGTGGATGACCACCTACAAAGTTTTTATTTGGTTTTAGAACTTTTAGTCATGGATCATGAAGATGTGGTATGTATACTTTTTCCACGTACCTTTGAATCTAAGGCCTCTACTTTGTATTTTGGTTTACAAGAAAATTCGATAGCAGATTGGGATACCTTTGTAAGGGTGTTTAAAGGCATGTTTGGTATTCAATGAACCACTACCACTCTCATGAAATAATTGTTATCTCTAAGGATGGATAAGAAAGAAAATGTGCAATATTTTAATCAGAGGTTTGTTGCTCATTTGAATAATTTTAGTGCTACAATAAAATCTGTTGAAGAAACTCTAATAGAATACTACACTTCAACTCTTTGTAACAGCATAGCAATGGTTGTCAAGAGGTCAGTAAATCCTTCTTTAGTAGAAACTTATGAAGAAGCAAATAAAGTAGAAGTTGAACTTGACAGCATAAACAAACACACCGCAGAACCAAATGTAAGGACCTTAAGCAGCCAAAAACTCTTACTGTTAACCAAACCTAAAGAGGAACATTAAAGTGAATTTGAAAACGTGGTGAAAATGGTACAAAAGATATCAAAAATATTGTGGATCTAGAAAAGGATAAAGAAGCCAGTTCATCTAAGAAACAGTTCAAACCTTATTTCAAGAGAAGAGAAGAAGGTGGGGCATATAAACCACTTGTGCATAGTTCTTCTGTTTTGAATTTTACCAAGGTAAGAATGGATCATTTTTTCACTTTTCATCAAGAACCTCATTTTGAAAAATGTTTCCCACAATGGATTAACTCAATGACTCTAGTTATGAATCAAATATTAGATTCTCAAATAATAGAGCCTGAGGTGGAAGAAGAAAAAACACATGAACTAGAAGAACTACATGAAACAACGATGGTCTTATGGGACTGTGCACCTACTGATAATGGGTCAAAAACACAATTTGAACTCCTTCATTTTCCACGTACTGATAATATTGATTGTAATATAGTTAACTTCGTTTCTAACTTAGAAAGCAACACTGGTTCTATAGGTTCAAAAGATAGATTTTGGTTGTTGTATTTGTATGGTTCCAAAACTCAAGAGGGATCAGGGGAAGGGTGTGTCCCGATTGATCCAGATAAGAAAAAACAAATTCTCTCTTATCGGCTAGAGTTTGAATGCACAAATAACACCACTGAGTATGAACCTCTAGTCCAGGGCTTGAAAAGGGTCATTGATCTTAAAGTTAAAAATTTAAAAGTATTTAGTGATTTTGAGATAATTGTCAGACAAATTAGGAACAGAGTTCATTGTTTGTCACCACATTCAAAATACTACCAAACTGAAGTCTGGGATCTTATAACAAATTTCAATGCTTTCAATATCAATTCAATTCCTAGATTGCAAAATGGAGCAGCTGATTTTTTAGTTGTTTCTACTGCAAGGTTAGTTCCCAGTAATAACAAATGCTCTATTGAATTGATTTTCAGGCCATCTATACCAGACAATGTCACTAATTTGAGGGTATTCGATGATGATCAACAAATCATACATTTTTTAACAAATGATGAAACTTTCAAAGACTTAATGATTGATGATGAAGAAAATCAAGCCAATATTTAAAGTGGTAATTTCATGCCAAAATGAGTGATAACTTTGGAAGGGTTGTTTGATCTAAACAACAAATTCAGAAAACCAACAAATGTCAAAACAAATAGTTAATCTATGCAGTATGAGCTAATTAACCTTGGGATAGAATTTGAACCCAAGTATGTAAACTTGGGTAAATGTTGTTCACGATGGGAAAGAAGAAAATTTATCAGTTTGTTTCAACAGCACAAGGACATTTGTGCATGGACCTATGAATATTTGAAGACATATGACACCCATATTATCCAACATGTCATTCCTATTAAAGTAGGAGTTAAACCATTCCAACAACCACTAAGGAAGATGCATCCAAAACTGGAACCGTTGATCAAAAATGAAGTTAAGAAGTTACTTGATGCAAAGATCATTTTCAGAGTCAGGAATTCAAAATGGTTAGCGAATTTAGTGCCAATAAGGAAGAAATATGGTGAGATAAGATTGTGTGTGGATTTCTGGAACTTGAACCAGGATTCCGATAAAGATAATTACCTAGTTTCACCAATGGAACAGATCCTACAAATGGTCTTAGGTTCTGAACTGTTCTCCCTATTGTATGGGTTCCCAGGCTACAACAAAATATTGGCATCTGAGCAAGATAGGCTAAAACCCATATTCTGAACAAAGTGGGGAACATTTGGGTACAGAAGAATGCCCTTTGGGCTCATCAATGCTAGAGCCACATTCCAAAGGGCAATGGATATTGCATTTCGAGGTTTAATTGGCCACAGTATGGTAGTTTATCTCGATGACGTAACAATTTTCTCTAAGAAAAGAGAAGATTGTGTGTTTCATTTGAAAATTTTTTTTGATCGCTGTAGAAAATATGACATATCTTTGAATCCTAAGAAAAGCATCTCCATTGTATTGGATGGAAAACTATTAGGCCAGTCTACTTCTAAAAAGGGAATCTCTATCATACCCGGAGAGAATATAAGCTATATCTCAGATTCCCTTACCTCACAATAAGAAAGGAATGCAATCATTCATGTGTACTATAAATTTTGTGCGAAGGTTTGTTCCTGATTTTGCACAGATAGTAAAAACTTTGCAGCAAATGGTAAAGCAGAGTGTGCATTTTAAATGGACCGAAAAAGAGAAGGTTTCCTTTAACAACATCAAAGCAACAATAGCCCACACAACTTCTCTTAAAAGTCCTTATTTTCAAAAGGATTTTATTCTGTACACATATGCATCAAATAACTCACTTGCAACAGTGCTTACACAAAGGGAAGAATTGGGAGATGAGTACCCAATATCAATCATGAGCATTGGGTTAAAAGGGGCTGAGTTGAACTATCCTGCTGTCAATAAGAAAGCATATGCAGTGTTTAGAGTAGTGAAAAATTCAGACATTACATTATGAAGAACCGAACCAAGGTGATTGTTCCACATCCGGATGTCAGAACCCTTTTTGTACAAAATGAATTGGGTGAATGAAGAGGGAATTGGGTGACAATGTTACAAGAATATGACTTAGAGTTCAAACCAGCCACCATTATCAAAGGACAAGGGCTGTGTAAATTAATGGTTGAAGGTGAAAATGATGAGGATGATGATTGGGAGAATCAAACAGAATTACATATGGTTGATATATCTCCTATTTTTATAGCTCCTAAATCTTGGTACAAAGATATGGTACATTATCTTCAGCAAGGATACTTACCAAAACATTGAAGTTCTAAGCAACGAAGGGCACTTCAATTAAAATGAGCTTCTTACCAAATATTTGATGGATTTATTTCCAGGAAGAACTATGATGGGGTATTTCTGAGATTCCTTGAATGAGAGGATGCCTCTAAAGTTTTCAAAGAATTGCATGATGGTCCTGCTAGAAGACATTTTTTGGGAGACACTACCACACACAAGATTTTAAGAGCTGGATATTAATGGCCAACATTGTTTAAAAATGCTCATGCCTATGTAAGAAAGTGTGATGTATGCCAGAGAAGTAGTGGAAGAATAACAAAGGCTATTGGATCATTGGAGCTCGTTATTATTTCAGAACCATTCGAACAATGGGGTATCGATATCATTGGAGAGATTAATCCTAATTCCTCATTACGACACAAGTATATCCTCACATCCACTTATTACTTCACGAGATGGGTAGAATAAATTACACTATGCAAAGTGAATGAGGACATTGTTATTTACTTCTTACAAGAACACGTCATGACCAGGTTTTGGGTTCCAATTTCACTAGTTTTTGATAATGCATTTTACGTTTCGTCAATTAAGTTAGAATATTTCGCTAGTGAGAAAGGAATTAAACTGCGTTATTTTGAAAATTATTATCCACAAGGTAATGGGTTAGATAAAACAACTAATAAAAACCTTATTAGAATCTTAAAGAAAACTGTTATCGAAAAATAGAGGAGTTGGCACGTATCTCTTCCCATTGCACTACGGGAAGACATGGTTACGCCCAAAAATTATTTAGGCATGACACCTTATACTTTGTTCTATGCAAAAGAGGCTATCCTACCCCCAAACATTTTACTCCCATCCTCCCAGTTATCCCAAGCTTCATGAGGATATGGTAACGGGATTTTACAGGCTTGAATTAATACATTGCTGAAACTTGAAGAATATTATCAAAAGATGGTTTGATAAATGTAAGTCCGGGAAGGGAATTTTTTAAGTTAGAGACTAGGTTCTTAAGTGGGATCACCAACATGACGAAAAAGGAAAGTATACAAAGTTTCAACACCTATGGGTTGGCCCATTTCAGATTGCTGAAAAGTTAGGACCCTCAACTTATAAGTTACAGGATTTGTAGGGGTGGGAAGAGAATCTTCTTGTTAATGGTCTGGTTCTCAAACCTTATTTCACCTAGTACCTTAGAAGTCCTTTGTATATAAATAAACCTTTTTTTATTTCCAGGTAGGGTTTCTTTTATATTTTTCTTGCTTTCTTTCTGCTTAGTTACTTCTTGTTTCTTTTGTTTTAAGCTTTGCTTTTTTTCAAAGTTTTTCTTTAGTTGTTTTTTACAAAATAATCCAACTCAATATTTTGGTGCATGGTGACATTGGACTATGGACAAAATTCTCAATATTTTATTTCAAGAACTGCTCATTGGAAGCTATCCATGTAAAATTTTGATCAGAACAAGATTCTTTAATCGAATAGACTATTGAAAGGAATTTATTTTAAGAACAAATTGAAGACCTATTTAACCCCTATAAAATAAATGAGGTAGATGAAGTCTAGAATACTATTTTGGGGCTCCATCCACTTTTACAATAAAATATGTCCTAGGAAGCTTGCCGAGAAAGAGCCACAGAAAGGAGGCAGAACAGACAAGTTTATGGTATTCAAAATAATCCCCTGCCACAAAATGAGAGCCAAAAGGCTTATTATAAAGAGTCAAAATCCCAGAAAAAAAATATATATCAAAAGATATACTGAAGACATAAATCACTAAAATGATTAATTACTCAAAAGGTTCTTCTCTGTCCCTGACCTGAAGAAAATCATCACTCACAGAAAAGGGCACTATCGATGGAAGAACTTGAATAAAACCTCAAAAGACAAAGGAGAAATCAAGGAAGACTATAAAGACAAAAGTATTAAGCATCAAAGAATGAAAAAGGAATGGGATGAGGAAGAAAAAAATGCACCTGTCTAACTCTGCTACGATCTTATGGTGTCATATATGACAGTGACCAACTACAGAGGTAAAATGAACTTCACATTCTAGCCCCAAAAGAGTTGTCAAGACTTTGAAAACTTGGTTACCATACCCTTAGGGATGATAACCAATGAAATGTTATAAATCTTGCATTCTTGAAAAAGGCCAGATTATTTAAAAAAACTTGATAAGGACTAGGATATGTTACTCTATTCAGATGTCATAAATTAGTTTGTGTTTTGAAAAGGTAGTTTTTCAGAGATCTATGATCACCATCCAGTCACCAATTGTTTTTACTGCAACCACTACCCAATTTTTTTTATGATTTAGGGCCCATCCTTAGAAATTTAGTTTTTTAAATTTCTTAGAATACTCTTTCTCTGATCCTTTTCCATGACTTCATTTTATTTTTCACAAATCAGAGAAGCCTTTTGTTGAAAGTTGAAACTCATTTTTTTCACCCGACACGTCGGTTGAGCTCATCGAGTCAGGCCGACACATTGGAGAAGTTCATGCTTTTCATCCGATTTATTGCCTTCTTTTATCGAGTTTCGGAAAACATCTGTGGGTTTTTCGTTACGTCGATGAAACTCGGGTTTTGGATTCAACATTCTCGACGTGATAATATTTTTCTTTCTGGAAGTTTGATCAAAGCCTTTGTGAGTTTGTTGAGTGATCTCATTATTTGGCGCCAACATTATTGGACGAACTCGGAGAGTTGGGCCAATTCGATCGAGGAAGATTTATTTTCTTACGCACTAGCCTGTCGTCGAAATCTTTTCGTGAGTTCACCGACGGGCCTTTTCAAAATTTTGTGTCGACAACATCGACAGGACTCATTTGTGCAAGCCGATAAGTTCGGATGCGCTGATCTTTTGTAACCGATAACCTTTTCATAGTTTGGACAATAAAGTTTGCGGGAGTTTTCATGTTGTTGTCACAAAAAACTTCAGTATTAGAGTCGTTGTCATCGCGGGTGATCTTGTTTTCTCCATCGATAAAGATTGAAGGATCCTACTGATAGTCTTATCATTGGCATGAGGGTCGAGTGTTAATCAGTTACGTCGAACCTTTTCCATAAATCTGCTTGACACTGTCACATGCTCTTCAATTTTGTTTTTTGACTAGGATATTTTTTCCAATAAGGCTTATTACCTTTGACGCTAAACAATATTTTTGTTCTCGATCATTTAGTCACCCAACTACCGCATTAATGCTTTTCCGCAATTGTTTTCTATTTAAGTCGTGGAGGGTTTATTTTATGGTTATCAACATTACCGTTTGGAGCACTCCTAGTTGTCAATCGCCAACCGGATTTAGTTGACCACGTGAGTTGTTTTTCTCACCAACTGTCAAGATATCATTTTCCAGGTAGGATCCAAGCTCCATCCTAATCACATTTTTTCTATTTTATTTTGGTAAATAGGTGTTGGAAGGTTTTTACTGGATTAGGGTTTTCCCCAATTCATGATATTTAAAGTAGTATCACAGACCTCTGGAATGTTTTTCCCAAGTCTTTCTGTGCCTAAACCCTTGGCACATTTGATCTTATTTTTCTAGCATAGGTATAGGGGGATTTCCCATCTGCTCCACGCCACCTGTCCTCACCGCTCAGATCATGTCAAACTTAAGCATTGGTGTGGTTTTGGCCAGTCGAGCATTTCACCGATTGCACCTCCCCTAGTTGATTTTGTTATGCATGGAGTGGGTAAGGTACCATCATCATCTGATGTAGGGTTGAAGAGTTTTTTCTCGTATTAGAATTCAAGTCGGCCCATGTTTTTAAAGCCACTAAGCCGCTGTAGGGTTTTTCCATTGGTTTCCATGGGGAGAATCCCTGTTTTTTTATTTTAGAGCAAAGTGTTGGCCAGTCATGTGGTGTGCAGCATGATCTTGGCAAAAATCCTCGTATGATTGTTGTTTTTTTCCAAAGCCTGAGGTCTAAGACCTGTGCAGTATGAGAATTTTGCTTTTGAATAGATCTAGTTGTGACCTAATATTGACCTTCTGGGTTTTGGAGTAGTTTAATAACTTTTGTTTCATATTGCATAGTTTTTTGAGATGTTTGAAGATGAATTGGTAAATACGGTCTCATCGAATGAAATATCATGTTTATCATCTAAATTTACATTCATTATCTTACATTTTCTTCTCAGTATTCTATTAATGATGCATGCATGTGGGAGATCACAATAAATCTAAGACCTGTTTTGGTGTGTTTATTGAAGCCTCACATTTCAAACAACACCATGCCTAAAAAAGCAAAAAAGAACGCCTAGGGAACAGGGGATGACCCACATGTAGAAACTTTTCCCAAAGTGGAAATTATTTATGAGGACATGAAATTTTTCAGAGGAGCCGAGCCTGAATTTAAGTGGGGACAGATTTATCAAATGATCAAGCACAAGATCGCTCTGGATGCAGGGCTAGAGGACATACCCTTGTATGTAAACATCAGAAGGTCTACCATCACAAAAGTGGCTACATGTCCTGATCTTTTCCCTTTTTTCGAGGTGAATAGCTGGATCCTATCTCAGACCAATGCAACTACTATGATAGTGTTAGACACGGATAAGAAGCCTTTTGCTTCTTTTAGCCCTGCCTACATTACCAAAGCATGCAAGCTCCTGACACCCCATACTTTCATGACAAATAAATGGGTAGAGGATCTGGATTTGGACGTGCTCGACTATGCTAAGAAGATGATGATGACTGGGAAGTAGTTTCACCAAATGGCCTTAGGGGATTACGAGATAGCCAATTTGCGCACCCCGTACCACCTCATAGAACTGATGCTAAATAAGATCTTTGGATGGGAAAATGGGAAGTTTTAGAAGATGAGCTGGATTCCGATAATATATCATGTAGCCATGCAAGGCACTGTTTTCAACTAGGTGGACATTGTGGCAAATATCCTATCATCATGCGTAGTTACAGCATTAGGTAGTCAGACCCAAAGGAAATATGAGTTCTGCATGGGCTCCTTTTTTATTGACTGTATCTTATGCCCTCACCCATTCCCAAAGTTAAAATGTGATCGGAACCCCGCAAGGACTCCTATATACTAAGCATATAAAATCCTGTCAGCGCACAACTACTTTAGTTTTTATAAGATCACTTGTGAAGGGTTTCTGATACCAATGTACGGGCTTATTTTTCTTGAAGAATGCAATTTAATGTATGCAGGAGCCTTATACATGGTAAGTGAATATGGAGACTACTATTTCTCCAAATAAGGATTGTATTTGAGGATGTATGGAGGATCCAAGGCTCCTTCGTTGTTGCCAAGATACGCTAGTGATTATGTCAATCATAAAGAGGTGGTAAGACAATTGTACATAGATGGCTTTAGGAGCTTCCTATTTGATATGAAGAAAGCTTTCTACCCACCTTTTCCTTTCTGCATTTGTGGTTATAAGTTTACTAAGGTGAAAAGTGCTCCTAATTTTGTAAAAGAACTAGAAATCTTCCATTTCGAGGAGAAAATTTTCCATAGAAATGACACTTGGGGAAAAATTTCAAAATAATGTGCACATGTAGGAGTACTCTGCATGTAGAATACTTTGATCACATTGAAAAGGATGAGAAATTATACCGGAATGCATGTAACATAACTACATTGAACAAGTGGTTCAAGAATAAAATTGCAGCTACGGGAGGTAAAGGCAACAATAGTGGCACTTCTGAACAATAGAAACAGAAAGAAGAAGCTGACAAGCATTAGGAATAAGAGTCCCGAAGGTTAGTATAATAAGTTAAGAAGATAGTAGCTGAATAAGAACAAAGGAATAAGGATGAATAAATCCAAAGGGAAATGGAAGAAGAAGAAAGGATTCAAAAGGAATCAGCTGACAGAGAAAAATAAAAGGCATAGAAGGAAACTGAAGAGCTGAAAAGGAAAGAACATGAAGACCAGGACAGGGAGAATTTGGAGCATAACCAAGCCCATGACAATACAGTGGATTCTTTTGTCCCATCAAGTAGCACAATGACAGGAAGCCAAGTTCCCTGAGGATAATTTTGATTGGTACCATTCATCCCATCTCATCAACATGTCGTGGCTAACTTAGACACAATTTTCTTTGACCAGAAGAAGAAAAGAATTGTAAGAAGGAAGGAGAAGAGGTTGAAAGTAGGTGATCAAATTGTAGAAGTCATGGTGATGGAGAATATATTTATGCATGGGACAAATGAAGATCCTCGACTTCTTGAGATGGCAAGCATAGCAGCAGCACAAGCCAACGCATATAATGTCGGTAATCTAGTCGAGGACACTGAGTATTATAAAGAGAAAATGAAACAGATAAAAGAAACTCTAGTAAGGGAGAGAATAGAAGGGAAACAATTGAATAGGAAGCATGATGATACTTTGTCAAAGTTTGAAAGACTCAAAGAATATTTTCAAATTCTAGAATCTAAGAAGGATGCACTAATGCTGTCAAGTGCAATCATCGAGGGAGAAAAGAGAGATCTCAAAAGCAAGGTTTCATAGTTGGAAACATAGAAAAACGCATCCAACCAGTGAGTAGAATAATTAGAGACACATAACAACTTGCTAGAGAAACAACTCAAGATAGCTAATGAAAAGAAGCCTGATATTACTCCATTCCGCAGTCAATCCTATTTGTTGCAAAGGAAAATAAACCAAGTTCAATTGAAATTGGTGGAATAAATATACAGGATTGAGCAAAAAGAGGCCAGATTGAAGGAAATAGCAAATGAATCCTTAGAGTTTCGAAAAGGGCTATCAGAAGTCACAGAGCTGGTGGAAAGTTAGTTTTTCTTGGCAACATGCCCCAAAAGACTACAGGAGGATTGAAGATGGAGTTGGCACTTTTGGATTTCAGCAGCAGGGCAGCAGTAAGATTGAACACAGTAATTGAAAAGGCTATGGAAAAATGCAAGGAATTGTACAAGAAAATATGAATGCCAAACAATAAATGTCAAGCCTCAGTAGCAACCCAGATTCAGGATTTTCCAGACAAAGATCAACATTTGAAGAATCTCCAAGACAAGTTGGAGACGGGTGAGCAAAGAATTCAAAAGATTGAAAATATTGGTGAAAAAGCAATCAGAATTTTGGTTCTACAAGCTTTGGTTCATAAATATCTCTTTGAAGAAGTGTTGATGCAGACATCACCAAAAGTGAAAGAGATAGAATCTCAGCTAGCTAAACATGAAGTAATTGCACGATTGCTAGAGCTAGTGGACTTTTGAGTTATCAAAGAAGAAGCTCTTGCATGGGGCCCTTTTATTAAGAAACCAGTTTGGCCCACTTAGGACTTCATTTTATCTCCAAGTGGCACTTTTGTAAATTACTTTGTGCATGGGGCCCTTTTTTTTTGTGCAAGCCACTAGAAGATAAATTTTGTAAATTGGAAAGTTAGAGAAGCCTAAAAGGCAGGGAAAACCCAAAAGTTAGGGTAAAAGTATAAATAGGGGTAGAGTAGAGATTAGAGAGGACTTTTTCTAGTGCATAGATGCCAAAGTTATTTGTATAAGAAATACTTCTTTTATAAATAAAGGAACCAAGTTTTGCTGGAGGAAGGACGGTACGAGTTCCAAATGGATTGTGTAGATTGCTGAATGACGGACTATTTCTGTTTTAACATATTATCCCACTGTGAGATCGTTCTAACTTGTTGAATTACTTCTGTCATTTTATGAATGATTTTGCTTTCCATTCGAAATCTTGTACATGTGAATGAGTAATAAATGTATTAATTAAACAGGGCTATGTTTGTTTATCTTTCTTGTTTTAATTATGTTAGTAGAATGTGAACAACTACCTGTAGGATTCCACTAGCCACTTTACAGTACATTACTCAATTAGATATGAACTCTGCTCCCATGTGGATAGGTAGTATAGTTAGTTGTTTTTGCTTTGGTGGTTGAGGAGCATTTGATCCATGTAAGGCGAGAGGTAAGACCCTACGCAACTCACTTGTGGCTAGCTTCTTGTAAGGTTCTTGTTTTGGAAATCACCTGCATTTAGTTTAGGAACTTGCATTTCACCCCTAAATATAAAATTACATAAATGGTGGACCATGCCACAACCGGTAAAACAAACTTAAAACGTTCTTTTAATTCTACGGTAGTCGGGCCGCTAACTGGATGAATTCCCCATACCAAACATTAAATGATCTAATTGGGAACAGTTATTGGTGAGAATCCCTACTGTCGGTACATGGAATTTATCCAGGAATCAACAGGTCCAAAATAGTTAACAGATAGTTGAGTTACATAATAACTCCCTAAACAATAATATAACCTGCTCTGAATACCTCAATCATCCATATATTCAATTCACATGCTCCTCTTAACAATGACTACATGACCTCAATATATAGATATTCACTCAGTGCGCATGCAGTCCCTTCATTTCTCCCCAATTATCCCCCCCTTGCGTCATAACAAAGTTTTGGACTATATATGTATATGTATGTTAGGAAGCTTTTTTTTAGGAATTACATTTAATGTGAGTTTTTCAACTTTTAAACACATTTCAACATTAAATTAGAAAAATTTGAAAACAAAAATTGTTCAACTATAGTGTTTGTAGTTTGGTACATAAATAATTCTATCTAATATTAGCAACAACAAAAAAAAAAATAACAATATTGGAAATATTGATAATATTTTTGAAAAATATGTTTTTTTTAAAGGTCATGGATTGGGTATGGCCCAATTGATTTTGTTATATGGCAATGACCTAAAGTTAAAGTCAGTTGCAATATTATGGATTTCATTGGAAAACAGTTTCAACAAAATTAATTTGGCTTAATGTAATTGCACATATCAATCTTCAACATTGCAAAATCAGGTTGTAGGAAGGGTGTTTGAGGGTATTGAATCTATTTCTATATTAAAAACAACTATTTTAGCAATCCAAAATTACAATTTCAACAAAGATTTTATACCCCGATTTTGCGATGACAAACTAGAAAATATCAAAATAGAACAACACTTACTTTTGTCTTCTATTTCCCTTCAAAATGTTCTAGATTTTATCCAGTTTTACAATGTGATTTTTCATTCATTCAAATGATTTCCATTTAGATGGAAGACCATATATATATTTTCTTTCAATTTGTTTATTATTAAACAAATCTTGATCATTTTCTTACGGGCATGCAATGCTCATAAATGATTAGAAATATTTCGCTCACCTAACTTATCCAACCACTAACTTTTTTTACGTTATAACGATATGTATAACTCAACATAACCAAAATTATGATGGTAAACAACATCGTATCATAGTAATATAGTCCTCTATAATGAACTCATCTAACCTCCAATATTAAAATATAATGATCTCATTTGACATCCAATATTATAATTTGAACCTCAAATGAGAAGTAAAACCAGCTTAGATCCAGCTTTACCCGGCTCTATCATGTGCTGAGAGGGATCAAATATTTCGAGGTGCAAACCCTTTTTTGGAGTGCAATTGTTGAAGCAGGGTTTGCACCTTGAAATATTTGATCCCTCTCGGCGCATGATAGAGCCGGGTAAAGCTGGATCTAAGCTGGTTCCAGTCGTGGGCGGCAACATTAATATTTTAGATGATCCATAGTATGTATATGTCTTTAGTTATTTTTGCAATTGAATTTTACAGTAGAATATTTTATAATCCAATTTTTACATTATAAAATTACATGAAAGAAGCTTAAGAATAACAATGTAACAATGTAAGAAGGTGAATAAGAAGAATGTGATATGATGGAGATATTGTTTTAAAACAGATATATTTGATATTCATATTGAATATAACACATATTACAAACAAAGTGATATGAATATGAGCAAATTGATCAATTCTTTCACGAAATTTATCAATTCTTTCAAATGGAATCACACTTCTATATGGCTGGAGAATACTGTGTTGTTTTTTCCCTTGTTTCATTATCTTGGCTTCAGGCCAATTTCTGAATATAGCAGGCTGGATATTATTTTATGCAACCATCCATGTGTATACTATTTTTTTTCTTTGAAATCTGTGCTTACATCTTCTAAATTTTGTCATGTTAAAAACCAAATTTGATACAAATACTTTCATTTACAATCTCCTTATATGCCAAATTGCTCATTAAGTTGTTAGATCAGATTTTACTTTGTTTTTCAGCTTGACACTGGTTTTAATTTGATGGCTGGAATCCATGTCAGCATTTGCAAGACTCAGCTTTAAATTCTGTTATGCTAAAGTTGAATTTGATTCTCATACTTTTAAAACATAAAGGTATTTTATAAAATCTCAAAACTTTAAAACATAAAAGGTGTTGTATGGTTCTAAACAATGCTAATTAATTATATACATGTTAAACTAAATACATTTTAAAGAATTTGCAATCAAATTCTAATAACTAAAATATAAACAAATGTAAACAAATTATGCCAGTTATATAAATTATTCACTCCATTAGAATATGAAACAAATTCTACTT
>LPNX010126309.1:75860-87328 GCA_001517045.1 Pseudotsuga menziesii | reverse complement strand
GTCAATTTCCAATAATGTTGTGAATTAATAAAGCTGCTACAACCATTCGCAGAATTCTATATGGCTGGAGAATACTGTGTTGTTTTTTCCCTTGTTTCCTTATCTTAGCTTCAGGCCAATTTTTGAATATAGCAGGCTGGATATTATTTTATGCAACCATCCATGTGTATACTGTTTTTTTTCTCTGAAATCTGTGCTTGCATCTTCTAAATTTTGTCATGTTAAAAACCAAATTTGATACAAATACTTTCATTTACAATCTACTTATATGCCAAATTGCTCATTAAGTTGTTAGATCATATTTTACTTTGTTTTTCAGCTTGATACTGGTTTTAATTTGATGGCTGGAATCCATGTCAACATTTGCAAGACTCAGCTTTAAATTTTGTTATGCTAAAGTTGAATTTGATTCTCATACCTTGGTTTATACTCTCCAATACCAAAAATACCCAGTAACCTTGTTTCTCTGTGTTTTCCTGTAATTATCATGGTAATAAATTTATTTTGATGGTCGGCATCCACGTCTGCAGTTGCCAGGGTCCTCCTTGAAATATTTGAATGTTGTTAGGGTTAAATTTGAATTTTTATATTTTTGAATGTTGTGAAGGTAATACTTTGGTTTACAGTCTCCCTTAGATCCAGCTTTACCCATTTTTGATCAAATATTTCGATAAAAAATGCACATCAGCTTAGATGATCCAGCTCTTACCTAAAAAATCATGAAGCTGCAATTTAAGTTGCATGATTTTTTATTTTCTTATAATAATACATGATGATCCAGATGAAAGTGCGTCCATTTAAGTTGTTCTTCTTCTGCACCTCCCGACGGTGGACAAACTGCGATAGCTCTAAGCCAAAACATTCCACAACGCATGGCAGACAAAATACCTGAAGTTGTAAGCAGATTGAAAGACGTAGGGTTGGTGTCTAAAATAACTTCTCCTGCCGAAACCTTAGCTGCTTCCTTCATAGCCAATACTTGGCAGGGCGTTCTTCAAACTAACGATCCAATCGAAACAAAGAAGAGGTAAGTGCAATGTACCAATCATAACTTATTAACAATTCACCAAAATTATATTTGGATACGTATCTGGACCGGGACTGAGTTGTGTGAGAGCTGTAGTGCTCCCATATCTAGGAAGAATATGGGCGAGATTATTGTAACATTTGGATTTTTAATTTTGTTATGATCGATTTGCCATTTTTTGAAAAAATTGAAATGATTGCCACCTCGATACAAAGAAGCAAATCAAGAAGTCATTCAGAGAAGTCGGCTCGGCATAGCTGATTGTTTGTAATAACACATATTACAAACAAAGTGAAGTTGGCTCGGCATAGCCTATCTCTATTGTTCACATGGCAATGCCGTATGCATGTAATATGAGCCTTTGAATCTTTAGACACCTCCACAGCATGTAATAGTTTTTCTTTTTATTTCTTTCTATTTCGGTGCAATGACGAAATTGAAATCGGATCCCTTCCCATTTCCTCATGCAAATAGTCAATAATTTAATAATTTAGGTTACACCAAATCTTAATCCCATTTACAGAAATTGAAATCGAATACCTTCCAAATTAACATCCAAAATGAAGGTCAGTTTGAATACAATTTATTCCATGCCATGCCATACAGATATCGTTAACCGAGTACCCTTGGAGACAATTTATGCCATATACATCTTGTCGTTCCCTTGGGATTAGCCTCTGAATATAAGCCCAGTTAAAAATGTTTTTGATATCAATTAGACATTATCTGCCAGCTAAGTAGTGCACAGCCACAGCCCATGGGTATTGGACAATTGTATTCAATTCTATGCATACTGTGTGGAGTGAAACGTTTGTTGGCATGTTTTTGCCGATAGCTGGTCGACTGTTGTTGTGGGTGGGTATCGTGCATAGCACAACATATATATATATGGGAATAGCGATGCCATAACAGATAATTTTCTCTTCCACTCTTCCTCACATTGAACATTTGCAGGTAAT
This sequence comes from Pseudotsuga menziesii, assembly GCA_001517045.1. Taxonomy (NCBI): domain Eukaryota; kingdom Viridiplantae; phylum Streptophyta; class Pinopsida; order Pinales; family Pinaceae; genus Pseudotsuga; species Pseudotsuga menziesii. Next base: position 85,342 of record LPNX010126309.1, on the reverse strand, counting down.
AAAGCAATTGATGCCACTCAATTTAAATTAATTGTAGATGCCAATTACTTTTTATTCGTCATAGTTCTAGAAAGAAAATCCTGCAAGAAAATCATGGTTGAATCTTTAGATTCAGATTCAACTATAAAATTCATGATCCGAAAGAAATATTAGATTTCAGATTGTATAGATAATATTGAATGCTTCGAATGATTATACAGTGACCTTGAATTGATTTTAGTTTTACGCCTTTCTTAATTTGTGGCATATAATTTTCTTGCTCAATTAATCCTCTTCATAAAAATATTTTTGCATCTGTGTATAGATATTAAGCCTAGTTATGGTGGCGCTTTGCTATGTATAGATATTAAGCCTAGTTTAATCTTTAAGCTGACATTGTGGTAGCTTCAAATATATATTTATTATGAGCCGACATTGTGGGAGATTTAAATATATATTTATCATGAGCCGACATTGTGCCGACATTGTGCCACGTGTCACTTCCACGTTGAGCACGGAATCACACTTCTACCTCATACCAGGTTGTAGAATGTGCCTCTCGGCGCAATGAGCTCATTTAACATCAATATTATAATATAAGAGCTCATTTGATAACCACTATTAATCTCATTTAACATTCAATATGATAATTTGAACATCAAAGAAGAGGTAATGTTTGTTTTGTGAACAATATCATTTGACATCCATACTAATGGATATTAAATATTTGAATATGAAAGTTTTAAATGAAAGACCATGTTTATTTGCGAATGTTAAAGTTTAATCCTTTTAATATCAATTTAGTATTGGTGATATTCCTTTGAGATGCAATACATTATATTTAAAGCCTATTATTCCAGAATATTAATGAAATGTTCAAGGTTAGATAATGTTTTACAACATTGTTCCCTAGATGCAGGTGTCCCAAGAAGAGATAGTGTCAAGGGATGCAGGGATTTGGTTTAATGGCCACCTGCCTCAACTGTCTGCATCGCCATTATAACCTCATTTTCCTCCCTCCAGAAAAGAACTCTAGTGCGAGCTCTAGCTTGCACAACACTTGATTTGGTACCTACAGTTACTTCACACAGAACTTGACCTAGATGGTCTTCTCCACGGAGCCAAACAATTTAATAGTCATCGTCGTTAGCCTTGGCCTCCTAGTCGTCATGTTTAATGGTTCTACATAGTCATCGCTCCACCACCAACAGACTATTTCTACATGTTTATGCGGCCTCTTGAGTGTTATCTGGCTTTTCAACCATGTAGAAATTACAGGGAACAGGAATACCAACAATCTCCTTGGTTGCTCCAGCATTATCTAGCCTTCCAACCACTCACCAAAAATGCCAATCATGCTCAAGGCCACTCCACGTAGAGGTATAAGATCCAGGGGATTTAGAAGAAGGGTGACCTTATGATGGTCTATCTCTATGGGTTACAGCGCGCACATTCCCCTAAGGGTTCGTATGGTGGTAGATGATTGGGAAGCAGAAGTTGTGGCTCGCGACCACACCACATAGCCTCTGGATCCACGACTCTCTCACTACTGGAGAATGAAGAACATGCTTGCAAAATTCCTCTAGGAACATGACTGTGCTCCCTCTCCCTTGACCTCCAGTGACTAAGACAACTCCATGACTCAGGATACTTCCTTGACTGCACCAATCTTGAATCAATTAGACCTTGCAAAAGAAATGAACTAGGACATTCAGCACACTAGACACATTTTTGAAGCCTCTACCAACATGGCAGCACTGGGACCAAAATAAGGAACGGGCATGCAGAATGACAGCCAACAACAAATGTCAGTTCATCCTCCTACCATGGAGCTACACCAGGACCCTGAACCGAGCCTCTCGACGGATGATGATGGTTATTTCAGGTCATGCCCCATCGTTGAGGTACCTTGGAAAAATTCATAAGGACCATCATGTCTCCATTTAATCTTCTGTGTTTGTTTTATTTTCAGTGAGCCTATTAGTTTACGATACCGCTCTATTAATCTTGGATAGTAGAAACTTGATTTCCCACTTCATACGCAAGTTCTTTACAGATGTAATTATCTCTAGTTTATGCCCTAACATGTTTTGCACAAGTGTCATGAACACTCTGTTTGTATCAATTTTTGTATATTAATATATTTTACTACTACTTACAAAAAAAATATTGTTTTACGATAATGTTTTTCATAACCATTTATCTTTTCTAAAATGTTTTCATAATGATTTATCTTAAAAAAGGAATTCAAAGGTTCAATGATAGATTTTAGTTTTTAATTTTTTCCTTTATTTAAAAATTAAATCTTTTATATGGTTAACTATTATCATTTTAATCATTTTTTTAACTTATAAAAAAATACTATTATTAATTTTACGACACGTGCAAATTTCATATTTGATGAAAAATATGTGCATTGGAATTCTAAAATATTTTAAACATACAAAGTTCATATTTGAGAAAAATATTGCATTTAAAGTTTGAGATTTTTATTTTATTTTTAAAAAATTTTAATATAACTAAAAGAATCTATAATAGTTTCAAAGATTTCTTACAAATTAAAAATAAGCAAATAATCTATGATTTATTTAATTCGTAAAATTCATGATTATTTAATTCATACAATTCAAATAATTTGTCAAATTTCAACTTTAATTAAAATAATGATATTTAATTCATAAAAACAAATTCCACACTCTCATAACCGAGTTTAAAAATTATAAAAATCATTTATAGAATACCATCAGGTTTTGTAGAATGTGGATTCATTTTCATGTTTTTGTTTGGAGATGATTACAAACACTTTTGTTTTCTGGGAAATGATTACAATATATTTTGTCTTTTAAAATTGATTGGTATGATAATGTATAAAAAGTTTAAAAAGTTAATATTGATTTAAAATTTTGTTTAAAAGTTTAGAATAATATAATTTAATATATAAAGAAAAAGTAAAGTAAGAAATTTGGTAGAAGTTTTTATATGGATAGATATTTATATCTTCAAATTTCTTGTGACCTAGTATGTGTATTGTTTATGACTAGTCATTTCTTAGCTAAGTTATATGGTAATATCTTAGAAAAGAAGATCAATCAATGGCTAGAAATGGAAGGTAAGTGGGCTAAATGCCAAACAGGTTTTAGAAGGAATGATTCAACCACGGACCACCATGTTACACTTAGGATCATTGTAAAGGAACGTCGCAATAACAACTCTCACATATTTTGTTGCTTTTGGAATTTGGAAAAGTTTTTGATACAATACTTAGAAATAACTTGTGGAATATGCTAGAGGAGCTTAAGGCCCCTTTTGAGTTGAGAGTTGCCGCGATAAGGTTATACGAAAATGTCATTTCCAAGTTTAAGAATAATGAGGGGTGGAAAACATATATAAATTGCAATATTGGAGTTAAACAAGGTTTCCCCCCCTCCCCTACCCTTTTTGGCAGTTACATTGAGATAAGCTAGAAAATTGTTTAGAAGAAGCCACAGGTTGCATCGATACAATCTTAGTTGGGATAATTATCATCCTGCTAATTTTGTTGATGATGATGTTCTTATGGTAAGGTGTCCTTCTGTTATCGATAAGCAATTAAGAATTCTCAAATATTTTTTTTCTCTAACATGGGTATGATTGTTAACACCAACAAGACAAAATATGATTATAAAAACTAAGAAATACACCTATGCAAAATTTATTTATGATAATAGAAATCTAGAGGAAGTGACTTCTTACAAGTATCTCGGAATTGATATTCATAACAAGCTCAATTGGAACTATAACATTGAGAAAATGATTAATGGAGTGTGGAAAGATTATTTTGGTATTGAAAATAATTGTAAATAAACCAATATGCTCATGTGGGATAAAAAAAAGTTCCTCTTTGAAACTCTTGTCATTCCTATTATCTTGTATGGCTGCGAAGTATGTGGGTTTAACATTTCTAGAGAATCTTGGAGGAAGATTGAGCAAATCTAGAAGCAATTTATAACTTATAAACTCAAAATTAAAAGAAATACTCATTATCCTATTCTTCTCATAAAAGTAGGTATTTCTGCCATTGAGAGCATGGCTATGACTAGGTACCTAATGTACACGCTTAAGATAAATAACATGGGAAATGAGAGACTTCATAAAATTGCTTTAAACTCAATTCAAAAACCAACTACGCCTCAAACGGGGTTGGTGTAAAGATACCATGGCTTGGTTAAGCCATTGGGGCATTAATGAAAACAACATTTTGCAAAACATTGATAATGTCAAAAGAATTATTAATTCTAAGTTTATAGAGAAATTTTGGTGTGAGGAGAATTCAGCGGTTAAGAGAAAATTAATATATTATAAGGAGGTCATTATTCATAACTTGGAAGATCAGAATTATCTCTTGGTAGTAACTAGCTCATGGAAGAAAATTAATATAGCCAAGATTAAAACAAACTCTCATGAACTCCATAGAAAAACATGGCGTTGGTCTATTCCTATAAATCCATTGGCGAAAAGGGTTTTCCATGTGTGTGAGTCTATGAACATTGAGGATGAAAATCACTTTCTCTTAAAGTGCCTTCCTTACACCCACATTAGATCCAAGTTTCATAGTATTTGTTACACTACAAACCTTTATAATATCCTAACTTGCCAAAACTATACTAAGCTTACAAACCTTTCTAACCTCCTAACTTGCCAAAATTATACTAAGCTTGGAAAGCTTATTTGCAAGATTAGTGAATAGTTCCATATTCACATAACCTAAGTTAAATTAAATGAAGGTAAGAGTAATATTCCATGTTATGAGGGTATGAGGTATTAATTCTGTCACAATAATCTAGGGACTAAACATAGTCTTACAAGTGATTCAAGACAAATTAGACATCAAATGGTGTAATAGTACTGCAATAGGAGTTTGCAGACCCTATATATTCAATAATAGAATGAGAGTACAATACAATGTCATGCAAAATGCATGAATGACAAGACAATTTGAATACACAAGGAGGTCATTCAAATTGCATGGATGGGTGTAGCTTAACTGAATGCCAGCCACAATCAGCACACTTAGTTAACCACTGATCTAATCCATAACTGACTCTCACTCTAAGTCTTAACTGAATCGGAATGCAATAGATGACTAAGTCGAACCGAAAGTGACTAGACACATGTAACCGCATGTCCAACTCAAGGTGGTAGCACATCCATAACTCCAAGTAGCTCCGATGGAGTTAATTGAAGTGACACTTGTCATCAGAAGTGGTTGTAGGCACCAGTGTTGAGTCAATTTCATAAATATTGGCCAAAAATAGACAAATAATAGATGGAGGTGCCTTTACAACTCAACTTAACTGATTGTTAGGTGAAACAACAATAAGTTAGCAATTAGGTGCACTTATGACACTCAGTTCACCCCAGAATTGCTCCTGGATTGAAGGAGGAAGCCCAGTGAGCCTCCCTGATTGAAGCAGGAATCCCAGTTAACCTCCTTGATTGAAGGTGAATACTTAGTTGGCCTCCTTGATTGAAGGAATGCATGGGTGTGCTCATGCTGATGTCATAGTGTGCTCATCTAATTCCAAGTCAGTCAATTAAACTTAAGATAGTGGTTAAATAGGCCAAAATTTACCAAATAACTATGTATGTTGGGTAAATGACTCCAACACCCCCCCTTAAGTTATACTCAGGAGAAATAAGAATAAAATGCATGAAATGCTAGGGCCCCGAAAACAGAGGACATAGGTCACCCTGTACAATAATGTAACTCAAACAATGCTAAAAAATAAATCTAAGTGAGGAAAGAGGGAAAACCTAGTGGGAAAAACCCCCCCTCAAGCTGAACACTGGAGAATTAATCTAATCACCCTGATGAACTCACCCCCAACAGTGAACGGAGGTAAGTGAACTTCTTCTTTGAAAATCTCTTGGTGAAGATGTCTGCTGTTACGGAGAAAACTTCCTATGGATTGGGGTACCACAACAGACAGAGTAACCGTATAAATCAATCCCTTCCCAATATGCAAGAGAAATAAACATCTAACACTAAAGGATCTCAAAACATACCTTATTCTGGATGGTTGATGTAGATCCCCATTGAGCTTTTCCAATCTCGCTTGTGCTAGCAATTTTCTTTCTCAATAATCAACAAACAAGACAAGCATGGTATATAATGTTGTTAGACCTATTCTAGCATATAATCAATAACATATAAGCATTTAAAAGAATCCATGGATTCAATATTCATTTAAATACACATTATTTGACAGGAAACGATATTCCTATTAATATAAATTAGAGATTACAAGAATGACAACCTCTGTCAGCACGTTTGTGAACTGAAGAAACTGAGTCCTCCACCACTTCAATCCTCCATCTCTCGATAGCAAGCTCACAAGCAAAGGCAAGCTTGGGAAGAACACAAAGTGCTCCAAGGGACAACAGGATGCAGACTCAAGTACAAGCTTCAGCAACAATGGACTATAGTTTTCTTGCTCTTCAATTTCTCTCTTTTCAATGTATCCAAAGGGTTCCTTATATAGTGATTCAATGGGGTAATGGAAGGTCAAATTAGAGTGATATCAAGGCATATGGAAGTCCAAGAGACAAGTGATTTGGCTCCACATCAAGGAAAACTCCAAAACTATTTGGCCTTTTGCACACATCCCAATGTACGTGAGTTTAAGGGTCATATCCGCGTATATACACGAGAATGGGTTTAAAAGTCGCATATAGCAAATAATGCATGTTTTTAGGGATGATATTTGAAACATCAAAGGTACAAAAATGGTCCATGGGGTCCAAAGATTCCGCAGAGGGACAGGGAAGGACATAAATATGTGATCCACCATGTGTGGTAAAATCAGCTGTAACAGATGCCCCCAAATGTGTGAGGTCAGAGGGGTGATACGATGGCCGAAATACATTATAAGTCCATCCTAGAAGTGGAGTGATGAAGAACCAGGTGGAAGAACCAGACATCCAACAATATAATACAATAATCAAACTCTACACATGACTACAAGTACATACAGCAGTCCCGGATACATAAGAGTACAATGGCCATGAATAGGCATGATACATCGCCACGTACAATATAGATAGATCAGAATCCCCATGATGAATATATACAAAGGATCATGATCTCCATGAAATATGAAGATATACAATGGATCAAGATCTCTATAATGGCTGAAGATATTTGACATACACTAGAATCAAGTCATGAGAGATGAAATCTCATGAACACTAGCACGATCAAGGATGTAGCATATATGAAATTCCACCAATCTGGAACGTCTTCTATGCAATACGCTATGAGTACATGTCCTACTATGTGAATATAGGTATCGAGGTTGAACATAGTAGTCCATCATCTGATTACTAGTCATTGATGTATACCGTTAATAGACAAAAGATCACCCACCGATAATGAAAATGGGAATCAAGGTACTAGAGTGCAATCTAACAAGTGTGAATAAATGTGTTGAGGTTGAACACTTGAAAGAATCCATCGATCAGGGGACATTAATGTATTCCCAAAACTGTCGATGGTGAGAGAATCTGCCATTGATGACTACAAGCCTTAAGGCACTCAAAATGACTCTAGACTCCTATCCCAGAATAAATGATCTGAATTCGAAGGGATGAAATCCGTTGGAAGGAGGGAATTAAGGCATCCCCCATCATCCAACACGAAGTACTCAGCAAAGCTATATAACATGGAAGGACTCGATCATAATGTGCACGAACCAGGACAAGTACTAGGAATGGTCGACATGCAAAGTCAAGAAAACTGAGGAATGGCCGACTCAGGCTTCAACTTCCTTCGAACAAGAGCATAGAGGTGAATGGTGACTAAATGTAGGTAGCATATACTCAATATACAAAACTGGGACATCTCTGCGACACAAGAGGCATCGATAGAGGCTCCATAGGGACTGGAAGGTTAACCAGTCGGTGGAGATAGACTCAAAGAAATGAGTACAACTCCTAAATTCAAACTATTAACCCAACCAATGGATGTGATATACAGTGCTATGTTTGAAGGTGACATGACTCGATTGCTTCCAAAGCTAACATCTTTTCCTATCTAAATTTTCGGTTTTTTTATTTTTTTGGTCTTTTTCAAATATTTTGAAAAGCTTGAAAAAGAATAAAAGTGATTTATAGTTACATACTAGGAAGAGACGAGTGTCAAGGGGAAAACAAACTAGTTGCAAGCAATGGAACATACCTATGCTTAATGCAAGGAAACATGTCTAGGATAATGACACTCGGGGGAAAGTCCCCTCCCCAAAAAAAATGGGGAATCAAGTTGCAAAAGATATATAAAATGGCTCTGTGTGGCTAGACATGAGACAAGCTCGGGCTATATGGTTGATAATCAAAGTTTGGGAAGCCAGCATAAGGCTCAATAAGGCAAGCAAAATTCATGATAATGAAATTACAACTTGACATAAAGGAGTCCCAAGGAAATGGATAGCATAAAATTCAAGAGGAGTATGAAGCTCTTGCTTAAGGACATGGCGGGACTAAAAGAGACTCCCGGACCTAAGAGAGGACTCACAACATGTGTACCGAATGCAAAAGGGAGCTAAATAGGACTCCCATGTATAGGAAAGCTCTACCATTCACATAGTGCCACTTCTGTAACAAACATAAAATATATAAATATTAAAAATAATATTAATAGATGATTATTAATTAATAATTAATAATTATCAAAGAGTCATGACTGTAGGTTGGAAAGTCATGAATGGACATATATAAGTCTGACCATTGTAAATGTATCATATCTATTCTATCATCAATTTATATATTATTATGGATTATTTAATATTGCAAGTCTTTTGGTAATATTAGTTGTGTAAGTGAATAATTATTCGCTTCAAGTGGTATCAGAGCCATCCCTTTTCAAGCTTGTGCTCATTCTGGCTTTTAGCCAAAATTTCATATTTTATATGAGTAATTTCAGAGTTTCTCTGTACACTTGGTCTTTGACCAATCTTGGATTTTGGACATTTCCAGATTTCAAATTGACAATATATATATATATATATATATTATTATTAAAAATAAAATTCTTTGAAGAAATATCTGCTGCAAATCTTAAGAATACTCCTGCAAATTTGAATTGAGGAAAAATAAATAAATCAAAATCCATGTTGCACCATCCTCCACATCCCATATCCCTCTAGTTGCTGCTCCACCTCTCTTCACCGCCACTCCATTCTCCCTTCCATGCACTCCTTCCACCCTTGCGCATCCACCCTTCACTTCTGCACACCCCCAGGTTGCTGCTCCCCATCCTTCTTTGCCACCCTCCACCTTCCTACCAACCCTCCATATGCCAAAACATCCCATCCCTTGATTCCCGTGCATCCTCCTCTTGCAACTCCATTTTTCTCTCTGCTCCTGCGCATCTACATCCAAATCCTGCCCCTCAGCATTCCCAGACCCCCCTCATCTTCGTGATCTATCTAGCCAACCTCGACATTCCATCCCATCTCCAAGACAACCGC
>LPNX010126309.1:906-75800 GCA_001517045.1 Pseudotsuga menziesii | reverse complement strand
CACCACATCATCCCTCTCATCAATCGCGTTTCGCTGCCAAAAAAAAAAAAACACAGAAGTTAAAAAAAAAAAAAACTCACAAGGTTATAGCAGCTTTCAAAAAAACCTATTCCAAGAAATCTAAAAGACAGATTAAGATATGAAAGACTGAAAAAAAAATAAAAAATTACACCATCGATATCATTTTGGAAGCATTCAATTCCAACATAAGGTGATAGACTGAATTTGTTGATGACGCAGGCCAAAAGGTTTTCTTCAGATCGTGACATTCCTTTGGTGATGCAGGACAAAAAAAGTCAATACTTGAAATAACACGTCAAAAATTTGTTATTATAGTGAAATACCTCACTTTATGATAAATTATTATCATAATAAACAGTAAATTTTGGGGAATTAAAGAAGTATTATATTACAATACTTTAAGTTTTAAGTTTATAAAAGGAGTTGTTAGAGTTTTAAGGAAAATTGGATTAAGGATTTATTCACATTGCTCTTAAATTATAAATATAAAAAGTGGATGATAAAAAATACATCAAGTATTTAAAAAAAAATATTATAATATATATAATCAAGTCAAAAGAGATATATAAAAAAATAATAAAATTAATTAAATAATTAATATTTATTATTTAAAAAAAAAAAAAATCTTCTATCATTGAAGAAGAGAAAGGAAAGAAAGGTTATTTAATCTACCTATATATATATATATATATATATATATATATATATATATATATATAATTCAAAGAAGTCAAGTCAACAAGACCGTCCATCATCCAAGAAAAAACCAAAATCAAGGAAGATCAGTAGTCGATGAAGAGTCAAAACGTCAAAGGAAGACTCGTCAAGACCATGGAATTGGGTCTGTAAGCACAAATAGAGAAATTAGAATCCAAATTAAAACACTATCGAAGAGACAATGAAGAATTACAGGACATAAATACGAAATCAGAAATGTTGATTAAATTACATAAGATACAAAAAGGGTGCAAGGAACAAATAATTTCCAACTAGAACAATCATATAGAAAAATTGTCGGCCCAAATTAAGAAATTAAAAGAAGAAAGTGATTTCAATTAGAGACTAACAAATCAAGATATAAAGAAAGAAATAAGTCATTACGAAGTAGAAACAATACACTTGAACAAAAGCGTTAACAACAAGGATGAAGAATTGACGCACATACAACATAAATTAACAGATCAAGAATCAGTGGTCGACCAGTATCGACAACAGATAAAAGTTCTTCAACAACAAAATAGCGACTCTAAAAAAGAACACAAGCTAGAGATCGCAAAGAGTAATAAAATAATATCCAACAATTCTGAAGAAATTTTTCGATTAAGAAATCACAACAAAACCCTGATTACAAAAATCAAAAAATTGAAAAACAACAACAAGAGGGAACAATCCGGTGAAGACCTCGAAGGAAAATTACTAGAAAATCAAGAAGAAAACTAGTGTTTAAATAATAGTAATCAGGAACTACATAACCAAATCAAGGAGCTAGAAATTGAAAAAAAGTCGCAAGAGGAAGGAATCGAAAAGATTCAGAATCGTAACAATCTACTAGATAACCAAGAAGCACAAATTGAGGAAGTGGAGAAAGTCTTCATCGCAATCCAAAAGAAAGAAGAACAAACAACACCTACACCTTACAGACATCCTAATTATAATCGTCATTTTGACCAACAACAAGGTCAAAATGAATATTCACAAAAGACTTATGTGGACATGAGAAAATATTGACATACCAAGCAACAATTGAGACGAATTGTCCCACAAAAATATCTTAGAGCTCTGGTAAAAATAGATCTGGGATGGACCACAGCAGATACAATGCGGCAATTCTCCTGGGGAATCCGTAATTCATATCGACTCATCTCCACAAATGTCGCAAATACAAAATGGAAAGAATTCCGAGATGACAGATTAAAATAAATCGGAAATTAATGTCGAATACATCTTTGAGGACAAAGATTCCCTTAAGGGGAAGGAAATGTAACGAACATAAAATATATAAATATTAAAAATAATATTAATAGATGATTATTAATTATTAATTAATAATTATCAAAGAGTCATGACTGTAGGTTGGAAAGTCACGAATGGACGTGTATAAGTCTGACCATTGTAAATGTATCATATCTATTCTATCATCAATTTATATATTATTATGGCTTATTTAATATTCCAAGTCTTTTGGTAATATTAGTTGTGTAAGCGAATAATTATTCACTTCAACTTCTAACAACATCATCAAGGTTATGTGATACCATGGAATGGGTTCGTACCTAAGGTTAAGATGGAACAGTCATAAGGCAATGCATAAGCGCAAGTGGATGTGATATCCTAACCTATGTGTCAGTTCAGACATAATACCTACAATAGGAATGAATGGGTCAAAGACCTCGGAGACAGTGTACAAAAATTAAACCCTACATGACAACCATATTAGTCCAAAACAACCAAAATAGTCAATAAAGAATCCAAACTATAGGGAATAGGGAGGAATCACATGACAAATAAATTCAAAGGAAATAGTGCGGTGGACGATGGGCCATAAAAAGGAATGTAAAGTGTAGACCCAACATTCACGTACTCACTACCACCCTTGTGAGGGTGACCATCAATGTAAAGACCGAGAGAAGGGAGTCAACATATTACACAAATGGTGTATAGGGCAGAATGTGACAACTCCCAAATCTATGAGCACGATAAGGGGTTGTGATGCCCCCAAGTTTGACACCAGGGTCCATACTAGGACCAAGGATGGGTGATAGGATACTAGGCATGGAAAAAATAAAAGGACCCGAACTTAAGAGAGCATAAATATACTCAAGTAACCACGATCCCAAGGCCAACTAGTGCACAAAGAGCACACTCCTAAGAAAATATACATCCAAAATACAAGCAAACCAAGGGCAACGATATGTGAGCTCCTGAATGCAGCAGGTATGTCTCACCTAGGAGAGGCTCAAAACTCCCATACACTACAAGTGAAGGTATGTAAGCAATTATAGTGGCCCTCAGCTTCAATGCATAAAATAACTATGCTGCCTGACCTCTACCTAGCTAGGAAACTCACAGAATAACCTTTGCAAGTACCCCATGTGATACCTAGGTAAGGAAACTAAGGTCACCTCAATATAACCAATGCTCAAGTGGACAGTCGCAAGTGGGATCGACCATATGGGTAGGGTAGCAAAGCCTGAAACTCTCAAAAGAGCCCCCAGATATGAATACAATCTTGGAAATATATTCGGCACTCACAAAAAGTGACCTAGGATCATCCCAATCACAATCGTGTACATTGCCTCATGCTTAACTCCCTACTCCCGTGCCCCCAACCCCAAAGAAAAACAAGGAACGTCCCCAGTATGGTCGCCAATTCTATTACGGTGAAAACTTCCTATGTCTTGGGGTACCACAACAGATAGAGTAACCGCAGAAATCAATACCGTCCCAATATGCAAGTGTTACTGAGAGAAATTCCTATGGCTTGGGGTACCACAACAGACAGCTTAACTCCAGAAATCAATCCTTTCCTATATGCAAGAGAAACCAAACAACTAATACTAAACGATCTCGATTCATACCTTATTTTAGACGGTTGGTGTAGATCCCCATCGAGCTTTCCAACTTCAACTTGAATTGATGAATTGCTTCCTCAATATTCAATAAACAAGACAAGCATACTATATATAATTATATTAGCTCTACTCTAGCATATATAATCAATAACATATAAGCATTTGAAATCATCCATGGATAAAATATTCATTCAAACACACATTATTGGACATGAAAATATATTTCTATTGATATAAAATCAGAGATTACAATGAATACAACCTCTGTCGGCACGTCTACAAATCGGAGAAACCAAGTACCCCCACTTGGGCCTCCACCACTTCAATCCTCCATCTCTCGATAGCAAGTTCACAAGCAAAAGGTAAGCTTGGGAAGAACACAAAAGTGCTCCAAGGGACAAAGGGGATGCATACTCAAGCACAAGTTCCAGCAACAATGGACTATATTTCTCTTGCTCTTAGTTTCTCATATGCCTTCAATGTATCCAAAGGGTTCCTTATATAGCTCATCAATGGGGTAATGAAAGGTCAAATCCAAGCAATCTCAAGGCATATGGAAAGCTAGGAGACAAGTGAGTCAGATCCACATCAAGGAAAACTCCCAACGAATTTGGATTTTTGCACATATCCCGATGTACGCGGTTTTAGAGGTCAAACCCATGTATATATGCGATAAAGGGTTTAAAAGTCGCGTATGGAAATTTAAGAATGTTTTTAGGGATGGTCTAGGAAACATCAAAGGAACAAAAATGGTCCATGGGGTCTAAGGAGTCTACATAGGGACAGGGAAGGCCATAAAAGTGTGATTCACCTTGTGTGGTAAAATCAGCTATAACAGATGCCCCCTAATGTGTGAGGTCAGAGGGGTCATATGATGGCTGAAATACATTATAAGTCCATCCCAAAAATGAAGTGATGAAGAACCCAGTGGAAGAACCAGCCACCCAATCAGCACTATACAATGATACAACTCTGCATATAACTACGAATACATATAGCAGTCCCAGATACATAAGAGTACAATGGCCATGAATAGGCACGATACAACATGACATATGTGGCCATCGCCACACATAATATACATAGAGCAGAATCTCCATGATGAAGATATCCAGGAAGACTGAAGATATACAATGGATCAAGATCTCCATAATGGCTAGAAATATCTGACATCTACTAGAGTCAAGTCACAAGAGCTAAAATCTTATGAACACTAGCATGATTAAGGAGGTAGCATATATGAGATGCCACCAATTTGGAAGGTCTTCTACAAAGATCGCTACGAGTACATGTCCTACTATGTGAATAGAGGTGTTGAGGTCGAACATAGTAGTCCATCGTTTGATTACCGGTCATTGATGTATACCGTTAACAGATGCGAGATCACCCACCAATAATGAAAATGTGAATCAAGGTACCAGAGTGAAAACTAACAAGTGTGAATAAATGTGTTGAGGTTGAACACTTGAGAGAATCCATCGATCATGGGACATTGATGTATTCCCAAAGAACTGTCGATGGCGAGAGAAACTGCCACTGATGACTGCAAGTCTCAAGGCACTCAAAGATGACTCTAGATTCCTATCCCAGAATAAATGATTTGAATTCGATGGGATGAAATCCACTGGAATGAGGGAATTAAGGCATCTCCCATAATCCAACACGAGGTACTCATCAAAGATGTATAATCTGGAAGGACTCGATCATAAGGTGCATGAAAAAGTAACTGTACCGGGAATGGCCGACATGCAAAGTCAAGATAACTGAGGAATGGCCGACTTAGGTTTCAAATTCCTTCAAAAAAGAGCATAAAGGTGAATGGTGAGTGAATGTAGCCAGCATAGACTTGATATGCAAAACTGGTACATCTCTGCAACATAGGAGGAATCCACAGAGGCTCCATAGGGACTGGAAGCTTAACCAGTCAGTGGAGATAAACTCAGATAAACGAGTACATCTCCTAAAGTCAAACTATTTACCCAGCCAATGGATGTGATATACAGTGCTCTGCTTGGAGGCGACACGACTTGACTGCTGCCAAAGATAACATCTTTCCTTGTCTGGATTTTTGGTTTTTTAATTTTTTTTTTGGACTTTTTCAAATATTTAAAATCTTGAAAAAGAATAAAATTTCTTTAAAGTTATAGACTAGGAGGAGAAAAGTGTCAAATGTGAAAAAAAACTAGTTACAAGCAGTGGAACATACCTATGCTCAATGCAAGGACACATGTGTAGGATAGCGACACTCAGGGGAAAGTCCCCTCCCGTTAAAAATAGGGAATCAAGCTGCAAAGGATATACAAAATGGTTCTACGTGGCTAGACATGAGACAGGCTCGGGCTATATGGCTGACACACAGAGTCAAGGAAGCCTGCATAAGGTTCACATGAGGCAGGCAAAGCTCATGATAATGCAATTACAACTTGAAATAAGGGAGTCTGGGGGAAATAGGCCAGCAAAAGATCAAGAGGAGTATGAGGCTCTTGAGAAATGTCATGGAAATACTCTACAATGCACTCCCGGACCTAAAAGAGAACTCACAGCATGGGTACCAAATGCAAAGGGGAGCTAACTAGGACACCCATGTATAGGAAAGATCTACCATTCACATAGTACCACTTCTAGCAGCAGCATGAAGGTTCCATGATACCATGGAATGGGTTCGTACCTAAAGTTAAAATGAAACAATCATAAGGTCATGCAAAATGCAAGCGGATGTGAAATCCTAACCTATATGCTAGTTTAGACATGATACCTGTGATAGGAATGAACAGGTCGAAACCTCAGAGAGAGTGTACAAAAAATCGACCCTACATGACAACCATATTAGTCCAAAACAACCCAAAATAGTCAATAAAGAATCCAAACTATAGGATATAGGGAAGAATGATTATGACAAATAAATTCAAAGGAAATAGTGAGGTGGATGATGGGACATAAAAAGGAAAGTAAGGTGTAGACCCAACGTTCACGCATCCACTAGCACTTGCATGAGGGTGACCACCAATGTAAAGACCGAGTGAAGGGAATAAAAATCCTCCACAAATGGAGTAGAGGATGGAATATGACCATTCCCAAATCTATGAGCACAGTAAGGGGCTGTGATGCCCCGAAGTCTGACACCAGGGTCTATACTGGGACCAAGGATGGGTGATAGGATACCAGGCATGCCGAAAATAAAAGGACCCAAACTCAAGAGAGCATAAATATACTCAAGTAATCGCGATCCCAAAGGCCAACTAGCACACAAAGAGCACACTCCTAAGAAAATATACAGCAAAAATACAAGCAAACCAAGGGGAGGATATATGAGCTCTTGAATGTAGCAGGTATGTCTTGCCTAGGAGAGGCTCAAAACTCCCATACACTACAAGCGGAGGTATGTAACCAATTATAGTGGCCCTCAGCTTCAACGCATAAAGAGACTGTGCTATCTGACCCCTACCTGGCCAGAACACCTGGAGAATAACCTCTGCGAAGTACCCCCTTGATAACCTAGATAAGGAAACTAAGGTCACCTCAATATAATCAATGCTCAGGCAGACAGTCGCAGGTGGAATTGATCGTATGGGAAGGCTAGAAAATCCCAAAACTCTCGAAATATCCCCCAGATACGAATACAATTCTAGAAATATATTTGGTGCTACCAAGTTACAACCAAGGGTCATCCCAATCATAACTGCTCACACTGCCTCATGCTTAACTTCCTTGTAAGAGGAGGATCCTGAGAAACACTAATTATACCAAGGAATTTCACACTCTCACCTGGACAGATACATAGATGTTGTTGTTTAGTGGTCTTGGAGAATTTACTCACAATGAGCCATTCCAAGACCCTAAAACCTAGTCTTGTTGGTGCACCCTTGAAAAGAAGAAAGTGTAGTTCATTTTATTATGTGTTGATTTTAATTGGCTATAATTACTCAAAGGGAAATGGCCGTACAACTAATGACATTATGACTCAGCATTGAAATAAATATGCACACCATAACAAAAAATGTTAAGTGCAATCTTTGTCAAATGAAAAACAGGGTATGCCACTACATGAGATGCATAAATATATATTCCTTTCTGAATGCCAATGCAATCCTTCCTATATGAAAGCCTAAACACAACTCTCATCCAAGAAATCCAATGCAAGTACCTCCTCAAATCCATATCTAAGATGCAACTAAGAGTGTAACTACTTTGTATTTTTCAATATAAAAGAATGAAAAATGCAATAAAAGCCATCTAAAACTCTCAGTCTCTCTAGCAAGTATAAAACACAAGCCCAGCAAGACACCGAGACAAAAAAGAGTAATGCACTAATGGAAAAACAAAAAGGATAAATGACTAAAACTACTTTCAAAGTAACATCAATGAAAAATTGGCCTCTAGTCACAAAAGAAGCATCCAACAGACAACATCAGACCCAAGGAAGACCCAACCACACTCACAACCCACCCAAAAACTTCCCACAACATAAAACTCACCAAAAGGGAGGATGTACGTGACTCTTTAAAGAATAGCTGCATATATACATGACTTTTCACCAAAAAGCTGCATGTATACACGGATTTTGGCCAAAAACCTGTGTGTATACATGACTTTTGGCCAAAAATCTGCGTATGTACACGACTTTTGGCCAAAAACCTGCATATACAGAGAAGGCAGTGGTAAAAAGCAGGCCAAGGGTCAAACCAATAAAGGGGAGTGTCAATGGATGAACATACAATAAAATGCAACACAAAAATAGGGAGAAACAAAGAGCAAGTCAATAATATCAAGCACATTGTGCCCCAAGCCCCAAATAAAAACAAGGAACATCCCTAGTGTTATAGCGGATTTCACCACTCTAGGTGAATCACACTTTGTATGGCCTTCCCCTGTCTCGCTGCAGACTCTTTAGACCCCATGGACCATATTTTATCCTTTGATGTTTCCTTGATCATCCCTAAAACTATATAAAAGATGATATACGCGGCTTTTTCCCCGATAACCGCGGACATACGTGAGTTTGACCCCTATATCCACGTACATCAGGATGTGTGCATAGTCCAAATCCTTTTGGAGTTTTCCTTGACATGGATCCGACTCATTTGACTACTGGCCTCCATATGCCTTGAGATCGCTTGGATTCAACACTTCATTATCCCTTGTGAAGCTATATAAGGAACCCCTTGGTACATTGAAGGCATATATAGAGAGATTGAAAGCAACGAAACTATAGTCCATTGTTGCCATAATTTATGCTTGAGTCTGCATCCCTTTGTCCCTTTGGAGCACTGTTGTGTTCTTCCCAAGCTTGCCTTTTGCTAATGAGCTTGCTATCTAAGTGATGGAGGATTGAGGTGGTGGAGGCCCAAGTGGGGGATTCAGTTTCTTCGATTCGCAGACGTGCCATCAGAGGTTGTATCTATCTTGTAATCTCTGATTTATATTAATAAGAACTATCTTTCCTTGTCCAATGATGTGTATTTGATTGAATATTGTATCCATTGGAATATGTCAAATGCTTTTACATTATTGATTATATATGCTAGAATAGATCTAACACCATGATATATAGTATGATTGTATCGTTTACTTGTTTTTGAGGAAGTATTATATCAATTCAAGATGAAGATTGGAAAGCTCAATGAGGATCTACTGCAACCGTCCGGAATAAGGTACGAGGTCTGATCCTTTAGTGTTAGACATTTTATTTCTATTGCATATTGGGAAAGATTGATTTCTGGAGTCATAGCTGTCTATTATGGTACCCCAAGCCACAGGAATTTCTCTCCGTAACAGAATTGGAGACTCTGCTAGGGATGTTCCTTGTTTTTATTTGGGGTTTGCGGGCACAATGGGCTTGATATTATTGACTTGCTCTTTGTTTCTCTTTGTTTCTGGGTTGCATGTTATAGTATGTTCATCCATTGACACTCCCCTTTATTTTTTTGACCTGTGGCCTGCTTTTTACCACTACCTTCCTTGTATACATAGGTTTTTGGCCAAAAGTCATGTACATGCACAGTTTTTTGGCCAAAAGTCGCGTATACACGTAGGTTTTTGGCCAAAATCCATGTATACACTCAGGTTTTTGGCCAAAAGTCGCGTACATATGCAGTTGTTCTTTATACAGTCACGTACATCCTCCCTTTTGGTGAGTTTGATGTTGTGGGAAGTTGTTGGGTGGGTTGTGAGTGTGGTTGGGTCTTCCTTGGGTCTAATGTTGTCTGTTGTGACCAGAAACCGCTTTTTCATTGATTTTTCTTTGAAAGTAGTTTTAGTCATTTATCCTTTTTGTTTTGCCATTAGTGCATTACTCTTTTTGTTTTGGTGTCTTGCTGGGCTTGTCTTTTATACTTGCTGTAGAGACTGAGAGTTTTAGATGACTTTTATTGCATTTTTCATTCTTTTAGATTGAAAAATACAAAGTAGTTGCACTCTTAGTTGCATCTTAGATATGGATTTGAGGAGGTACTTGCATTGGATTGCTTGGATGAGAGTTGTGTTTAGGCTTTCATATAGGAAGGATTTCATTGACATTTGGAAAGGAATATATATTTATGCATCTCATGTAGTGGCATACCCTATTTTTCATTTGACAAAGATTGCACTTAGCATTGTTTGTTATGGTGTGCACTTTTATTTCACTGCTGAGTCTTCATATCACTAGTTGCACGGCCATTTCCCTTCGAGTAATTACAGCCAATTAAAATCAATGCTAATTTTTAAAATGAATTACACTCTTTTTTTTTCTAGGGTGCACCAAGAAGCTTAGGTTTTAGGATCTTGGAATAGTTCATTGTAAGTCAATTCTCCAAGATCACTAAACAACAACATCTAGGTGTCTGTCTAGGTGAGTGTGTGAAATCCTTGGTATAACCAGTGTTCTCAGGATCCTCCTCTCAAACGGGAGTTAAGCACAAGGCAGTGTGAGCGTTTATTGATTGGGATGACCCCTAGTCATAACTGAGTAGCACTAGAGATATTTCCAGGATTGTATTCGTATCTGGGGGCTCTTTCAAGAGTTTCGGGCTTTGCTACCCTGCCCATACGGTCAATCCCACCCGTGACTGTCCGCCTGAGCTTTGATTATATTGAGGTGACCTTAGTGACCTTACCTAGGATATCGAGGGGGTACTTGTAGAGGTTACTCTGCAGGTGTCCCGTCCAGGTAGAGGTCAGACAGCATAGTCACTTTAAGCGTTGAAGCTGAGGGCCACTATAATTGGTTACATACCTTCGCTTGTAGTGTATGGGAGTTTCGGGCCTCTCCTAGGTGAGACAAACCTACTGCATTCGGGAGCTCACATATCCTCCCCTTGGTTTGCTTGTATTTTGGCTGTATATTTTCTTAGGAGTGTGCTCTTTATGCGCTAGTTGTCCTTTGGGATCGTGGTTACTTGTGTATATTTATGCTCTCTTGAGTTCGGGTCCTTTTATTTTTGGCATGCTTGGTATCCTATCACCCCTCCTTGGTCCTAGTATGGACCCTGGTGTTAGACTTGGGGGCATCACAACCCCTTTCCTTGCTTATAGATTTGGGAGTGGTCACATTCCTCCCTCTACTCCATTTGTGGTGGATGTTGACTCCCTTCTCTCAGTCTTTACACCGGTGGTCACCCTCACTGGGGTGGTAGTGGATGCGTGAATGTTGGATCTACACCTTACTTTCCTTTTTATGTCCCATCATTCACTGCATTGTTTCCTTTGGGAGCAGTTGTCATGATCATTCCTCCCTATATCCTATAGTTTGGATTCTTTATTGACTATTTTGGGTTGTTTTGGACTAATATGGTTGTCATGTAGGGTCCACGTTTTGTACACTCTCTCCGAGGTTTCGACCCGTTCGTGCCGGTCATAGTTATTATGTCTGAACTGGCATATAGGTTAGGATTTCACATCCGCTTGCACTTACGCATTGCCTTATGACCAGTCCATATTAACCTTAGGTATGAACCCATTCCATGGTATCACAGAACCTTCATGCTATTGTTATAAGTGGTACTATGTGAATGGTAGAGATTTCCTATACATGGGTGTCCTAGTTAGCTCCCCTTTTCATTTGGTGCGCATGCCATGAGTCCTCTCTTAGGTCCGGGAGTCCATTGTATAGTACTGCCATGACATTTCGCAAGAGCCTCATACTCCTCTTTTCTTGATCTTATGCTAGCTTGTTTCCCTCCGGACTCCCTCATGTCAAGTTGTGAATGCATTATCATGAGCTTTTCCTGCCTCATTGAGCTTTATGCCGGCTCCCCTGACATTGTGTTTCAGTCATATAGCCCAAGCTTGTCTCATGTCTAGCCATGCAGAGCCATTTTTTATATCCTTCGCAGCTTGATTTCCCTTTTTACCGGGAGGGGATTTTCCCTTGAGTGTCGATATCCTACACATGTATCCTTGCATTGAGCATAGGTATGTTCCACTGCTTGGAACTAGTTTGTTTGTCTTGATGACACTCGTCTCCTCCTAGTTTGTAACTATAAAGCTAGTTTATTCTTTTTTCAAGCTTTTCAAATAACTGAAAAAGTCCAAAAAAATAAAAAAAAACCAAAAATATGGACAAGGAAAGATGTTATCTTTTGGCAGCTGTCGAGTCATGTCGCCTTCAAAACAGAGCACTGTATATCACATCCATTGGTTGGGTTATAGTTTGACTTAGGATCTGTACTCATTTATCTGAGTTTATCTCCACCGACTAATTAAGCTTCCAGTCCCTATGGAGCCTCTGTTGATGCCTCCTGTGTCAGAGAGATGTCCTAGTTTGTATATCGAGTCTATGCTACTTTCATTCAGTCACCATACGTTTTTATGATATTGTTCGAAATAAGTTGAAACCTGTGTCAGCCATTCCTCAGTTGTCTTGAGTTTGCATGTCGGCCGTTCCCGGTACAGTTACTGGTTCGTGCACTTTATGATCGAGTCCTTCCACATTAGACAGCTTTGCTGAGTACCTCATGTTGGATGATGGGGGATGCCTTAATTTCCTCCTTCCAACGGATTTCATCCCATCGACTTCAGATCATTTATTCTGGGATTGGAATCTAGAGTCCTTTTGAGTGCCTTGAGACTTGCAGTCATCAGTGGCAGGTTCTCTCGCCATCGACAATTTCTTGGGAATACATCAATGTCCCCTGATTGATGTATTCTCTCAAGTGTTCGACCTCAACACATCTATTCACACTTGTTAGTTTGCACTCTAGTACCTTGATTCCCATTATCATTATCGGTGAGTAATCTCGCGTCTATTAATGGTATACATCAATGATCGGTAATCAGACGATGGACTACTATGTTCGACCTCGACACCTCTATTCTCATAGTAGGACATGTACTTGTAGCGGTTTGTGTAGAAGACCTTCCAGACTGGTGGCATCTCTTATATGCTACCTCCTTGATCGTGCCAGTGTTCATGATATTTCAGCTCTCGTGACTTGATTCCAGTGTATGTCAGACATTTCCAGCCACTATGGAGATCTTGATCTATTGTATATCTTCAGCCATTTTGGAGATCATGTTCCTTTGTATATATTCATCATGGAGATTCTGATCTATGTATATTGTACGTGGCGATGACCACATATGTGATATCATGTATTATGCCTATTCATGGCCATTGTACTCTTATGTATTTTGGGACTGCTATATGTACTTGTAGTTGTATGTAGAGTTGTATCATTGTACTATGCTGATTGGGTGGCTGGTCTTCCATTTGAGATTCTTCATCACTCCACTTCTGGGATGGACTTATAATGTATTTCGGCCATCGTATGACCCCTCTGACCTCACACATTAGGGGGCATCTGTTATAGTGGATTTCACCACTCTAGGTGAATCACACTTTGTATGGACTTCCCCTGTCCTGCTGCAGACTCTTTAGACCCCATGGACCATATTTTATCCTTTGATGTTTCCTTGATCATCCCTAAAACTATATAAAAGATGATATACGCATATTTTTCCCCGATAACCGCGTACATATGCAAGTTTGACCCCTATATCCGCGTACATCGGGATGTGTGCATAGTCCAAATCCTTTTGGATTTTTCCTTGACATGGATCCGACTCATTTGACTCCTTCCATATGCCTTGAGATCGCTTGTATTCGACCCTTCATTATCCCTTGTGAAGCTATATAAGGAACCCCTTGGTACATTGCAGGCATATATAGAGAGATTGAAAGCAACGAAACTATAGTCCATTGTTGCTGAAATTTATTCTTGAGTCTGCATCCCTTTGTCCCTTTGGAGCATTGTTGTGTTCTTCCCAAGCTTGCCTTTTGCTAGTGAGCTTGCTATCTAAGTGATGGAGGATTGAGGTGGTGGAGGCCCAAGTGGGGGATTCAGTTTCTCCGATTAGCAGACGTGTCGTCAGAGGTTGTATCTATCTTGTAATCTTTGATTTATATTAATAAGAACTATCTTTCCTTGTCCAACGATGTGTATTTGATTGAATATTGTATCCATTGGAATATTTCAAATGCTTTTACATTATTGATTATATATGCTAGAATAGATCTAACACCATGATATATAGTATGCTTGTATTGTTTACTTGTTGTTGAGGAAGTATTATATCAATTCAAGCTGAAGATTGGAAATCTCAACGGGGATCTACTGCAACCGTCCGGAATAAGGTACGAGGTCTGATCCTTTAGTGTTAGACATTTTATTTCTATTGCATATTGGGAAAGATTGATTTCTGGAGTCATAGCTGTCTGTTGTGGTACCCCAAGCCATAGGAATTTCTCTCTGTAACACCTAGCAGAGTCGCCAATTCTATTACGGAGAGAAATTCCTATGGCTTGGGGTACCACAACAGACAACTTAATTGTAGAAATCAATTCTTTCCTATATGCAAGAGAAACCAAACAAATAACACTAAAGGATCTCGATTCGTACCTTATTCCAGACGATTGGTGTAGATCCCCATTGAGCTTTCCAACTTTAGCTTGAATTGATGAATTGCTTCCTCAACATTCAATAAACAAGACAAGCATACTGTATATTATTGTGTTAGCTCTACTCTAGCATATATAATCAATAACATATAAGCATTTGAAATCATCCATGGATAAAATATTCATTCAAACACACATTATTGGACATGAAAAGATATTTCTATTGATATAAAATCAAATATTACAATGAATACAACCTTTGTCGGCACATCTGCGAATTTGAGAAACTGAGTCCCCCACTTGGGCCTCCACCACTTCAATCCTCCGTCTCTCGATAGCAAGCTCACAAGCAAAAGGTAAGCTTGGGAAGAACACAAAAGTGCTCCAAGGGACAAAGGGGATGCATACTTAAGAACAAGTTCCAGAAACAATGGACTATAGTTCTCTTGCTCTTAATTTCTCATATGCCTTCAATGTATCCAAAGGGTTCCTTATATAGCTCATCAATGGGATAATGAAAGGTCGAATCTGAGCAATCTCAAGCCATATGGAAGGCCAAGAGACAAGTGAGTCAGATCCACATCAAGGAAAACTCCAAAAGAATTTGGATTTTTGCACACATCTCGATGTACGCGGTTTTAGAGGTCAAACCTATGTATATACGCAATAAAGGGTTTAAAAGTCATGTATGGAAATTTAAGCATGTTTTTAGGGATGGTCTAAGAAACATCAAAGGAACAAAAATGGTCCATGGGGTCTAAGGAGTCTGCATAGGGACAGGGAAGGTCATAAAAGTGTGATTCACCATGTGTGGGAAAATCAACTATAACAGATGCCCCCTAATGTGTGAGGTTAGAGGGGTCATATGATAGCTGAAACACATTATAAGTCCATCCCAGAAATGAAGTGATGAAGAACCCAGTGGAAGAACCAGCCACCCAATCAGCACTATACAATGATACAACTCTGCATATAACTGCGAATACATATAGAAGTCCCGGATACATAAGAGTACAATGGCCATGAATAGGCATGATACAATATGACATATGTGGTCATCGCCACGTACAATATACATAGATTAGAATCTCCATGATGAAGATATCCATGAAGACTAAAGATATACAATGGATCAAGATCTCCATAATGGCTGGAAATATTTGACATCTACTGAAATCAAGTCACAAGAGCTGAAATCTCATGAACATTGGCACGATCAAGGAGGTAGCATATATGCGATGCCACCAATCTAGAAGGTATTCTACACAAATCACTACGAGTACATGTCCTACTATGTCAATAGAGGTGTCGAGGTCGAACATAGTAGTCCATCATCTTATTATTGATCATTGATGTATACCGTTAACAGACGCGAGATCACCAACCAATAATGAAAATGGGAAGAAAGGTACTAGAATGCAAACTAACAAGTGCGAATAAATGTGTTGAGTTCGAACACTTGAGAGAATCCATCGATCAGGGCACATTGATGTATTCCGAAAGAACTATCGATGATGAGAGAACCTGCCACTGATGACTGCAAGTCTCAAGGCACTCAAAGATGTCTCTAGATTCCTATCCTAGAATAAATGATCTGAAGTCGATGGGATGAAATCCGTTGGAAGGAGGGCATTAAGGCATCCCCCATCATCTAACACAAGGTACTCAGCAAAGCTGTATAATGTGGAAGGACTCAATCATAACGTGCACGAATCAGTAACTGTACCGTGAATGGCCAACATGCAAAGTCAAGATAATTGAGGAACGACCAACTCAAGTTTCAACTTCCTTTGAACAAGAGAATAAAGGTGAATGGTGGCTAAATGTAGGAAGCATAGACTCGATATGCAAAACTGGGACATCTATGCGACACAAGAGGCATCCACAGAGGCTCCATAGGGACTAGAAGCTTAACCAGTCAGTGGAGATAAACGAGTACAGCTCCTAAAGTCAAACTATTAACCCAACCAATGGATGTGATATATAGTGCTCTATTTGAAGGTGGCACGACTCGATTGCTACCAAAGATAACATCTTTCCTTGTCCGGATTTTTGGTTTTTCAATTTTTTTTTTGACTTTTTCAAATATTTGAAAAGCTTGAAAAAGAATAAAATTGCTTTAAAGTTACAGACTAGGAGGAGATGAGTGTCAAATGGGAAAACAAACTAGTTCCAAGCAGTGGAACATACCTATGCTCAATGCAAGGACACATGTGTAGGATAGCGACACTCGGGGGAAAGTCCCCTCCCGGTAAAAATAGGGAATCAAGCTGCAAAGGATATACAAAATGGCTCTCTATGGCTAGACATGAGGCAAGCTCAGGCTATATGGTTGATACTCAGAGTCAAAGAAGCCGACATAAGGCTCACATGAGGCAAGCAAAGCTCATGATAATGCAATTACAACTTGACCTAAGGGAGTCCGGGGGAAACAGGCTAGCAAAAGACCAAGAGGAGTATGAGGCTCTTGCGAAATTTCATGGCAATACTATATAATGGACTGTCGGACCTAAGAGAGGACTCACAGCATGGGTACCAAATTCAAAGGGAAGCTAACTAGGAAACCAATGTATAGGAAAGATAGACCATTCACATAGTACCACTTCTAGCAGCAACATGAAGGTTCTGTGATACCATGGAATGGGTTCGTACCTAAGGTTAAAATGAAATAGTCATAAGGTCATTCAAAATGAAATCGGATGTGAAATCCTAACCTATATGCCAGTTTAGACATGATACTTGTGATAGGAATGAATGGGAAGAAACCTCAGAGAGAGTGTACAAAAAATGGACCCTACATGACAACCATATTAGACCAAAACAACCCAAAATAGTCAATAAAGATTCCAAACTATAGGATATAGGGAAGAATGATTATGACAAATAAATTCAAATTAAATAGTGTGGTAGATGATGGGACATAAAAAGGAGAGTAAGGTGCAGACCCAACGTTCACGCATCCACTACCACCCACATGAGGGTGACCACTAGTGTAAAGACCGAGCAAAGGGAATAAAAATCCTCCACAAATGGAGTAGATGATGGAATATAACCATTCCCAAATCTATCAACACGGTAAGGGGCTCTGATGCCCCCAAGACTGACACCAGGGTCTGTACTAGGACCAAGGACGGGTGATAGGATACCAGGCATGCCGAAAATAAAAGGACCCAAACTCAAGAGAGCATAAATATACTCAAGTAACCGCGATCCCAAAGGCCAACTAGCACATAAAGAGCACACTCCTAAGAAAATATACAACCAAAATACAAGCAAACCAAGGGGAGGATATGTGAGCTCCCGAATGCGGTAGGTATGTCTTGCCTAGGAGAGGCTCTAAACTCCCATACACTACAAGCGGAGGTATGTAACCAATTATAGTGGCCCTTAGCTTCAACGCATAAAGTTACTGTGCTGTCGGACGCCTACCTGATCAGGACACCTACAGAATAACCTCTGCGAAGTACCCCCTCGATAACCTAGATAAGGAAACTAAGGTCACCTCAATATAATCAATGCTCAGGTGGACAGTCGCAAGCAGGATTGATCGTATGGGAAGGTTAGCAAAGCCCGAATTGTGGGGCAGGGGGCAGGGTCCCTGTAGTTGTGGGGCACTAGGGTTATTAGACTCTCCTAGAGAATTTGGTCTTGTTAAGTAATTTTCAAGTTGGAAACTAGTATAAATAGAGAGTGAGCCTCTCTATTTGAGACACACACTCACCCAGCTATAGCGCATAGGTGAGAGAAGAGGAGATCACATAAGTGAGAGAGAGAACAACCGTTGGAGATCATATTTCTATCTTTGAGTTTTACTGTTTCCATTGGTGCTCATTCTATCTCTAAGGAAGTTGCAGGGTTCTCACCTTTATGGTTTTCCCGCGGAAAATAATTGTGTCTATTGTCTCTTGTGATTGATTGTTGTGCATGTTATTCTCCTAGATAATATCCTAAGATAATACTGTCTAATTGATAAAAATCTAACATGGTATCAAAGCTAACCTGAGAAGAAAACACTATGCATCTGCAAAATATAGGGCTTTCTAATTTTTGGGTCTCTCTCCACAATCGATCAGGAAAAGTGGGCTAGGCTGACTCTCCATTGAAGGGCGCATCTTTCTATCAAAGCAAAATCTAATTGTGAGTATTTTCAGTTTTTGACCTGTCACTGCTGTGGGAAACTAGGGATTTTCACAAAAGTGGAATTTTTGAATAAGCTCAGCATAGGATTCCTCTCCTCCTCAAAATCGAAATTTAGAGACCAAGATCAAAAATTTTTGTTGGGTAAAAACTCCGAGAAAGTCAAACCCTAATTTGACCCTGGACCATAAAAACCCTAAAATACCAAAACTAGTAGTTTTAGTACATTATCTATATATAGATATTGAAGAAGGAACAGGAGCCGAAATTTTCACAAGTCAAAGCTAAAATCCCGATGTACCCTTTGTAAAAATTTTAGCCTCGGATTCACTATATTCTAGGAGATATGATTCCTCCAAATCAGGGTTCCAGCCTCTTCCAAGATTCATCTCTAAACAAGACACCTAGGGAGAATTACTATATCTCATGCTACAAAGGTCCAAATGCAATTTTGCAAGATCTTCAAAATAGGGAAATAACTTTAATATCTATGGTAAACGTTTTAGAGCCCGAAGGAGAAACAATGACACATGGAAGTATGAACAAGTTTGTTATGCTGATCAGACCTGAATTAAGTCACCATGGGAAAACTATCATAAGTCCCAATTGGTGAAAAAAATTATCATAAAACCTATGGTGCTAGAAAAAGTACAGAATAGGATACCATAGTATGAAATTTCAGACACAGAGGAGTATTACTTTCAGATATACAACAGAAACAATATCAGGAATTTCTATAGAAGAAATTGGAAAACTAGGGCTTCCTGTTTTGGGAGCTTCCCTCCACTGTTTTCAGAAAAGGAGTACATTGGATAGCTCACCTTAAATATTTCCATCTTTTTGTCCAATCAGAAGTTTTATATTCAAATTTTTTTAAATTACAATTTCTCTAACAAACCCTAGATCAGCCAGCTCCGGAACCAGGATGAACACCTCAAATCGGTAAGATCTAATCTTTTTCTATTTTCATTTGAGGTTCTGATTTCAAAATGACTAATCACACCAGCTTAATGACATGCTTGGTGAAGCTTATGAATTGCAAGCATGAAAGTATAGGATCTCACTAGTTCTTGAAGAAAATGAATTGGACACCTACATAACTCAAAAGGTTCTAGTTCCAGAAGGAGATAAGGCTAAATCCTTACACAAGAAGAACTTGGTCAAGGCCAAGAACATCATTGCCAATTCAATCAAGCATCACCTTATACTGCAAGTGTCTTCCCTAAATACACCTAAAGAGATGTTTGATTCCGTGAACAAGCTATTTGAAGGGAAGAACATAAATCAGAAGATGAATTTGAGAATCCAGTTGAAGAATGCAAAGACCATACAGTCATACTTTACAAGGGTCTCTCAAATCAAAGAACAACTTGAAGCAGCAGATGAAGAAGTAGAGAATATAGAAATTCTGATAACTGCCTTGAATGGCCTCCTAGGATCATGGGATTCATTCATTCAAGGAATGTGTGTCATAAGGAAGTGATTACTTTCAGCAGACACTAGGAAGAGTGCACACAAGAAGAAGCTCAACTCATAATAAGAGAAAGAGAATATGGGAGCAACTGAAGATCAATCTCTAATGATCCAAAGAAGATCCCTGAAGCGATGAGAAATATGAAGAACTCAATCTTGAAGAACCTCTTATCTGTCCTAGCATTTGGATAATAAATGGTGTTGTTATGAATGAAGAAGATGATGAAGCTGAAAGGAGTCTACCCATGAAACAAATAAAGATAAGTATTCAATTGTCATTTCATGATATTGTTTTGTTATGCATTTGTTTATATTCAGTTGATGTGTTATGCATGATAGAATGTTTGCATTAATGACAGTATACTACTAATATGCATGTGATAGGTAAGTAGCTCATGGTTCTATACAACTCTCCATTGCTACTTATCTAGAACAAAACCTCTTTGCTGACATATTGGATTAGTGCACAATCTCAATGATGTCATGGTAGAGATGAAAGGAATCTAGAAAGTTTTTGTGAGATATGGATGAATGTTGTATTGGCTAAAATAGTTGCATGATTATATCATTATGCATAAGAACTTTTCATTATGAATATGCCTTATGAAATGTTTCTAACCATACAACTAATGCATTTGATTTGTAGGAAAGGTCACGTACAATCGCCTACAAGAAAAGAAGGATGACACTTGTTCCAAAGAACAAGCGACAAAAGTTCAAGAAATAATCCAAAATGAAGAATAGGATGAAGAGACTTCAAGAGGCCTCAAACACAATGCAGTTATGTGGCATTGTTGCGTGACATCATTGATACAAAACCTTCCAACTATGAAGAAGTAGCCAAGAATAAAGGGAAGGAGAGTACCGGTTCAAGAAGAATGATGTCTAGGATGTGGTATCTGCAAGTTCCCGCATGCAGTAGATTGCAACATCGTGGGATACAAGGAAATATTTGTAGCATGAGGCTTCTCACTGAAAGAATGTATAGACTACGAAGAGACATTTGCAACCACTGGAAGTTAAGACACATGATGATCCAGGAGGATCCAAGAAGGCAAAATTTTTGAAGTCCTCCAATCTCAGCAAAACTAGCACCAAATTGAAGGGCTCATCGAGAGGATTCCAACGACATTCGTTTCACCTCAAACGGACTCCGTATGAGAAATTTATCACGTTATGTTCTATGAGGTCAACAAGGAAAATTGGCAAAAAGAGGTGCCACGTGGCACCACTGACAAGGTGACACGTGGCATCCATACTGTACAAACATGATGACGTGGCACCACTGATAGGGTGACACATGGCATCGGTACGGTACGAACAAGATGACATGGCAGGTGTACGAACCGACCAAAGGACGACACGTGGCACCACTCAGAGGATGACACATGGCATCCGTACAGTATGGACGAGGTGACATGGCATGTACATACGGACCAATGGAGGTTGAACACATGGAAATATAGTAGTGACTTGGTGGTTGACTGGATGCCGAATGGGCATGAGGTGGACCAATCCCAGGCCGCCATGTGGCAGCACGAGATTGGCCAATAAAGCGAATACAAAATTATGGCCTCCACGGGGTTCGACCTCATGACCTCTGCGGGAATGCTGAGCGCATCCACCACTCAAGCTATGTGGGTTTCTTTGTATGTGTG
This sequence comes from Pseudotsuga menziesii, assembly GCA_001517045.1. Lineage (NCBI taxonomy): Eukaryota > Viridiplantae > Streptophyta > Pinopsida > Pinales > Pinaceae > Pseudotsuga > Pseudotsuga menziesii. Next base: position 54,063 of record LPNX010126309.1, on the reverse strand, counting down.
GTTAGGTTCTTTTACTTAAACTTGAAGAATGTTTCATATGGGCACGAAAAGGGGCCGGGGCTAGCCCCGACCCCTGGTCCTACCACACAACCACAACTGGGAGCTCAAAATGGAGGTGCCAGCGCGGGGGTCACGTGGTATGCACTGAATGGACCATCTACGAGCCGCATGATTCAAATGGAGTGTGGTTACAACCACCACTCCCCTCCTCCCATTCGCACAGACACCACATGGGACACCCCCACTCTGTTAACATGTGCTTTTTAAAAAACTTTTTTTATGGCATTAAAGTGGGTTATAAACAAAAGTTTATTTGTTTGGGTTTAAACAAAAAAATGCTATGTTTATATCTATGGTTAGTATAGTTCCACAACTTACTAAATATATGACTTAAACACAAGAAACCAAAACAAACTTGGAGGTTTTCAACCATATGCCCAATTAGGCAAATTTGTTGTAACTAAGAATTCATGAGAAACATGTGAAGGGGGTCTTCTCAAGCTATATAAACTCTCTTATTCTCCATTTTTCCAAGCATGCTTTGGAGTGGAGAATTTGTAGCTAAAGGAGTGAAGGGAGATTGCGCAGCACTGCAGGAGGAAGGTATGAGTGTTTATACTCGTTTTACACCTGTTGATATATTTGTAACTTCATAATGTATTCTTCTATGTATCTTGTATATTTTAACCCGATGTTTATTCCGGGATGTTTCTATTATGTATTTGAGTCATGTTGTCATGCCCCAATGTTTCGATCAGGAGGATTAATAATGTAAACAAGTCTTGTCAAGTCATTGTGTAAGTCCCCACAGTTTCGGGGCACTAGGGTTCTTATACACTAATTAAGGTGTAGACTCTAGTAGGTAATTGTTAGTTGGGCCGACATGATTTAGTGCACTTCAAGTGAACGAAAGAATATAAATAGAGAGTGAGAGTCTCTCTATTTATCACTTGTACTACACATCACTCACTCACTCAAGTGTGGCACATTAGTGAGGAAGGAAATACTGGGACTAGACAGAAGAAGAATACTACTGCTGTTGGGAGTGCATCTTACTATTTTGGGGTCTTACATCTTGTGGTGATTCTATCTTTGAGGAAGTTGCGGGTTTTCTCCATTTATGGTTTCCCTGATCAAAAACATTGTGTTCATTGTCTCTTATGTTTTAATTTTTGTACTTGTTAATCTCTTAGTAAAGATCCTAACATAATGCCAGCTTAAATGTTGAAAAACTAACATGGTATCAGAGCTAACCTGAGAAGAAGACACCGTGCAGCTGCAGGAACTAGGGATTCCTAGTTTGTGGATCTTCCTCCACATATTTTTAGCAAAAGTAAGGTGGAATTACTCTCCTCCTTAGGGCGCATCTTTATGTCGAAACAGAATTCAATTTTGAGGTTTTTCAGTTTTGGACCTGTCACTAGGGTCGGAAATTAGGGCTTTTTACAGAAGAGGAATTTTTCAGTGAGCCCAGGCCTGGATTGATCTCCTCCCAAAAATCGAAGTTACGAACAAATTTGAAGGCATTTGGGTGGACATAACTCTGGAAAAGCAAAACCCTAGTTTTCTCCTGAACCAGCCCTGCAGGAGTTCAGCTCAAGCTTCAGATCCGACATCTTGAACCTGGTAAGATCTAAAATCTTTTGTATTTCCATTTGAGGTTCTTATTTAAAGATGTCTCATCATACCAAGCTTGATGAAAAGCTTGAGGGAGCTGATAACTTCCGAGCTTGGAAGTATAGGATCTCCCTGGTCCTGGAAGAGAATGAATTAGACTCCTACATTCATGAGGAGGCTCCAGTTCCAGAGGGAGATAAGGCAAAGGCCTTACATAAGAAGAAGATGGTTATGGCAAAGAGGATCATTGCTGATTCTATTAAGGATCACCTTATCCCACAGGTATCCTCTCTCAAGACACCTAAAGCTATGTTTGATGCCCTAACCAAATTGTTTGAAGGAAAGAACATCAATCGGAAGATGACCCTGAGGAACCAGCTGAAGAATGTGAAGATTCAGAATGCAGAAACTATCTAGTCATACTTCACAAGGGTTTCTCAAATCAAGGAACAATTAGAAGTTGTTGATGAAGAAGTGGAAAATGCAGAGATTGTCATGACTACTTTGAATGGCCTCCCTAGGTCATGAGATGCTTTCATTCAAGGAATCTGTGCTAGAAAGAAGTTAGTCAAATTCAACAGACTATGGGAAGAATTCTCTCAAGAAGAATCTCAGATAGCAGCTCGGGAAGAGAAGATGGGAAGTGAAGACCAAGCTCTTATAGTACGCTCCAAATCTCACTCCAAGTTAACAAGAAAGAAGTCTCATCATTCCAGAGGTAAGCATTCTTACAAAGATAATACTAGAAGAGATATGTCTAGGGTCATATGCTATACTTGTGATGAAGCATGACACTTTGCAAAAGATTGTCCTCACAAACAGAAGATAGTAAAGAAGAGCAACAAAAGAAGACATCATGCTCATGCCACAAAGGATGATGAACCATCCAGAAAGAGATCCAGATATGAAAGTGAAGATTCTTCAAGCGAGGATGAATATGTTCTAATATCAGCTCTCACAGGTAACATTACTCATGGAAGTGATGATTGGCTTATAGATAGTGGGGCTTCCAAACACATGACGAGATTCAAGGAATACTTTGTAATACTGTCAGAACATGAATCACCACACAAGGTGAAACTAGGAGATGACTACCAATATCCAATAAAAGGTAGCGGGGAATATTCATACAAGCTAGAATCTGGTAAGTCTCTAACAATCAAAGAAGTGTTGTTTGTTCCAGGACTGAAGAAGAACCTTCTATCCATTTCGGCATTGGATGCAAAAGGAATGCAGGTGGCATTCATAGATGGTCAAGTCATCATGTGGCCAAAAGGAAAGACTATCGATGATGCGGTAGTGATTGGAGAACAAGAAGGAGGCTTGTACAAATTGAAGGGCCATCCAGAACAAGCCTTGATCCATAACTCAGTAGAGCCAAATGAGCTTTGGCATAGAATACTTGCACATGTGCATTACAGATCACTACCTATTGCAAGTAAAGCTGTCGAAGGTCTTCCATAAATTCAAGCAAAACATGATGGGGTCTGTTATCCCTAAATTTGAACCTAGACTACGGGATTCAAGCTTAAGGAAATATTTGTTCAAAAACATATAAATCAAATGAAATCAAATTAAAAACACAAACTGGTATCAAACAAGGCTAATGGAACTTCACAGCAGTAGAAGGAACTAGGCTAGTATAATTGTTTGTACAGATTACACAATTCTGGTTTGAAATCAAAAACTATAAAGCATCACACCATTCACAATAAATGAAGATGGTATATGTTACAGATTGGTAAATACAGGTGTTTATAAGAAGATCAAAGCATATGATAGGCTGGTAAATTACTGAGGGCTGCAAGACAAACTGTAGAAACCATATAACACAACATACAATACAGCATTCAAAAGTAAGGATTCTATGATCCTGAAAACATAAAGTGAAACTGTTACTGTATATAAATATATAAAGATAATTGATTCTCTTGATAAGAATTATAGTAATGGAATATGAATGACCATGTACTTAACAAAATTACCAGAGAAACAATTCATGCAATACAGAAACAAATCATCATCATACTTCATTCATAAACAGAACCTGTTTGAGGATGAAAAATGTTCATGCTACACAGAGGTGCTTACAATTTACATGCATTACTCCCAAAACTGCCAACCTATAGTCCCTGCGTTCCCCTGAAAGGAAGAACTCTCCAGACCCCTCTTGAGCCCTTAGCTGGGACCTCCTGCTCTACATTAAACAATGCTAGAATTTATATCAATTACATCAACTAACAAGTTACAAGAAAAGAAATTATTTGGTCCTCTGCCTCTTCGATGAGGTTTGCCACCTATCAAGTTATTTGCTGAAATGTTGATTCGATGCCTGGAAATATTGAACTTTAACAGCCCTCTCATATAAAAATAATTCTTTGTTTTTAGGTGTCTACAATCTGTATCATTATATGCTTAAATGCTGCTGAAAGATATTAACCAAATCCCTAATAGTCTGGGGATGATTAACTCAACTCCTTGAAATCTGGAATCATTGGCAGCGCTGTCTTCAAATTCAAAATGCTCTGCCACCTGGAAATCTGATCCTTCTTCTATGCTGGTGTCCTCATTGTTTTCACCCATCTGTATTATCCAACTTGTCATAGATAACTGATTAATAAGTACTAGATAAATATATTAATCTTGATAGCAAATAATACTTCACCCAGAGAAATCTTAAGGCGTTCTCTCTCAACCAATCAACATGTGCTTAACACGCTTCAAAACTCCTTCGGCTTCCAAGGAATTCACTCCTCTTTACGGGGACATAACCAAGATCTAATGCTTCATTGCTGGCATAGAGATTTCTAAGGCGATCTGCATGCTTTGAATCTATATGGATTGCTACTTCTATTTCATCTGTTGACAAGTTTTCCTGGTAAAAGTAGTGGATATGGTCTAAAATCTGCAGACGTGTAAAGCCTTTCTCATTAAAGAAATTTCTTGCTGATGGGCCCATCTCTCCAAATCGATCAATTGGAAATAATATTGTCAAAAATGCACCCTTGTAAATTACCTCTCTTTTTTCACTCTCTTTCATCGGTTCAGTTAAAACTTCATCTTCTGAAATGCCAGTAAGAGCTTCTGAATGTCTTCCATCATCACGTGCATCAAAGAAGAAGGAAGCCCTTTCATTTGCATCCATGTTTGGTCCAATTTTAGGAATTGTGCACCCCAACCTATCCATATAAACACAAGCACTAGAGGTTGGCTCAGATATTGACCAACATACGGAATCCAACAGACTGCTTGGAGTCAAGGGGCGAGGTATTGTTCGACAAGGTTGCAATCGAGGTCCAAGTCTTCTTCGAACACAAGCTTTAGCTTCATTCATCTTTTGTTCTCTTTCTTCAAGCTCTGTTTGTATACTATTTTCATCACGGGTTCCATCTATTTCCAAGGTGTTACCACTGCCACGTCCACGCTTATTTCTACTCTGTATCAAATGCAACCAAATAGTGTGGTGGAAAATTCTTCAAGTCCTCCTTTAAGTAGTTCACATTTGTGTAGACTTGCTCAATCCCACGAGTGAAGGTAAAATATTCAGCGGCACGCTCATACAAATGCCATGGTGGAAGAAGACTAAGAAATCTATTTCCCGCAATGGCAGGCACAACCTCACCCAAGTGTATGATCTGATGCAGCAAATTTCCATGAGTGAGCATGACTGTGTATAATATCCATGAGGACAATGATTTCCAATTCGTGGGCTCTGTCAATGAGAGACTTTAGATCATCTGGGGTCCCACAGTGACTACTAACAACAAACTTGGATTATGTGGATGCAGGATAATTAACCCTTGAAGCGAGTTCATGTTGTCTGTTTCGAGTAGATCAGAATCTAAAACAAAAGAATGCCAATCTGTGGCTATCCAAACATAGCCCGTGCTCTAATTTCATAGCTTCAGACATAAGTTTAAGACCGGCATCTGAATACATATAGACTACAAAAATTCGTGTATCCAGTGAAGTCAATCTTGCCAAGATATTACTCATCTCGCTTCGGCCAACGCCAGGAGCCATAGCTACTTTAATACTTATAATTAGTGTGCCCAACAAACAGAGACTTGGTAGTAAATACATAAGGCTGAACATCTGCATCTGCCCTGGTAATCTTATTGATGAAAGAACTCTTACCCATAGATAAGTATAGTCCTGGTGTTGGGATCAATAGAAAGCAATCTAGCCATGTGTTGCCAAACCTACTCTAGATAAGCCAGACTAGGTCCAATCCTCATTTGGACATTCTGTCATTAAAATGTTGTCAGCTTGGACCAATGCTGCCAGTGGTAAGAATTTCACCCTGTAACACATGCTCTTTTGCACATACATAGGCTCATAATCAATGAATAGAAACTTTGATGATTTAAGGTAACAAAAGGAACCCTAATGGTGAGAAATCAAATATAAAATATGAAACAAAGTAAAATAAAAAACAATAAAAACCAATCATAATCAAAAATTTAAAAATAAGCAGGATGAACAACCCTAGAGATAACATCAGGCTACGTCTGGGGATGGCATGCTCCCTGTGAGCTGCCAAGAACAAGTAGACCTGTGCCTTGTTTCCATTGGGCTGGAGTCTTCATCAAAAATCTCTGCTACTGAACAAACCACTGGCTGAATCTTTAAACTACTCTGAAAACTGAAATAATCTTCTCACAACCATATGATCGCACTGTCCAAACTTTAAAGAAATGCTTGAAGCATCAATCTTATTTATTTACATCTCCTACACTAATCAAAACTACTTTCTTTTGATCATGTAAAATCATGCTTCCAGTGAAGCCATACAAGGATCTGAATACATAATGAAAATCTTGAACTGTGGATTAGCAAAATGAAGACAGGAACAACAATCATCATATGACTGTAATTTTGATTTTCAGATTTTTCATATAATGTATATTGAAACCTTGAATTGATAAATTCCTTGATGTAGTCAGCTACGGGATCATAAAAATAATTCAAAACCGTATTTTGATTAGATATCCCTATTTCTTCTTGAAGATAAGCAAGCTTCCTCTAGATAAACTCTGACCTCACTATCTCCATAAAACCATCTTCTTCACAATCATTTGAAAACCACTTTCTACTTTCTAAGATATGCATATTTAATTCTTCATTCCAAATCACGCACCTAAAAATGCTTGGAACAACAGCAGTAATACTATCATCTTGAGAAGTCTTTTCTAACAACCAACTTTCATACTCTAACTCAAATGCTTTTAAAATCTTCTTTAAAAAATCAATTTTATCTTCTTCACTTGAAATGTTATCAGAATATAAAAAAGAAGACAACTTGTTTAATTCATCAAAAGAATACATACTCATCCATTCTCGAAAATCTTGAAGAAAAACATGATCTACCTCAACCCCGGTAGTCTTGGTACAGGAAGTAACTCGCTCAGTAACTGAATCTTGCATTTTGAAACCAATGGAGTCGTACGGTGAATAAATCTGTAGTCCAACTAATACCCTGCTCCTGTCCACCAACAAGAGCTGGATCCGATCTTTGTCCTTCTTTCCCGAGGAACATATCCTTTCCTTTGTCCGTCCCTGGCAACGACGCCAGAATATGTTATCCCTAAAGTTGAACCTAGACTATGGGATTCAAGCTTAAGGAAATCTTTGTTCAAAAACGTATAAATCAAATGAAATCAAATTAAAAACACAAACTGGTATCAAACAAGGCTAATGGAACTTCACAACAGTAGAAGGAACTAGGCTAGTTAAATTGTTTGTACAGATTACACAATTCTGGTTTGAAATCAAAAACTATAAAAGCATCACACCATTCACAATAAACGAAGATGGTATATGTTACAGATTGGTAAATACAGGTGTTTATAAGAAGATCAAAGCATATGATAGGATGGTAAATTACTGAGGGCTGCAAGACAAACTGTAGAAACCATATAACACAACATACAATACAGCATTCAAAAGTAAGGATTCTATGATCCTGAAAACATAAAGTGAAACTGTTACTGTGTATAAATATATAAAGATAATTGATTCTCTTGATAAGAATTATAGTAATGGAATATGAATGACCATGTACTTAACAAAATTACCAGAGAAACAATTCATGCAATACAGAAACAAATCATCATCATACTTCATTCATAAACAAAACCTGTTTGAGGCTGCAAAATGTTCATGCTACATAGAGGTGCTTACAATTTACATGCATTACTCCCAAAACTGCCAACCTACAGTCCCTGCGTTCCCCTGAAAGGAAGAACTATTGAGCCCTTAGCTGGGACCTCCTGCTCTACATTAAACAATGCTAGAATTTATATCAATTACATCAACTAACAAGTTACAAGAAAAGAAATTATTTGGTCCTCTGCCTCTTCGATGAGGTCTGCCACCTATCAAGTTATTTGCTGAAATGTTGATTCGATGCCTGGAAATATTGAACTTTAACAGCCCTCTAATATAAAAATAATTCTTTGTTTTTAGGTGTCTGCCATCTGTATCATTATATGCTTAAATGCTGCTGAAAGATATTGACCAAATCCCTAATAGTCTGGGGATGATTAACTCAACTCCTTGAAATCTGGAATCATTGGCAACGCTGTCTTCAAATTCAAAATGCTCTGCCACCTGGAAATCTGATCCTTCTTCTATGTTGGCGTCCTCATCGTTTTCACCCATCTGTATTATCCAACTTGTCATAGATAACTGATTAATAAGTACTGGATAAATATATTAATCTTGATAGCAAATAATACTTCACCCAGAGAAATCTTAAGGCGTTCCCTCTCAACCAATCAAGAAGATGTTATCCCTAAAGTTGAACCTAGACTACAGGATTCAAGCTTAAGGAAATCTTTGTTTGAAAATGTAAAAATCAAATGCAATCAAATTAAAAATACAAGCTGGTATCAAACCAGGGCTAATAGAACCTCATAGTACTAGAAGGCATTAGGCTAGTATTACTTGTTTGTACAGTTTTCACAGTTTACGAATGAAATCAAATCATCACACACTTTACAATGGTATATATCACAGATGGGTAAATACAGGTGTTCATAAGAAGATCAAAGCATATGATAGGCTGGTAAATCAATGAGGGCTGCAAGACAAACTGTAGAAACCATATAACACAAAATACAATACAGCATTCAAGAGTAAGGATTCTATGATCCTGAAAACATGAAGTGAAACTGTTACTGTGTATAAATATATAAAGATAATTGTTTCTCTTGATAAGAATTATAGTAATGGAATATGAATGACCATATACTTAAACAGAATTACCAGAGAAACAATTCATGCAATACAGAAACAAATCATCATCATACTTCATTCATAAACAGAACCTATTTGAAGCTGCACAATGTTCATGCTACACAGATGTGCTTACAAATCATCAAGCATGACTCCCGAAACTGCCAACCTACAGTCCCCTGCGTTCTCCTGAAAGGAAGAACTCACCCCCTTCGATCTCTCCCCCCTTGAGACCTTAGCTGGGAACCTCTCTTATACAAAAATATTCTATCTACAAACTAACAATAGATCCTAAATTTCTGGATCGAACTTCCCTCAAAAGTGGGAAGTTAATCCTTTACAAATTTTAAGACTACAAGTGGAATACTAAGAGAGACATCTGTCAATAAACAGAGTTGGTTTCACAAGAAAACTATAACTCTAAATGGAGCCTCTAAACTTCAGTGACATGTTCTTCTCTGTCTCCTTTTTCATAACCTTCACAGCAGCCATTTCAAAATCCTCTTGTGTAACATGGACACGTCGCTCCCGCAATGCAAACATCCCAGCTTCTGTGCATACAGCCTTAAGCTCTGCACCTTTTCCCTAAAGATGTTATTCGTGCAGCAAGACCCTCCACCATGTATGCTACAAGTCTTTCCATTGGATTTCCTTGAATTAAGACTGTCTCTCTTAATTTTGCAATTATATGTGATGCCAATTTGCAGGACCTTCTCAATCTTCTCAGCCTTCGATCCATTATCAACCAAGGATCTCAAACTTGAGAATCTAACAACTGATTTTATGCAGAAACTCAAAGGCTCAAAGATGAACATATCTGGGACATGATGAAAATAGCAATCTGCCAGAAGAAGCAATACATAGGAAATAGCCTTCAAAACTTATTTTTAATGTTTCAACAAACTAAGAGCTAATAGTGATGAGCACTTTATTCCCTCTAAATCGCAAGCTAGCAGACCTCCGAACTAGAAAACAGAAACTGGAAACTCAAGTTCAAGGACTATCAAGGTAGTGTAAGTTTCTCTCCAGCATAGATGGTATCATCTAAAAACCCATTTGCAGCTTTGATTTCTTCAACTAAAACCCCATACTTTCGAGATAGTCCCCATAGAGTATCTCCTTTAAATATCTCAATAGTTTGGCTTGATTTCTTCTTTCCACCCCACTTCTGAAACTTCTTACCGACATCATAAGCAACACCATTTGCTGCTTTTGGCACTTCGCTGGCTTTCTCCTTCAGGTATTCAAAGGTATTTTCGATAGAAGTGATTGAGACAGCCTCCTTCAAAATAAATGATTCTTCTACAGGTTTTTTTCGACCACAGTGCCTTGAAAAGGCTCCAAGCAATCTCAGTGAAGACAACAAATCCTGCACTTGTTGCAACCACGTCATCCTTCTTACCATCATCCTTGCCGCCAGGTTTGCAGCTAACTTTTTCCTAGACAGTGTAATCACAGATGGACCTTTTCTATGCCCAATTGCTACTTTGTATGCACCTGATGTTTCATTGCCATCACCAAGCCTCATGACCAGCAAATTGGGCACAGCTCGCAGACCTGCGAGATGCTCGACCGGCTGGTGTGTTGGGCCATCTTCCCCTAGTCTTATTGAATCATGAGTTAGTATGTACACCACTCCAGCATGGCTGAGAGCAGAAAGCCTCATTGAATTCTTCATGTAGTCTGAAAACACAAGGAAAATTGCTGCTAATGGGATCAACACACTACCATGTAAGGCAATTCCATTGGAGATCCTAGCCATGGCATGTTCTCGCACACCATAATGGATGTTTCATCCCCATGGACTTTCTGGCTACTTGAAATCCTCGAATTCTTCTAAGTAGACTTTGTTTGAGCTTGCAAGGTCATAGCTTCCTCCAATTAGACCAGGTATGACATTTGCAATTTGATTCAAACACTTCTCAGAATATCCATGTGTTGCATCTACCGGATCTGATTGTAAGAATTTTGGCAGAACAGATTCGCAATCAGAAGGAAGTCCACCCTGAAGAAAATTCATGAATTCGTGCCCCTCACGAGGATATTTTTGTTTATATTTCTTCAGCATTGAGTTCCATTCTTCTTCTAATCTTTCTCCACATTTTGTTTGCTTCTGCAGGTCCATCTTCATTGTCATGTATCAATACATAATGCTTCAATATCTTTGGATCCATTGCACATTCATTTAAAAGAGAGGGAAGGTGATCTGTGTTGAAGAGATCCACAAATTCATTGACAGAATTTTCATCTTTGGAAGAAACAACCAGAAGACATGCAATAGGGTAATCAAATGCTTCATGCTCTAAAAAAAATAGTGTATCTCGGAACCAGGATGCAACACAACACAACTGCTCCAGTTTTTAACAAAAATAATCTTCTTTTTCATTGGCTTTTTCATCCTTGGATCAATCTGCTCTAACAGCTCCATTATTTCACATTCCTCAACAACAGAATGAATATGTAGTACAGCTTTGTAACCAGCAGTAAATATTGCTTTATGTTCTAGTACCTCCAATATCTGTAACTACGTGCTTCGGAATGCAGGGAAGTATATAGATTGTAATCCAAACCCATTTGGACATTATGGGCTCATGGCTTATGAATGAAGCCTTTGATGATTTTAGGTCACAAAGGAAACCCTAATGTCGATCAATCAACCATAAATTATAAAACAAACCAAAATGAAAACAATAAAAACAAGACATAATAAAAAATTTAAAAATAAGCAGGGTGAACAACCCTAGAGATAACATCAGGCTCCGTCTAGGGATGGCATGCTCCCTGTGAGCTGCTAAGAACAAGTAGACCTATGCCTTGTTTCCATTGGGCTGGAGTCTTCATCACAAATCTCTGCTACTGAACAAACCACTGGCTGAATCTTTAAACTACTCTGAAAACTGAAATAATCTTCTCACAACCATATGATCACACTGTCCAAACTTTAAAGAAATGCTTGAAGCATCAATCTTATTTATTTACAGCTCCTACACTAATCAAAACTACTTTCTTTTGATCATGTAAAATCATGCTTCCAGTGAAGCCATACAAGTATCTGAATACATAATGAAAATCTTGATCTGTGGATTAGCAAAATGAAGACAGGAACAACAATCATCATATGTCTGCAATTTTGATTTTCAGATTTTTCATATAATGTATACTGAAACCTTGAATTGATAAATTCCTTGATGTAGTCAGCTACGGGATCATACAAATAATTTAAAACCGTATTTTGATCAGATATCCCTATTTCTTCTTGAATATAAGCAATCTTCCTCTGGATAAACTCTGACCTCACTATCTCCATAAAATCATCCTCTTCACAATCATTTGAAAACCACTTTCTACTTTCTAAGATATGCAGATTTAATTCTTCATTCCAAATCACGCACCTAAAAATGCTTGGAACAACAGCAGTAATAATATCATCTTGAGAAGTCTTTTCTAACAACCAACTGTCATACTCTAACTCAAATGCTTTTAAATCTTCTTCAAAAAATCAATTTTATCTTCTTCACTTGAAATGTTATCAGAATCTAAAAAAGAAGACAACTCTTTGTTTAATTCATCAACAGAAGACATACTCATCCATTCTCGAAAATCTTGAAGAAAAACATGATCTACCTCAACCCCGATAGTCTTGGTACAGGAAGTAACTCGCCAGTAACTGAATCTTGCATTTTGAAACCAATGGAGTCGCCCGGTGAATAAATCTATAGTCCAACTAATACCCTGCTCCTATCCACCATCAAGAGCTGGATCCGATATTTGTCGTTCTTTCCCGGGGAAGATATCCTTTCCTTTGTCCGTCCCCGGTAACGACGCCAGAAGATGTTATCCCTAAAGTTGAACCTAGACTACGGGATTCAAGCTTAAGGAAATATTTGTTCAAAAACGTATAAATCAAATGAAATCAAATTAAAAACACAAACTGGTATCAAACAAGGCTAATGGAACTTCACAGCAGTACAAGGAACTAGGCTAGTATAATTGTTTGTACAGATTACACAATTCTGGTTTGAAATAAAAAACTATAAAAGCATCACACCATTCACAATAAACGAATATGGTATATGTCACAGATTGGTAAATACAGGTGTTTATAAGAAGATCAAAGCATATGATAGGCTGATAAATTATTGAGGGCTGCAAGACAAACTGTAGAAACCATATAACACAACATACAATACAACATTCAAAAGTAAGGATTCTATGATCCTGAAAACATAAAGTGAAACTGTTACTGTGTATAAATATATAAAGATAATTGATTCTCTTGATAAGAATTATAGTAATGGAATATGAATGACCATGTACTTAACAAAATTACCAGAGAAACAATTCATGCAATACAGAAACAAATCATCATCATACTTCATTCATAAACAGAACCTGTTTGAGGCTGCAAAATGTTCATGCTACACAGAGGTGCTTACAATTTACATGCATTACTCCCAAAACTGCCAACTGACAGTCCCTGCGTTCCCCTGAAAGGAAGAACTCTTGAGCCCTTAGCTGGGACCTCCTGCTCTACATTAAACAATGCTAGAATTTATATCAATTACATCAACTAACAAGTTACAAGAAAAGAAATTATTTGGTCCTCTGCCTCTTCGATGAGGTCTGCCACCTATCAAGTTATTTGCTGAAATGTTGATTCGATGCCTGGAAATATTGAACTTTAACAGCCTTCTAATATAAAAATAATTCTTTGTTTTTAGGTGTCTGCCATCTGTATCATTATATGCTTAAATGCTGCTGAAAGATATTGACCAAATCCCTAATAGTCTGGGGATGATTAACTCAACTCCTTGAAATTTGGAATCATTGGCAGCACTGTCTTCAAATTCAAAATGCTCTGCCACCTGGAAATCTGATCCTTCTTCTATGCTGGCGTCCTCATCATTTTCGCCCATCTGTATTATCCAACTTGTCATAGATAACTGATTAATAAGTACTGGATAAATATATTAATCTTGATAGCAAATAATACTTCACCTAGAGAAATCTTAAGGCATTCCCTCTCAACCAATCAACATGTGCTTAACACGCTTCAAAACTCCTTCGGCTTCCAAGGAATTCACTCCTCTTTATGGGGACATAACCAAGATCTAATGCTTCATTGCTGGCATAGAGATTTCTAAGGCGATCTGCATGCTTTGAATCTGTATGGATTGCTACTTCTATTTCATCTGGTGACAAGTTTTCCTGGTAAAAGGAGTGGATATGGTCTAAAATCTGCAGACATGTAAAGCCTTTCTCATTAGAGAAAGTTCTTGTTGATGGGCCCATCTCTCCAAATCGATCAATTGGAAATAATATTGTCAAAAATGCACCCTTGTAAATTACCTCTCTTTTTTCACTCTCTTTCATCGGTTCAGTTAAAACTTCATCTTCTGAAATGCCAGTAAGAGCTTCTGAATGTCTTCCATCATCACGTGCATCAAAGAAGAAGGAATCCCTTTCATTTGCATCCATGTCTGGTCCATTTTCAGGAATTGTGAACCCCAAACTCTCCATATAAACACAAGCAGTAGAGGTTGGCTCAGATATTGACCAACATACGGAATCCAACAGACTGCTTGGAGTCAAGGGGCGAGGTACTGTTCGACAAGGTTGCAATCGAGGTCCACGTCTTCTTCGAACATAAGCTTTAGCTTCATTCATCTTTTGTTCTCTTTCTTCAAGCTCTGTTTGTATACTATTTTCATCATGGGTTCCATCTATTGCCAAGGTGTTACCACTGCCACGTCCACGCTTATTTCTACTCTGTATCAAATGCAACCAAATAGTGTGGTGGAAAATTCTTCAGGTCCTCCTTTAAGTAGTTCACATTTGTGTAGACTTGCTCAATCCCACGAGTGAAGGTAAAATATTCAGCGGCACGCTCATACAAATGCCATGGTGGAAGAAGACTAAGAAATCTGTTGACTGCAATGGCAGGCACAACCTCACCCAAGTGTATGATCTAATGCAGCAAATTTCCATGAGTGAGCATGACTGTGTATAATATCCATGAGGACAATGATTTCCAATTCGTGGGCTCTGTCAATGAGAGACTTTAGATCATCTGGGGTCCCACAGTGACTACTAACAACAAACTTGGATTATGTGGATGCAGGATAATTAACCCTTGAAGCGAGTTCATGTTGTCTGTTTCAAGTAGATCAGAATCTAAAACAGAAGAATGCCAATCTGTGGCTATCCAGACATAGCCCGTGCTCTAATTTCATAGCTTCAGACATAAGTTTAAAACCGGCATCTGAATACATATAGACTACAAAAATTCGTGTATCCAGTGAAGTCAATCTTTCCAAGATATTACTCATCTCGCTTCGGCCAACGCCAAGAGCCATAGCTGCTTTAATACTTATAATTAGTGTGCCCAACAAACAGAGACTTGGTAGTAAATGCATAAGGCTGAACATCTACATCTGCCTTGGTAATCTTATTGATGAAAGAAATCTTACCCACAGATAAGTATAGTCCTGGTGTTGGGATCAATAGAAAGCAATCTAGCCATGTGTTGCCAAACCTGCTCTAGATAAACCAAACTAGGCCCAATCCTCATTTGGACATTCTGTCATTAAAATGCTATCATCTTGGACCAATGCTGCCAGTGGTAAGAATTTCACCCTGTAACACATGCTCTTTTGCACATACATAGGCTCATAATCAATGAATAGAAACTTTGATGATTTAAGGTAACAAAAGGAACCCTAATGGTGAGAAATCAAATATAAAATATGAAACAAAGTAAAATAAAAAACAATAAAAACCAATCATAATCAAAAATTTAAAAATAAGCAGGATGAACAACCCTAGAGATAACAGGGTCTACAAAGGATGTGCGAAAGGAAAGAATACAAAGAAGACATTTCCAAGCAGCGAAAGCAAAGCCAAAAGCATTCTAGAAATCATCCACTCCGATGTATGCAGTCCTATGTCATCAAACTCACTTAGCGGGTATGCATACTATGTTTCTTTTATTGATCATTTCTCTAGAAAGACATGGATTTATTTTATGAAGAACAAAGATGAAGTATTCATCAAGTTCAAGGAATTCAAAGCCTTGATCGAGAACCATACTGAAAAGAATATCAAGACCATTCGATCAGATAATGGTGGAGAATTCACTTCAAATGAATTCAAGGAGCTATGCAAAAAATTAGGGATTAAGAGGGAGTTGTCCACTCCTTATAATCCACAACAGAATGGAATTGCAGAATGGAAAAACAGAACTATCATGGAAGCTACAAGAGCTATGCTTCATGATCAAGATCTACCTATGCATCTTTGGGCTGAAGCTGCCAGAACAACGGTGTATGTGCAGAACCGTACTCCACATAGAGTACTTGAGAACAAGACTCCTGAAGAAGTCTTCTCCGGCAAGAAACCAGAAGTCAGCCATCTCAGAATATTCGGCTGTCTTATATACATACACATTCCAAAAGAGAAGAGAACAAAATTAGATCATTCAGGAAAGAAGGGCATATTTGTGGGATACTCTGAAAGCTCGAAGGCTTACAGAATCTACTTCCCAGGATACAAGAAGATTGACATCAGCAGGGATGTGACATTTGATGAAGGCACAACTTACAACAAATCCAGAAAGAGACCTGTTGAAGAACCTGAAGAAGCAGAAGTAGAAGTACCCAGAAATCATGATACAATCATGGACAAAGAAGCTCAAGAAGAAGATCGAGAGTTTGAGGAACCACAAAGACCTGTAGATCCACCTTTGGAGAAGAATCCTCATAAGAGGAAACCTGCTTGGGTACGTGAACTTATCCAAGGTATGGAAAGATATGGGGCTCCAGAAGAGAATCACAGAGAAAGGAAAAGAACCAAATCAAATTCCGGGTATGTAGCTTTACTATGTGATTTCATTGATAAAGAACCTTCCAGTTATGAAGAGGCGGCAGAACAGAAAGAATGGAAGGATGCTATGATCGAAGAATATCAATCGATCATGAAGAATGATGTTTGGGATGTTGTCCCAAGACCAAAAGGGAAGTCAGTTGTCACTTCCAAATGGATCTACAAGATCAAGCATGCTGCAGATGGTAGCATTGAAAAGTATAAGGCAAGATTTGTAGCTCGAGGATTCTCTCAGAAAGAGGGAGTAGACTATGAAGAGACCTTTGCACCTGTAGCCAGATACACTTCCATCAGATCAGTACTTGCTCTGGCTGTAGTAACGAAGTGGAAGATACACCAGATGGATGTCAAGACCGCCTTCTTGAATGGTGTAGTAGAAGAGGAAGTGTATGTAGAACAACCACTCGGTTTTGAGACACATGACAGAGAGTCTCATGTATGCAGATTGAAGAAAGCCCTGTATGGTTTGAAACAGGCACCCAGGACCTGGTACAGCAGGATTGATAGCTTTCTATCTAGTTTGGGATTTACCAAGAGTTAAGCTTATTCCAACCTTTACTACAAGGTTGAAGATGGCAACCCAGTGATTCTCCTACTATATGTAGATGATATATTTGTGACAGGTATAGATGGGTTGATTGCCGATACGAAGAGAAAGCTTGCTGTTGAGTACGAGATGAAGGACTTGGGGATGATGCATTACTTTCTAGGTATGGAGGTGTGGCAGAGTATAGATGGAATATTCCATGGACAAGGGAAGTATGCAGTAGAGATCCTGAAGAGGTTTGGGATGATGGACTGCAAGGCCATGGCTACACCTATGGCATCGAACCTGAAGCTATTGAGTGATGCTTCATCAGAGTCGGTTGATGCTACGATGTATCGTCGGATGATTGGGTCATTGATGTACCTGACGAACACGAGACCCGACATTTTCTTTGCTATGAACACCTTGAGCCAGTACTTGACAGATTTGAGGAGTGTTCACTTGACAGCTGCAAAGCATATTCTAAGGTACCTGAAGGGTACAGTTGATTATGGGCTCAAGTACGATGTGAATCAGAATATTAACCTAGAGGGTTATGTTGATTCATATTGGGCAGGCAGTGCCATTGACAGGAAGAGTACTTTAGGATGTTGCTTTAGTATAGGATCAGGTGTGATCTCTTGGTTCAGTAGGAAACAATCCTGTGTGGCACTAAGTACAGCTGAAGCAGAGTATGTCGCAGCTTGTTCAGCTATTTGTGAGGCAGTATGGCTGCGGAAGCTACTGTCTGATATATTTGATCTCCAGTTGGATGCTACTTGTATACATTGTGACAACCAGAGTTGCATGAAGTTGTCAGAGAATCCAGTCTTCCATGACAAGTCGAAGCATATCGAGATCAAGTATCACTATATAAGGGATATGGTGCAGATAGGAGCAGTGAAGCTCGAGTGTATTGCGACGGAGGAATAGATAGCCGATGTATTGACGAAGCCATTGGCTAGGCTGAAGTATGATTACTTCAGAGAGAGACTTGGTGTTCTCCAGATCAAGGTTCCCTCCAAGAGAAAGTGATGAGACCCATAGCCATTCTGACATGGTGAGAGGATTGGTTCCTTCCATGGTCAGATGTAAGGGCTGAGCCATTATGTCATGGTGAGAGGATTTGGTTGCTTCCATATCAGATATGAGTGATGACTACCATTCTGGGAATGTAGGCACCTAGTCAGTTACCAGGAACACTCAGTCAGGGACTGAGAGAGCCATTCTAATGAGCCGGTTAGATGTAAGGGCTAAACCATTCTATTCATGGCTAAAGGATTTAGTTCCTTCCATGTCAGATGTGATTGTTGGCCATTCTGTCGAGTAGGATAGATGTAAGGGAAACTGCCACTCTCCGGGAGAGTGGAGGCACCTGGTCCATTACTAGGTAGCTCAGTCAGGGACTAGGGGCCATTCTGACGAGGGTGTAGGATTCAGTTCCTACCAGGTCAGATGTGAGTGCACAAATATTTCATCACTGTGGTAGGATGAGTTCCGGCCTGGGTGAGAGTCGTTCATCATTGTGGTAGGATGTGTTCCGGCCTGGGTGAATGTGTGGAAATCTTTCATCTCTGTGGTAGGATGAGTTTCGGCCTGGGTGAGAGTCGTTCATCATTGTGGTAGGATGTGTATCGGCCTGGGTGAATGTGTGGAAATATTTCATCATTGTGGTAGGATGAGTTTCGGCCTGGGTGAGATCCATTCATCACTATGGTAGGATGTGTTCCCGCCTGGATGGATGTGCCCTTCTGACGAGTAGGTCAGATATAAGTGCAAAGCCATTTCACAGATGATAGTTGATGTGCCTATCATGCTGGTGAATGTGAGTGCTGGGCCTTTCTAATGTGATTGTAGTTTACTACATGATCAGATGTGAGTGCTGGGTGTGCCTTTCTGACGAGAAGGTCAGATGTAAGTGCTGGGCGAAGACCTACCTGGTGGCTAGGCCTACAACCAACATGAAAAAGGGCTGGCTCTGTAGAACTTCGTATGACGAGATAGTACACACATGATGATGACTAGAGATGAGCCAGATCAAGCTATGATCCAGATCCAGTTATGATGACTCTGGGAGATCCAGATCGAGTGATGATCTAGATCCAGCAGTGATGATCCAGATCAAGAGATGATCCAGATCCAGATCCAGTCTAGTGGTGATGATCCAGATCCGATGATGAAGATGACTTGAAGGCAAAGATTATCCAGTTGATACAGAGAAGAAGACCTACGCTGAAAATTGTGTCGAAAGAATACCTTCCTAGTTAAGAGGGAGTGTTGATGTATTTGTAACTTCGAAATGTATTCTTCTATGTATCTTGTATATTGTAACCCAATGTTTATTCCGGGATGTTTCTATTATGTATTTGAGTCATGTTGTCATGCCCTGATGTTCCTATCAGGAGGATTAATAATGTAACCAAGTCTTGTCAACTCATTGTGTAAGTCCCCACAGTTTCGGGGCACTAGGGTTATTATACACTAATTAAAGTGTAGGCTCTAGTAAGTAATTGTTAGTTGGGCCGACATGATTTCGTGCACTTCAAGTGAATGGAAGAATATAAATAGAGAGTGAGAGTCTCTCTATTTATCACTTGTACTACACATCACTCACTCACTCAAGTGTGGTGCATTAGTGAGGAAGGAAATACTGGGACTAGACAAAAGAAGAAGACTACTGCTGTTGGGAGTGCATCTTACTGTTTTGGGGTCTTACATCTTGTGGTGATTCTATCTTTAAGGAAGTTGTGGGGTTTTCTCCATTTATGGTTTCCCTGATCAAAAACATTGTATTCATTGTCTCTTATGTTTTGATTGATGTACTTGTTCTCCTCTCAGTAAAGATCCTAACATAATGCTAGCTTAAATGTTGAAAAACTAACAACACCGTCTTCAGGATTCGAAGTTGCTGGAAGCAGTCTTGTTGTGTTTTGAGCAGTGGTTCTCTTCCTGACCATTGTTGCCAAGATATCATTGTATCATTGCCATGTATTTTTCCTTATGCTGAGATTATAGATCAGCCCTCCTATTGAGAAGCAGGCCTTGAGACGTAGTCCATCCTTGACGAACTCCGTTATCAACTTGTTGTCTTTATGTGCGTATTGTCTATGCTGTTTGGTTCTCTTCTTATGGATTTGTGAGCTTCATTCATGCTCTTTATGCAATTCATGTTAACGTCATGGAGTAGCAAATATCTTGTTTTCGGATCATGTGGTATCAGAGCAGGACTATTTGACATTGGATTGTGAGTGTGGATGCTCATGAGGGCTAAACTGCAAGCTGGTGAGGGTACATTAGAGCCTTACAATTCCGAGATCGGACGTTCACCCCGAAGGAGGAGGATGGATGCCCGCTTCGAGATGGAGGAAAACTTTCATAAGGTCTTATACATGATGGCCGACAAGGTAGACAAGCTGTTGCCAGACTATGAAGAACACATGGCAAAAGAAAGAAAAGGAAGTGAAGTAAAGAAGGAAGACAAAGAAGTGAAGGATGAAGGCAACGCTTCAGTTAACCAAGGAGGAGGTGGCAAAGAGCCTCCTAAGCCTCCCTCTTCACCTTCAGCTTCAAGCACAAGTTCAAGTGCTTCTTCCTCATCTCATTCTTAGCATTCCAAGGTTCCTCACAAAGAGCCTCAAAAGAAGCCCTTATTGAAGCTCGATGTGAAGTTTGATTTTCCCATGCTCAATGGGGAAGTGAATGCAGAGAAGTTGAACAATTGGATAAGGAAAATTGATTTCTATTGCCCAGTCCAGCATATCAAAGAAGAATATGTGAACATTCAGTTGGATTCACTTCGGCTGACAGGCACCGCACTTGTATGGTGGGAAAGCAAGCTTCAGCAAGGTTGCAAACAAATGCGTAATCTTCTCTCATCCTGGTATGCTTTCATTTCTGCTTTACGTAAGCAATTTTATCCGTTGGGTTATGTTCAAAAGGCTATGATGGATTGGCAAAGTTTTAGACAAGGCAAGGGTCAGAGTGTTCAAAATTTTACTGAAGAATTTAGAAAGAAAGCTTTATAATTGAATATTGCTTTAGATTCTCCTGACACTCTTTTGAAGTACATTGGTGCTCTTCAATATTATCTACGCCATACTTTGCTGTTGCTGAATCCTACTAGTGTGGATGAATCAAGTGTTCAGGCTACTCATCTTGAGAGGAGAGGGAAGCATTTGCAAGAAGACTATCCGAAGAATGCTTTCAAGCCCAACAACAACCACAAGTCCAAAAAGAAAGACAAGATCAAGAAGACAGCTACTGCCCAGAAGGAAGGAGGAAAGATCCATTGCAAACATTGCGACACTGATGGGCATGATGAAGAAAGTTGTTGGAAGTTGCATCTTGAACAGAGGCCAAAGCATTACGGAGGCAAAAAGAAGAAAAAGACCGTTGCAACAACGCAACGAGATTTGGGTTCTGACTCAAGTGACGAAACCATGATTACTGCCGTGGGAATGCAAGGTAACAAAACTCCTCATACTGGTTCAAGTTCTACTCATGTTTCTAAAGAAAATGATAAAAGAAGAAGTGAGTTGTTTCACATCAGAGTTGTGTCTAAGCATACAAAGATTGAAACATTATTTGATCCGGGTTCTCAAGTAAATTTGATCTCAGAATCAGTTGTTAAGAAGTTGGGCATACAGACTAAACCTCACCCCAAGCCTTATCCTCTTGGATGGGTATGTGATAATTCTAAGCTACAGGTGACTAAGCAATGCAGGTTAAGGTTTTCTATTGCTTCAAAGTTCATCGATGAGGTTGAATTAGATGTTGTTCCTCTTGACATCTGTGGTATCGTATTGGGAAGCCCATACTTGTATGATCGAAAAGCAGTATTCTTCCATCATGAGAACAAGTACCATCTCACCAAAAATGGGGTGGAGTACATTGTGAGAGCTCACAGTATGAAGGCTAACACAACTCTTGTTAGTGCAGGACAGGTGAAGTGGCTCATCAACACTAATAAGAGATACATGCTCATGGCTGTGAGAGCAAAAGATGCTGAGGAATCCAATGCTTTCAAAGGTTGTGATCCTTCTCATAAAAAGGATATGATTGATATTGTGGCCAGCTATGATGAAATATTTCAGGAACCTACAGGTTTGCCTCCCAAAAGGGAGATTCAACATGAAATCCATCTCCAGCAGGATGCCCCTCTTCCTAATGTGGGCATGTATAGGTTGTCCGTAGTTGAAATGACAGAGATTAAGAAGCAGGTTCAAGACTTGTTGGACCAAGGAGTGATCAGACCCAACTCCTCTCCATGTGGTTCGCTGATTGTGTTGGTGATGAAGTAAGATGTCACATGGAGGATGTGCGTTGACTATCGGGCTCTCAACAAGATCACGATCAAGAATCGATACCCGCTTCCTCGCATAGATGACTTGCTCGACCAGTTGAAAGATGTTGTGTTCTTTACCAAGTTGGATTTGCGCAGTGGCTACCACCAGATCAGAATTGCAGAAAGTGATGTGTGGAAGACGGCCTTCAAGACCAAGCAAGGTCTATTTGAGTGGTTGGTGATGCCCTTTGGGCTTTGCAACGCACCTGCAACCTTCATGCGGGTAATGAATGATGTTTTTCGGCCATTCTTAGATGATTTTGTCATTGTTTATCTAGATGATATATTGGTCTTTAGTAAAACTTGGGAAGCACATGTAGGGCATATAAAGAAGTGTTGGACACTTTGAAAAAGAAGAAATTGTATGTAAAATTTTCATAGTGTGAATTTGGAAAAACTTCATTAGTTTACTTGGGTCATATTGTAGGAGGTGGAAATTTAAAAATTGATCCTTCAAAAGTTGATGTAATTGTCAATTGGCCTAAGCCTACTAATGCTATTGAAGTGAGAAGATTTTTAGGAGCTGTTCAATATTGGAGGAGGTTCATTCAGAACTTCTCATACATAGCATCTCCTTGGCATGCCTTAACAAGTGTGAAGAAAGCCTTCCAGTGGGGAGGTAAGCAGCAGAAAGCCTTCAACACATTGAAGGGAAAGATCAGCATCGCCCCAGTCCTAGCCTTGCCCGATTTTCAACAGCCATTTGAGATAGAGACAGATGCTAGTGGATATGCCATGGGGGCACTATTGATGGAGCACCGCAAGCCTATTTGATACCATTCAGAGACTTTTACTCAAGCAGTGATCAACTACCCCACCTATGACAAAGAGTTGTATGCTTTGGTTCAGAGTGTCAAGAAGTGGAAACACTACTTGATGGGTAAGGAGATGATCATCCATACTGATCATCAGCCCTTGCAGTATCTCCAGTCCTAGACTAAGCTCCAACAAGCTCATCATTTTAGGTGGATGGGATTCCTTCAACAATTCCATCTAGTGATCAAGTACAAGAAGGGTACTAGTAACAAAGTGGCAGATATGCTCTCTAGACCTCCTATTTTTTCATCTATTGTTTTGAAGAATGCTTCTTTATCCCATGAAATTTATATTGAGCAGTATGCTACTGATGATGATTTCAAGGAGATTTATGAGAAGCTAACCAATGGCACACAGGTGGAAGACTACTATTTGCAGGGAAAGTTGCTCTATCATTTGGGCAAGCTATGTGTTCCTATCAGTGAAAGAGTCCATGTGATATGAGAAGCTCATACTTCTCTTGTATCAGGGCATTTTGGGGTAGGTAAGACTTTGGCTCATTTGCAAAGACTTGTGTATTGGCCTCGCATGAAAGACATTGTAACAAAATATGTAAAGGGGTGTGTGATGTGCTCTACTTGTAAGCCCACTAATAGAAAATTGGGGTTGTACTCACCACTTCCTGTTCCTTCCCATCCTTGAGAAAGCATGTCCATGGATTTTGTGGGGGGTTTGCCTATGTGTAGGAGGGGTCATGACTACTTGTATGTGGTCGTGGATAGGTTTAGCAAGATGTGTATTCTTATGCCATGTAAAAAGCAGGTCACTGCAGAGAAGGCTGCTTCTCTCTTCTTTCAGTATGTATGGGTTCACTTTGGACTTCCTACGTCCATTATCTCGGATCGGGACTCCCGATTCCTTGGAGAATTTTGGATAAAGTTATGGTGTATGATGGACACCAAGTTGAAGAGGAGCACCGCTTTCCATCCACAGACTGACGGACAGATAGAGGTAGTCAACATGACAGTTGTCCATTTGCTTCAAGGCTATTGCAACAAGCATCCTAAGTTATGGGATGAACAGATCCAGTATGTGCAGCATGCCTACAACAGGGCTATGCATTCTTCCACTCAGATCTCGCCATTTGAGACATGCTTTGGTTACTTTCCAAAGACTCCATTGGACTTGACTTATGGGAGAGAGGTTGGTTCAAGCACTTCCAAGGATGAAGACAAAGCCCGCAGGTTCATTCAGAGAGTTCAACAGGTACATCAAGCAGTGCAAGAGCAGTTGGAGAAGAGTCAAGCCCAGTACAAGGCTCGCCATGACAAGAATAGAGTTGATCATCAATTTCAGGTGGGAGATCAAGTATGTCTTCACATCAGCAAGGAGAGGATGAATGGAGAAGGCAAGAAGCTCAAGCCCATCAGATATGGTCCCTTCACCATCTTGGAGAAGATTGGGATGAATGCTTTTCGCTTAGAGCTACCGCCATACATGCAGATCTACTCAGTGGTGAATGTGGAGAACTTGAAACTCTATGAGCCTCCCATAATCATGGATGAAATGGAGAATGTCTCATTGCCATTAGTTGATGAATTTGCTCCTGAGTACATGGATGAGCTAAAGGAAGATGTCATCTTGGACAGAAGGACAAGGACTTCTCACAGAGGTGATGTTGAGTATCTTCGAGTGGGCACCAAAGGCACTCATCCAAGCAAATCCAAGTGGATCAAGAAGGAGAAAGTGAGGGAGCAATTCCCTCACCTATCTGTTGATTAATAAAGGATTTTGGAGGCCAAAAGCTTCTCAGTGGGGAGGAATGATCCAGGAGGATCCAAGAACGCAAAATTTTTGAATTCCTCCATTCTCAGCAAAACCAGCACCATATTGAAGGGCTTGTCGAGAGAATTCCGATGACGTTCATTTCACCTCAAACGGACTCCATATGAGAAATTTATCGTGTTCTGTTCTATGAGGTCAACAGGCAAAATTGGAAAAAAGAGGTGCCACGTGGCACCACTGACAGGGTGACACATGGAATCCATACTGTACAAACATGATGGCATGGAACCACTAACAAGGTGACACATGGCATTTGTACGGTACAGAAAATATGACATGGCAGGTGTATGGACCAACCAAAGGACGACATGTGACAACACTCAGAGGATGACACGTGGCATCCGTACAGTAAGGACTAGGTGACATGGCATGTACATACGGACCAATGGAGGTTGAACACATGGCAGTACAGCAGTGACTTGGTGGTTGACTGGATGTTGACTGGGCATGAGGTGGACCAATCCCAAGCTGCCATGTGGCAACACGGGATTGGCCAATAAAGCTAATACAAAATTATGGCCTCCACGGGTTCGACCTCATGACCTCTGTGGGAATGCTGAGCACCTTCACCACTCGGGCTATGTGGGGTTCTTTGTATGTGTGGTTAGGTTCTTTTACTTAAACTTGAAGAATGTTTCATATGGGCATGAAAAGGGGTCGGGGCTAGCCCCAACCCTTGGTCCTACCACACAGCCACAACAGGGAGCTCAAAACGGAGGTGCTAGCATGGGGGTCATGTGGTATGCACCGAATGGACCATATACGAGCCACATGATTCGAATGGAGGGTGGTTACAACCACCGCTCCCCTCCTCCCATTCGCACATCCATCACGTGGGACGCGCCCACTCTGTTAACATGTGCTTTTTAAAAAACTTTGTTTATGGCGTTAAAGTGGGTTATAAACAAAAGTTTATTTGTTTGGGTTTAAACAAAAAAATGCTATGTTTATATCTATGGTTAGTATAGTTACACAACTTACTAACTATATGACTTAAACACAAGAAACCAAAACAAACTTGGAGGTTTTTAACCATATGCCCAATTAGGAAAATTTGTTGTAACTAAGAATTCATGAGAAACATGTGAAGGGGGTCTTCTCAAGCTATATAAACCCTCTTATTCTCCATTTTTCCAAGCATGCTTTGGAGTGGATAATTTGTAGCTAAAGGAGAGAAGGGATATTGCGTAGCTCTGCAGGAGGAAGGTACGAGTGTTTATACTCGTTTTACACCGTCTTCAGGATTTGGAGTTGTTGGAAGCAGTCTTGTTGTGTTTTGGGCAGCGGTTCTCTTCTTGACCATTGTCGCCAAGGTATCATTGTATCATTGCCATGTATTTTGCCTTATGCTGAGATTATAGATTGGCCCTCCTATTGAGAAGCAGGCTCGGAGACGTAGTCCATCCTGGATGAACTCCGTTATCAACTTGTTGTCTTTATGTGCATATTGTCTATGTTGTTTGGTTCTCTTCTTATGGATTTGTGAGATTCATTCATGCTCTTTATGCAATTCATGTTAACATCGTAGAGTAACAAAGATCTTGTTTTTGGATCACATGATAGACAGACTCATGTGTGCAAATTAAAGAAGGCCTTGTACGAGCTCAAAAGGCACCCATGGGATAACACATACATGAGGAGCTTGAAGATCACCTAGAGTGATGAAGATATTAACCTCTGCTACAAGATTAAAGATGAAATCCTGTAGAGGATGACAAGCTCACAGATGGGTGCAAGAAGAACTTTTGAAAAGATAGAGGATCTTGGTATCTAGTGACCCTATATGGATACATAGAATATTAGTAGTAGAGGAAGCAACTTGTTGCTCCAGTACATAATGCTTCAATAGATAGAGTACAAAAGGAAGAGGGAGAATGATGCTCCACTTCAGAGGGAGTGACTGCAGAAGATCCTGAGCTTCGACATGGTACGACAGGATGGACAACTTACGGATGGCTCTAGGATTTACTGAGACTAAAGAGAATTCCAACCTTTACTTCAAGGTTGAAGGTGGAATACCATTGATGATCCTGTTATATTTCAATGACTTGTTCCTGACAGAAAAAGTAGAACTCATTAAAGTTGCAAGAAGGAGACTTGCTTCTGAGTTCGATATGAAGGACTTAGGTATGGTGCTTTCTAGGCATGGAGGTGTGGAAGAATGAAGATGGAATCTCCCTGGGACAAGGGAAGTGTGTAGTAGATATCCTAAAGAGGTTTGGGATGATGGACTGCAAGGCCATGACCACACCTATGGCATCAAACATGAAGCTATTGAGTGATGCTTCATCAGATTCGGTTGATGCTATGATGTATCATCAGATGATTGGGTCCTTGATGTACCTGATGAAATGAGACTAGATATTTGCTTTAATGTGAACAAATTGAGCCAGTTCCTGATAGATCCAAGACATGTTCACCTAATTGCTGAAAAAGCATATTCTAAGGTACCTGAAAGGTACAGTTGATGATGGGATTAAGTATGAAGCAAATCAGAAGATTAAATTGGAGGGTTATGTGGATTCAGATTAGGTAGTGCCATTGAGAGGAAGATCACTTCAGGGTGCTATTTCAGTATGGGATCAGGTGTGATCTCTTGGTTTAGCAGGAAGGAGTCTTGCATGGAACTGAGTACAATCAAGGGAAAATATCTTTCCAATTGCTCAGCTACTTGGGAGAGAGGAGCAGTGAAGCTCCAGATCAATATCACTCGAAAGAGGGAGTTCTAGCATAGCCAGTGAGACAAGTTGTTTGATCATAAAATCATGGTGAATCTCATAGGTTGCTCAGATGTAAATGGTCCTATAGTTTTTCCTTGGACTTAATCAGTCCTGGAGAATCTTACAGGTTAGATTTGGACATAATCAACCCTAATGTGAGTCTATGCTATAAATGACTAGAGTGAAGTTTGTGTACTTCAGGGAGAAGCTTGGTGTTCTCCAGATCAAGGTTCCTTCCAAGGGGAAGTGATGAGTTCATGTGCCTTTCTAACATGGTGGTAGGATTGGTTCCTCCCATGGTTAGATGTGAGTGTAGATCCCTTCTAACATGGTTGTAGGATTAGTTCCTCCCATGGTCAGATGTAAGTGCAGAGCCCTTCTTACATGGTGGTAGGATTGGTTCCTCCCATGGCCATATGTAAGTGCAGATCCCTTCTGACATGGTGGCAGGATTGGTTCCTCCCATGGTCAAATGTAAGTGAAGAACCTTTCTGACATGGTGGTAGACTGGGCCTCCCATGGTCAGATATAAGTGTTGAGCCTTTCTGACATGGTGCAGGCCGAGCCTCCCATGGTTGGATTTAAGTATTGAGCCTTTCTAACATGGTGTCAGGTTGGGCCTCTCATGGTCAAATGTAAGTGCTGAGCCTTTCTGACACAGTGATAGGTTGGGCCTCCCATGGTCAGATGTAAGGGTAGAGCCTTTCCTCGGATGGTAGATGGTGTGTCCTACCATGCCGGTGGATGTAAGTGCAGATCCTTTCCTTGGATAGTAGATGGTGTGTCCTACCATGATGGTGGATGTAAGTGTTGGGCCTTTCCTCACATGGTGGATGGTGTGTCCTACCATGTCGGTGGATGTAATTGCTGGGTCTTTCCTCGAGTGGTAGATGGTGTGTCCTACCATGCCAATGGATGTAAGTGTTGGGCCTTTCCTCATATGGTAAATGGTGTGTCCTATCATGCTGATGGATGTAAGTGTTGGGCCTTTCTAACATGGTGATAGGATGGGCCTCCCATGGTCATATGTAAGTGCTAGGAGTTCCTTTCTGACATGGATGCTGGATGTGTTCCTCCCATGGTTAGATATAAGTGTTGGGAGGGACTTTCTGACATGGATGCTAGATGTGTTCCTCCCATGTTCAGATATAAGTGTTGAAGAATATGAAGACCTACATGGAGGAAATGCCTACAACTAGCATGAAAAAGGGATGGCTCTGTAGAACTTCCTGTGACGTGAAGAATTGAGAGATAGCACCATTTGATCAAGATAGCAGAATCAATGATGATGATGATCCAACAATGATCCATATTTGATGATGATCCAATGATGATGATCCAGTGATGATGATCCAGTAATGATCCAGCTTTGATGATGATGTAGTGATGATCTAGTGACGAAGACTTGTGGTGATGAATTGTTTCAAGAGAATACCTTCCTAGTTAAGAGGGAGTGTTGATGTATTTGTAACTTCGGAATGTATTCACTTATATATTTCATTGGTACCCAATGTTCCTATCAGGAGAATCATTAATGAAATCAAGTCATGTAAATTCATAGAGGTTAACCCTCCTTGTTGATCAGGGGGAAAAGTCCCCACAGTTGTGGGAAACTAGGGTTATTAGAGTCTCCTAGAGAAGTCGGCCCAAGTAAGTAATTGTCAAGATAGAAAATAGTATAAATAGAGAGTGATCCTCTCTATTTGAGACACACACTCACCCAGCTATAGTGAATAGGTGAGAGAATAGGAGCTCACATAAGTGAGAGAGAGAACAGTTGTTGGAGATCATCTTTCTGTCTTTGGGTTTTAATGCTGCCATTGGTGCTCATTCTATCTCTGAGGAAGTTTTCAGGTTTTCTCCTTTATGGTTTCCCCAAGGAAAATATTTTTGTTTATTGTCTCTTGCGAGTGATTTATGTGCATTTTATTCACTCAGACAATATCCTAAGATAATAATGCCTAATTGATAAAAATCTAACATCAATATACTGGGGGATCCTCTTATCTTCCTTCCAATGAATATCATAAGGATGATGCATGTATCTTGATACAACATTCATGACATAATAGATATCATGTCGATAATGTGTCAAGTAAAGCAAGCTACCAATCAGCTGGCGGTAGATTGTACAATCCATGGGTGGAGTGATTTTTCCTTCTTCATGGCTAATCCCTGAGAGGAAAGGGAATGGAGAAGCCTTACATTCAGCCATGTTAAAATTAATTAACAGGTCTGATATGTATTTATACTGAGTGACCATTATCCCATTAAAATGTTGTGCAATTTCAAGTCCCAAAAAGTGCTTCAAGAGCCCTAAATCGCTCATCTCAAATGCATCATGGAGAGAAGTTTTTATGAATGAAATGGAAGCAAGCATGCTACCACTAATCAAGAGATCATAAACATATAAAACAATGATAAGTAAATGACCATCATAATACTATAGATAAACATTTGGATCATATTTACACCTTTGGAAGTTTCATGAAAAAAGGAAGGCATCCATCTTGGAATACCATGATCTTGGGGCCTGTTTTAGCCCATATAATGACTTATTTAATTTGCAAACCAAAGATGGATATGAAATGAAGCCCTAAGGATGATTCAAGTATATATTTTCATGAATATATCCATGTAGAAAGGAACTCTTAACATCCATATGATGCACTTCCCAGTGCTTGGATTCCACAATTGCCAAAACTAGGTGGATGGAATCCATTTTTGCAACCGGTGCAAAGGTCTCATGATAGTCCACTCCTTGGACCTGGGAGAAAACTTTTGCTACCATAATTTCCTTATATTTTCAGGTTGTTCCATAAGAAGCAACCTTTGTCTGAAACACTCACTTGCATTGAACTAATTTCCTCCTAGGTGGAAGAGAACCTAGCTCCCAAGTAGCATTTTTCTGAAGAGAATTAAACTCTTCGTCCATGGCATCTTGCCATCTTAGATATTTTCGACCATGGTAGTAAAAATTAGGATATGAAATTATCATTAAATAAAAAGTTTCAGAAATAAAAGCATCATCACAAGATAGCGCAATACCATCTCTTTGGAAATCAGACCATGTTCTTCTTAGATCATCAGGATTTCCAATGTTTTCACCAACGAAAGCAAGTGTTTGCTTGGCTTAAGTTGGGAGATGTGTTTGCAATTTAGAATCTGATTCTGAACCTGATTTTTTCTGCTCACCGATATCATATATTAGAGGTAAAAAATCAGAGTCATCACTCCCGATTTCATGATCCAAATATTCAGCAGAATAGGAAGGAAAATCATCAGTTTTCTCCTTCACTAGTTCTACCTCTTGAAGAGGCTCATCAAACCAGACACTTCTTTCAATGAAAATTTGTTTTGTTCTGATATTCAATATCTTGAAACCTTTATATTATTATATATATCCAATAAGAAAATATTCAATATTTTGCAGTTGCAAAGCTTTCCTCTTATCATCCGGAATTCAGGCCCATGCAGTGGACCCAAACACCCTCAAATTTGACTCATCCGGCTTGTGTCCAAAGTAGGATTTGAAATGGGTATTCCCTTTCATAGATGAGTGAGGAACTCTGTTATGAATGTATGCAGCAACATTCATGGCCTCAGCCCATAAATTTTCAGCCAAACTCTTGGCTTCTAGCATGCATGTGGTCATCTCATTGAGAGCCCGATTCTTTCTCTTCGCTACACCGTTCTGCTGGGGAGTGTAGGGAAATGAATTTTGGATTTTAATGCCACTATCGGAACATATTTTCATAAACTCATTACTGACATATTCCCCTCCATTATCAGATCTCAAATATTTGATCTTTTTCCCAAATGCATTCTCAAGCAATGCTTTCAATTCAATGAATTTTTCCAAGACTTCTGACTTTTTCTTGATGAACAAGACCCATGTATATATAGAAAAATCATCTATGAAAGTGAGAAAATACCCAGATACATTCATGGATGTGTTGGGAATTGGTCCACTGATATCAGAATGAATCATCCCCAAGATTTATGATGCTTGACTTGCCTTCCCCTGATCAAACTTATGCTTAGGATGCTTGCCCAAAATACAACCCTTACAAATTTTGGTGGTAGCTTTGATGACTGGGAGGCCTTCAACCATGGAATTTTTCTATAATTTCTGCAAGTACTTGAATTTTATATGATCGAATCTCTCATGCCATAGCATACTGACCTCATTTCATGATTCAAAAGATCGGTGGGCTTTGCATCCGCCAGAAAATGGGAAAACTCATAGTCTTTAGCATGATGGTTTGCTAAGCCTGCTGCAACAAGTTTTCTGGATGCAATTTCATTAATTTCTAAATCATATAGGATAAGGGTTACTTTCTTGGGCACTCCATTATGAGTCATATAATAGACACTTAAGAGGTTGGAAGCAAGAGAGGGTACATACAAAACATTGAGAAAACTTCCATGCTCAGGATCTATTGTACCTTGTCCTTTTGAAATGATGGTAGAGTCATCTCCCATGTGGATGGGAATGATTTTTCTGATGTCCAGAGAAGAGAAGGAATATTTTATTTCCATCATGTGATTCAATGCTCCAGAGTCTATGATAAGAGCTTTGGACTTCGAGGTGCTTTCCATGAGAGGATGTCCCCTTTCTTGCTGGAATTCCTGGTCTTGATTTTCTTTCCTCAGAAAGCTTTCCGAAAGATTGATGTTATTTCTCTCAAGGAGAGAAGTAGCTTCATCAAGTTTCTTCTTCATGCAGGAATGTTCAAGGTGGAAGCCCTTCCTACAGTATGAACACTTGAATTTCTCTTTCCCATGGTTTCCTTGGTTCTTGTGTTTCTTTGAGCGGGAAGGCTCTTCTTGCTGCTGGTTTTGAACTTTAGGCTTTGGAGCTTCAGATTCAGTTTTTGGATTCTTCAACTGCTTTCCTCTACCCTTCGGATCCTTGGGACCCAAAGCAAGAAGGCCTTGATCACGGGAGGATCTGATGATCCCCATCTCGACAAGCTTATCATGCTCTTCTGTTAGGGACTCAATCAAGGCATTGAGCGTAGGCATCTTCCATCCTAGGGTTGTGAGCTTCCCAGCATAAAAAGTAGAAACAAATACTGAATAGTTGGCTCCAAGTTTTGAGAGAATGGCGAGGATGAGATGACCATCCTCCTCCACCTCACACTGCTTCAATAGAAGGACTAGATACTTGAATTTTGTGAAAAAATCATTAAGGGTCTCGAAATTACCAGGTTGAAGAGACATCAACTCATTTTTAAGCTGATAAACCCTTAAATCATCCTTTTTCTATATAGGGAGGAAAGGTGATCCCAAATCTATTGCAGAGTCTTCAATCCCAAGAGATGGAATAGAAGATCCTTCAAGATAGAGATTGTTATAGCTTATTTTACCACACTAGGCGAATCACACTTGTATGGCCTTCCCCTGTCCCTCTGTAGACTCCTTGGATCCATTGGACCATTTTTTGTCCTCTGATGTTTCCTAGACCATCCCTAAAAACATGTGAAAATTGTTATATGCAAATTTTAAACCCCTTATCCCGTATAAACGCGGGTTTGACCTCTAAAAACGCGTACATCAGGATGTGTACAAAATCCATATCCTTGTGGAGTTTTCCTTGACATGGATCCAACTCACTTGTCTCCTAGCCTTCCATATGCCTTGAGATCACTCGGATTCGACCTTTCATTACCCCATTGAAAAGATATATAAGGAACCATTTGGATACATTGAAGGCATAAGAGAATTGAGAGCAAAGAAATTATAGTCCATTGTTGCTGAAACTTGTGCTTGAATCTGCATCCCTTTGTCCCTTGGAGCACTTTGGTGTTCTTCCCAAGCTTGCCTTTTGCTTGTGAGCTTGCTATCGAGAGATGGAGGATTGAGGTGGTGGAGGCCCAAGTGGGGGACTTAGTTTCTCTGATTCGCAGACGTGCTGACAGAGGTTGTATTCATTGTAATCTTTGATTTTATATTAATAGAAATATCTTTTCCTATCCAATAATGTATGTTTGAATGAATATTTTATCCATGGATGATTTCAAATGCTTATACGTTGTTGATTATATATGCTAGAGTAAATCTAACACCAATATATATAGTATGTTTGTCTTGTTTACTTGTTGTTGAGGAAGTGATTCATCAATTCAAGCTGAAGTTGGAAAGCTCAATGGGGATCTACTTCAACCGTCCAGAATAAGGTACGAGGTCTGATCCTTTAGTGTTAGATATTTGATTTCTCTTGCATACTGGAAAGGATTGATTTTTGGAGTCAAGCTGTCTGTTGTGGTCCCCCAAGCCATAGTAATTTCTCTCCGTAACAGAATTGGCGACTATGCTGGGGATGTTCCTTATTTTTAATTGGGGTTTGCGGGCACAATGGGCTTGATATTCTTGACTTGCTCTTTGTTTCTCCTTGTTTATGTGTTGCATTTTATAGTATGTTCATCCA
Source organism: Pseudotsuga menziesii (assembly GCA_001517045.1). Lineage (NCBI taxonomy): Eukaryota > Viridiplantae > Streptophyta > Pinopsida > Pinales > Pinaceae > Pseudotsuga > Pseudotsuga menziesii. The sequence goes on along the minus strand of LPNX010126309.1, from coordinate 19,702 downwards.
TTGACACTCCCCTTTATTGGTTTGACCCTTGGCCTACTTTTTACCACTGTCTTCTCTGTATATGCAGGTTTTTGGCCAAACGTTGCGTAAATACATGGATTTTTGGCCAAAAGTCACGTATACACGTAGGTTTTTGGCCAAAATCCACGTATACATGCAGATTTTTGGCCAAAAGTCGCGTATATACACAGTTGTTCTTTAAACAATCGCGTACATCCTCCCTTTTGGTGAGTTTGATGTTGTGGGAATTTCTTGGGTGGGTTGTAATTGTGGTTGGGTCTTCCTTAGGTTTGATGTTGTCTGTTGGATGCTTCTTTTGTGACCAGAGACCATTTTTTAATTGGTTTTTCTTTGAAACTAGTTTTAGTCATTTTTCCTTTTTGTTTTTCCATTAGTGCATTACTCGTTTTGTCTCGGTGTCTTGCTGGGATTGTGTTTTATACTTGCTATAGAGACTGAGAGTTTTAGATGACTTTTATTGCATTTTTCATTCTTTTATATTGAAAAGTACAAGGTAGTTGCATTTTTTGCATATGGATTTGAGGAGGTACTTTCATTGGATTGCTTGGATGAGAGTTTTATTTAGGCTTTCATATAGGAAGGATTGCATTGGAATTCAGGAAGGAATATATATTTATGCATCTCATGTAGTGGCATACCCTATTTTTCATTTGACAAAGATTGCACTTAGCATTGTTTGTTATGGTGTGCATATTTATTTCACTGCTGACTCATAATGTCATTAGTTGCACGGCCATTTCCCTTTGAGTAATTATAGCCAATTAAAATCAATGCATAATAAAATGAATTACACTCTTTTCTTTTATAGGGTGCACCAACAAGATTAGGTTTTAGGGTCTTGGAATAGTTCATTGTGAGTAAATTCTCCAAGACCACTAAACAACAACATGTATGTGTCTGTCCAGGTGAGATAGTGAAATCCTTGGTATAATTAGTGTTTCTCAGGATGCTCCTCTTACAAGGGAGTTAAGCACGAGGCAGTGTGAGTAGTTATTGATTGGGATGAGCCCTAGTCATAATTGAGTAGCACCGGAGATATTTCCAGGATTGTATTCATATCTAGGGGCTCTTTCAAGAGTTTTAGGCTTTGCTACCCTACCCATATGGTCAATCCCACCTGCGACTGTCTGCCTGAGCATTGATTATATTGAGGTGATCTTAGTTGCCTTACTCAGGTTATCGAGGGGGTACTTCGCAGAGGTTATTTTGTAGGTGTCCTAGCCAGGTAGGGGTCGAACAACACAGTCGCTATATGCGTTGAAGCTGAGGACCACTATAATTCATTATGTACCTTCGCTATAGTGTATGGGAGTTTCGAGCCTCTCCTAGGCGAGACATACCTGCTGCATTCGGGAGCTCACATATCCTCCCCTTGGTTTGCTTGTATTTTGGCTGTAGATTTTCTTAGGAGTGTGCTCTCTGTGCACTAGTTGGCCTTTGGGATCATGGTTACTTGAGTATATTTATGCTCTCTTGAGTTCGGGTCCTTTTATTTTCGGCATGCCTAGTATCCTATCACCCATCCTTGGTCCTAGTATGGACCCTAGTGTTAGACTTGGGGGCATCACAACCCCTTACCGTGCTCATAGATTTGGGAATGGTCATAATCCATCCTCTACTCCATTTGTTGAGGATTTGTATTCCCTTCGCTTAGTCTTTACACTAGTGGTCACCCTCATGAGGGTGGTAGTGGATGCATGAACATTGGGTCTACACCTTACTTTCCTTTTTATGTCCCATCTTTCACTGCGTTGTTTCCTTTCGGTGCTGTTGCCATGATCATTCCTCCCTATATCCAATAGTTTGGATTCTTTATTGACTATTTTGGGTTGTTTTGGACTAATATAGTTGTCATGTAGGGTCCAGTTTTTGTAGACTCTCTCCGAGGTTTCAACCCATTTGTGCCTATCACAGGTATTATGTCTGAACTAGCATATAGGTTAGGATATCACATCCGCTTGCACTTATGCATTTCCTTATGAACATTTCATTATAGCCTTAGGTACGGACCCATTCTATTATGTCACAGAACCTTATTGCTATTTTAGAAGTGGCATTATGTTAATGGTAGAGATTGACCTTACATGGGTACCCTAGTTAGTGCCCCATTTGCATTTGGTACCCTTGCTGACATTTTGTCCCTTAGGGTGTGGGAGTTCGTTGTATAGTATTTCCATCACATTTCGTAAGAGCCTCATACTCCTCTTGATATTTTGCTGGCCTATTTCCCTCAGGACTCCCTTATGTCAAGCTGTAATTGCATTATCATGAGCTTTTCCTGCCTTATTGAGACTTACGCCAGCTTCCCTGACATTGAGTTTCACCCATATAGCCTGAGCTTGTCTCATGTCTAGCCATACAGAGCCATTTCATATATCCTTTGCAGCTTGATTCCCTATTTTTACCGGGAGGGGACTTTCCCTCGAGTGTCGCTATCCTAAAAATGTATCCTTGCATTGAGCATAGGTATGTTCCACTGCTTGGAACTAGTTTGTTTTCCCATATGACACTCATCTCCTCCTATTCTATAACTAGAAACCAGTTTTATTCTTTTTCAAGCTTTTTAAATATTTGAAAAAGTCAAGAAAAACAAAAATTAAAAAAAAACAAAAATCTGGACAAGGAAAGATGTTATCTTTTGGTAGCTGTCGAGTCATGTTACCTTCAAACAGAGCACTGTATATCACATCCATTGGTTGGGTTTATAGTTTGACTTTAGGAGTTGTACTCATTTATCTAAATTTATCTCCACCGACTAGTTAAGCTTCCAATCCCCATGGAGCCTCTGTCGATGCCTCCTGTGTTGCAGAGATGTCCCAGTTTTGTATATCGAGTCTATGCTTCCTTTATTCAGTCACCATTCATCGTTATGCTATTTTTCGAAGGAATTTGAAACCTGAGTCGGCCATTCCTTAGTTATCTTGACTTTGCATGTCGGCCATTCCCAGTACAATTACTGGTTCGTGCACCTTATGATCGAGTCCTTCCACATTATATAGATTTGCTGAGTACCTCGTGTTGGATGATGGGGGATGCTTTAATGCCCTCCTTCCAGTGGATTTCATCCCATCAAATTTAGATCATTTATTCTGGGATTGGAATATAGAGTCCTTTTTTAGTGCCTTGAGACTTGCAGTCATCAGTGGCAGGTTCTCTCGCCATCGACAATTTTTGGGAATACATTAATGTCCCCTGATAGATGGATCCTCTCAAGTGTTTGACCTCAACACATCTATTCGTACTTGTTAGTTTTCACTCTAGTACCTTGATTCCTATTATCATTATCGGTGGGTGATCTTGCGTCTATTAACAGTATACATCAATAACCAGTAATCAGATGATGGACTACTATGTTCGACCTCGACACCTCTATTCACATAGTAGGACTTGTACTTGTAGCGGTTTGTGTAGAAGACCTTCCAGATTGGTGGCATCTCTTATATGCTACCTCCTTGATCGTGCTAGTGCTCATGAGATTTCAGCTCTCGTGACTTGATTCCAGTATATGTCAGACATTTCCATCTATTATGGAGATCTTGATCCATTGTATATCTTCAGCCATTATGGAGATCATGATCCTTTGTATATATTTATCATGGAGATTCTGATCTATGTATGTTGTACATGGCGATGACCACTTATGTCATATTTTGTATCATGCCTATTCATGACCATTGTACTCTTATGTATCCAGGACTGCTATATGTATTTGCAGTTATGTGCAAAGTTGTACCATTGTACTATGCTGATTGGGTGGCTGGTCTTCCATTTGGGATTCTTCATCACTCCACTTATGGGATGGACTTATAATTTATTTCGGCCATCGTATGAACCCCTATGACCTCACACATTAGGGAGCATCTGTTATATCTGATTTTACCATACCAGGTGAATCACACTTGTATGGCCTTCCCCTATCCCTCTGTAGACTCCTTAACCCTTTGGACCATTTTTTGTCCTTTGATGTTTCCTAGACCATCCCTAAAAACATGTGAAAATTGCTATACGCGACTTTTAAACCCCTTATCATGTATATACATGGGTTTGACCTCTAAAAATGCGTACATCGGGATGTGTACAAAATCCAAATACTTTTGGAGTTTTCCTTGACATGGATCCGACTCACTTGTCTCCTAGCCTTCCATATGCCTTGAGATTGCTTGGATTCGACCTTTCATTACGCCATTGAAAAGCTATATAAGGAACCCTTTGGATACATTGAAGACATAAGAGAATTGGGAGCAAAGAAATTATAGTCCATTGTTGCTGGAACTTGTGCTTGAGTCTGCATCCCTTTGTTTCTTGGAGCACTTTGGTGTTCTTCCCAAGCTTTCCTTTTGCTTGTGATCTTGCTATCGAGAGATGGAGGATTGAGGTAGTGGAGGCCCAAGTGGGGGATTCAGTTTCTCCAATTCGGAGACGTGCCGACAGAGATTGTATTCATTGTAATCTCCAATTTTATATTAATAGAAATATCTTTTCCTGTCCAATAATGTATGTTTGAATGAATATTTTATCCATGGATGATTTCAAATGCTTATACATTGTTGATTATATATGCTAGAGTAGATCTAACACCGATATATATAGTATGCTTGTCTTGTTTACTTGTTGTTGAGGAAGTGATTCATCAATTCAAGCTGAAGTTGGAAAGCTCAACGGGGATCTACTTCAATCGTCCAAAATAAGGTACGAGGTATGATCCTTTAGTGTTCAGATATTTGATTTATCTTTCATATTGGAAAGGATTTATTTCTAGAGTCAAGCTGTCTGTTGCGGCACCCCAAGCCATAGGAATTTCTCTCCGTAACAGAGACACACAAGAAACCGTAGCCTTCATCCATCTTGTTGCAAAATCTAGGCTTGTCCACAACATGATTAGGCTCTTCTTATGTATCCATATTGACCCAGTAGAGTCCTCTGGAACGTAGTTGCATCTCCATTTCTCCTTTCCACCGGTGATAGTTGAAAGGAGTCAAAAGATATATGGAAGAAGCCATATTAAAGTGTTGTATCGAATGCAGTGAACCTGTAAAAACCTGTAATCAACACAAAAAAGTCACCATAAGGTTGAACATCTTGCACATTTCGGGTTTTCATCACGCCCATCATACTTGATCAAGCAAGGTTGATCAACAATTCCTTTATGTAATAACCCAAAATTTTCATAAAAATTTAAAATTTTTAAAGTGACATAAAATGTCTTAGATCGTAGTTTAGTAATTGCTAGCGGTTAGCGGAAAATGAAACAGTTTAACAAATTTTAAGGATTAGTTACAAATACATAAAAACTAATATAACTTTAATTTTTATAAGTCATAGAAAGAAGACTTGCATTTAATTGTTGCTAGCTGTACTGATGATTTACTTTTGTCAAGTAGGTGAGAAACCATGTTTGAAATCGGGGCTTACTTAGCATTCTGCTAACTCAAATGGACTGTTGGTTCTTACAGGTTCAACAGGTAAGCGTATTATCAAGTAGGAGTTTATTTTTAATTATGTCAATAAGTACTTCTTTAGCATGATAAGATGCTAGCATATAAATTGATTATTAAGATGCAAGACTCCGATGAGGTAAAGTAAATTCGTTCATTGATTTGGATCTATGACAGTATTTATATTTAATCCATAATTACTTTTATCCTTAACATAATTAATGCTATTTACAAGAATGAGTTCTTCCATAGTTTCTTCTGTCGTAAGATGATTAACTTTTATAAATTATAATACCTATTCAACTAAAGATTCTTACAATGAGCATAGAGCCCATGATCTTGGCATATAATTACTTTGACTGTTTCATGATCTTACTACTATTGTCATGTTTAATACTCAAGTATACTACCTTTTATGTATGAACATAATCTTCTATTTTTCGTTGGTAAAGTTTACAATGAGTTAACATTTTTTTTTTATGAGAAACTCCTGCAATAAGGTTTGTCTTCAGCCTCCTTGAAGACTCCTTCATTTATCAGCATCAAGTTTTATGTGGAGAAGTTTAGAGCTCTTCAATTTAGAAATATATTGTAATAACAAGATATCTCTACTCTAATTCTCCTTTACTAGTCATGAAACATTACAAACTTGTTTGATTTTTTTGCAATTATGATTATCTTCTTGCATAGCTAGTATACAAGCTGTAATATTAATCTCTAGGTTATAACCATGATACAAGTGTTATTGCAATATTACAATACTATATTGATTTATGATTTAACATTATCAAACTATACCCATCATCCTAACTTATAACCTAAGGTAGTTTTACGACCTAGTATCTACTATGGTGTAGTCAAAACTATAGGCACTATATATTATAAGTTTTGTTCCTTATAAAATACTAGTTCCAAAGCAGAGTATAATATCATTGATGGCAAAGTTGACATGATGAGAAATCATATGAAACTTTATACTATGGTTGATAGCGTGATTTGTATTATTGGCAATGATATGTTTTATATTCGAATGTGCAGCATTGGCAATAGAACTTGACCCACATTTGGTTAAATATTTGGAAGGGCACATGGACCAGCCTCCTCCATGCATTGGTTGACTTATAACAAAATGAAACCCTACTCCTTTGCATTTTGTTCCAAGGGTTTTTCTTCCTGTAGGTTGTGCTATGAGATTCCTTGCGGCTATGAGAGGCCTGCTCTTCCTTAATCTTTGGCACTAAAGTCTGCATTACTGTGGAAAGTGATTTATGGTTTTGTAGTTTGTGATTTCAATTTCTTTTGTTAGTTAAGGATAACACAGTGTGAGTGGTTTAAACTTCTTCACTTGGCTCGAAGCCTGTAAAAGGTTTTACCCTTGTGTCTGTTTGTTCTTTGCCTTGGCATCGTTGAGCTTGAGACTGTATCCTTGTTGTCACTGTCGCAGGGTTGTCTTAAGGGTTTCCTTGGTTTTGTGCATACGAGTTGGGTGGTGTATCTTCTCAGCTATGATTTCTTATTACTCACAGGTATGCACTTTTACTTTGCTCGCATTCCTTTTTGCCAATGATTTACTAAGTTAGGTTTTTTTTTATATAAATTATGAACAGAGTTTGATTATTGTTTGGATTATTTTCTTGTAGGCTCCTATTGACAGCTCCAAACTTTGGATGGAATACAAGCTTGTGCTTCAGTCAACTTCGTAGGCTTCCAACTGGGAAGCCCTGGTCTCGGCGTGGGTTCTCCTTGCTTGCGATTTGGGTTGTTGGATGAAGGTTCCTGTGGTTGGAAACATGGCTTCGAACTCTCTGCTGGTTATGATATTTAGTTTGTTGTTTAAGACCCATGTTTTATTTTAAAACCCTGGCGATACTTTGCTCGGTAGCACAAGCTCTTGAAGCTATGATGTATATGTGGTTTCGGTTAAGTGGTTTTAGCCTTACGGCTTTGGTGATGTAATGTTGTTGTTAAGATTATAAAAACCTCCTCTGAGCTTGGAGGTTTTATGTGACCTCTGTCTCATTTTCTTCAATTTTTCATTTTAACATTTTATTTTAAGAAAAGAAGACTGTGGAACAGTCTAGTTGTAAAGTTATCGGGGGAGTTTTACTTATACTGTCAGTAATGTAACTGGTTATGATTTAATACAAAGACTTTTATATATTTGGTTTTATAAGCAGTTTTGAGTTCCGACCCTTCGATTCTTACAGGCTATAAGCCTACCTTTGATTAAGGATTTTATATTGCAAATGGTTTATAATTATTGGTTTACTTTATTCATTATTTACATATGTATTGAATTTATTAATTCTCTGTATTTATAATTATTTTTAAGCTCTGTTTAAAAGATATTGTTAATTTCTAGAACTCAGCTTTTAAAGGTTAAAAATAAATACTGTAAAACCCTACAGTTAATGAAATCCCTGTTTCTGCTTATAGTATTCGTGACTCTATTTAAAAAAAAAATAGAATAATGAATGATGAAATAACTTACTGTTATATTTTTGATACTAACTCTTGTTAAAAATAGGAAATCCTAAATAATTTTTACAATCTCTTCCTTCTAAATCATGGTTAAGAAATACTTAGGGTTTTAGTGCAACATACTCGAAACTAGGGTATTGTTGACTTTCAGTAATTAATATAAAAATGGATTATAAAAGAATCCTTTGGTTTTGGATAAAACACACACTAGTATGTAATGTTAATTTTTATAAATAGTTTTACTATTTCCTTTTTACATGTTTTTCTTAAATATTAGTTTACTTACTTTACTTCTATTAACTATAATATCTATATTTTTTTATCAGTATACTAATGCTGGAATAATAATAATATTTACTGCTTCTTTTGTACCTATTTTTTCTATTTAGTTAGCTATAATAATTTAAAGCAGAGAATACATAACACTACTATTTAGTGTAATTTATAAACTTTGAAGTAAATTCTATTTACTGCTCACATTCAAATAAAAGAATCATATCTACTGTTTAAATTCCAATAAAAAGAATCATTTCATTTACCTAAGAAATCCAACTGTGCTAGAGTACGACATGAGTTTAGGTGTGGAAAAACACAGCTTGGAAATTTAATTTCTATCTGTTTCACTATTTACATAATCATTTCCATTTCTACTATAATCTATAATTTTACTGAACCTAACATTACACAATTACCTTTCATTCATAAACCCTAAACACTAGCATGTCTATAGTAGATAAACTAAGATTTACTTAACTAAGACAGTAAAATAAAATAGAACCTGTTGAGGACAAGATGACAATAGCTTAAGGAGGCTGTTCCTCCCAACCAAACTCCCGGAGAGTGCTCAGACAACAATTCCTCAGGACCCCCGAGCTTGTTCATGGTATTCTTGGCTAAGAAATGGGTGGAGAATGCAACTGTAAGACCTCTATCACCTGACTGGTCCAATCACCTCAGTAATAAAAATCTTCTCTCAGTAGTATGATCTTCAGCTTAAAAGATACAACTAGATCAATCTTAGTAGTTATCCCCTCAAACACACTCCAGACTCCCCTCCATTGAATTTATCTTGAGTAAAATTCATTCACCCTGAATGATCACTTCTCTAGAATGAGAAACCTCAGCTCTCTTCAATGGGAAATTTTATAGAGATGCCTAGGTCTTCAGGGTCTGTTTTCATTAAGTGAGCCACCTGCTCTGATTCCACTTTCTTGGGAAATCATGACCACAAATATAGGGAAGTTTCCACCTGCAATAGTTGGAAGTGGTTTGAGGATGCTGCCACTTGTCAGTTTGCTCTCCACCCAGTCTCCTCCACCAATTGACCAATAAACACTCTTTTAACAACTTCCCTAAGCTATTGTCTCCTCATTTATTTATTTATAAATAAAATATTCTAAATTTACATTAAATATTCTTGACCCCACTGGGTCATCAATTACAACTTAGCATAAAATTTAACACAATGTTCCTCAAATATTATAAAATTGTTTTTCCAAATTGGGGCATGTGACATACACACCCCCTTAAATTATAACATCGTCCTCGATGTTATTTGTTCCTCGTCCTTGGAGTTCCGCTAAAATAAAATTGGATATGCATCCCGCATATGACTTTCCAATTCCTAGGTGGCTTCCTCTGGACTAAGGTGCTTCCCAACATATCTCTACTCTAATTCTCCTTTACCAGTCATGAAACATTACCAACTTGTTTGATTTGTTTGCAATTATGATTATCTTCTTGCATAGCTAGTATACAAGCTATAATCTTAATCTCTAGGTTATAACCATGATACAAGTGTTATTGCAATATTACAATACTATATTGATTTATGATTTAACATTATCAAACTATACCCATCATCCTAACTTATAACCTAAGGTAGTTTTACTACCTAGTATCTACTATGGTGTAGTTGGAACTATTGGCATTATATATTATAAGTTTTGTTCCTTATAAAATACTAGTTCCAAAGCATAGTGTAATATCATCGATGGCAAATTTGACATGATGAGCAATCATATGAAATGCTATACTATGGTCGATAGTGTGATTTGTATTACTGGCAATGATATGTTTTATATTCGAATGTCCAGCGTTGACAATAGAACTCAACCCACATTTGGTTAAATATTTGGAAGGGCACGTGGACTAGCCTCCTCCATGCATTGGTTGACTTATAACGAAATGAAACCCTACTCCTTTGCATTTTGCTCCGAGGGCTTGTCTTCCTGTAGGCTGTGCTGTGAGACTCCTTGCAACCATGAGATGCCTGCTCTTCCTTAATCTTTGGCACTAAAGCCTACATTACTGTGTAAAGTGATTAATGGTTTTGTGGTTTGTGTTTTCAGTTTCTTTTGTGAGATAAGGATAACACAGTGTGAGTGGTTTAAACTTGTTCACTTAGCTCGAAGCCTGTAAAAGGTCTTACCCTTGTGTCTGTTCGTTCTTTGTTTTGGCATCGTTGAGCTTGAGACTGTATCCTTGCTGCCACTGTCGCAGGGTTGTCCTAAGGGTTTCCTTGGTTTTGTGCATACGAGTTGGGTGGTCGTATCTTCTCGGCTCTGATTTCTTATTGCTCACAGGTATGCACTTTTACTCTGCTCACATTCCTTTTTGCCAATGATTTACTAAGTTAGGTTTTTTTTTATAAATTATGAACAGAGTTTGATTATTGTTTGGATTACGTTCTTGCAGGCTCCTGTTTATAGCTCCATACATTGAATGGAATGCAAGCTCGTGCTTTAGTGAACTTCGTGGGCGTCCAACTGGTAAGCCCTGGTCTCATTGTGGGTTCTCCCTGCTTTCGATTTGGGTTGTTGGATGAAGTTTCCTGTGGTTGGAAACATGGCTTTGAACTCTCTGCTGGTTATGATATTTTGTTTATTGTTTAATACCCATATTTTATTTGAAACCTCTGGCGATACTTCGCTGGGTAGCACAAGATCTTGAAGCTGTAATGTATATGTGGTTTCGGTTAAGCGGTTTCAGCGTTATGGATTTGGTGATGTAATGTTGTTGTTAAGATTATAAAAACCTCCTCTGAGCTCGGAGATGTTATGTGACCTCTGTCTTGTTTTCTTCATTTTTTCCTTTTTACATTTTATTTTAAGAAACGAAGACTGCGGAACACTCTAGTTGTAAAGTTAGTGGGGTTTTTACTTATACTGTCAGTAATGTAACTGGTTATAATTTAATACAAAGACTTTTATATATTTGGTTTTATTAGCAGTTTTAAGTTTTGACCCTTCAATTCTTACAGGCTATAATCCTACCTTTGATTAAGGATTTTATATTGCAAATGGTTTATAATTACTGGTTTACTTTGTTCATTATTTACATATGTATTGAATTTATTAATTCTCTATATTTATAATTATTTTTAAGCTTTGTTTAAAAGATACTGTTAATTTCTAGAACTCGGCTTTTAAGGGTTAAAAATAAATACTGTAAAACCCTACAGTTTATGAAATCCTTGTTTCTACTTATAGTATTCTTGACTCTATTTCTGAAAAAAAAGTAGAATAATGAATGATGAAATAACTTATTGTTATAGTTTTGATACTAACTCTTGTTAAAAATAGGAAATCCTAAATAATTTTTACAGACTCTTGCTTCTAAATCATAGTTAAGAAATACTTAGGGTTTTAGTGCAGCATACTCGAAACTAGGGTATTGTTGACTTTCAGTAATTAATATAAAAATGGATTATAAAAGAATCCTTTGGTTCTGGATAAACACACACTAGTCTTAATGTTAATGTTTATAAACAATTTTACTATTTCCTTTTTACATGTTTTTCTTAAATATTAGTTTACTTACTTTACTTCTATTAACTATAATATCTATATTTTTTTATCAGTATACTAATACTGGAATAATAATAATATTTACTGCTTCTTTTATACCTATTTTTCTATTTAGTTAGCTACAATAATTTAAAGCAGACAATACATAACACTGCTATTTAGTGTAATTTATAAACTTTGAAGTAAATTCTATTTATTGCTCACATTCAAATAAAAGAATCATATCTACTGTTTAAATTCCAATGAAAAGAATCATTTCATTTACCTAAGAAATCCAAATGTGCTAGAGTACGACCTAAGTTCGAGTGTGGAAAAACACAGCTTGGAAATTTAATTTCTTTCTGTTTCACTATTTACATAATCATTTCCATTTCTACTATAATCTATAGTTTTACTGAACCTAACATTACACAGTTACCTTTCATTCATAAACCCTAAACACTAGCATGCATGTAGTAGATAAACTAAGCTTTACTTAACTAAGACAGTAAAATAAACAGAACCTATTGAGGACAAGATGATAATAGCTTAAGGAGGCTGTTCCTCCCAACCAAACTCCCGGAGAGTGCTCAGACAACGCTTCCTCAGGAGCCCCTGAGCTTGTTCCTGGTCTTCTTGGCTGAGAACTTGGTGGAGAATGCAACTGTAAGACCTCTGTCACCTGACTGGTACAATTACCTCAGTAATAAAAATCTGCTCTCAGCAGTATGATCTTCAGCTTAAAAGTTGCAACTAGATCAATCTTAGCAATTATCCCCTCAAACACACTCCAGACTCCCCTCCATTGAATTTCTCTTGAGTAAAATTCATTCACCCTAAATGATCACTTCTCTAGAATGAGGAGCCTCAACTCTCTTCAATGGGAAATTTTATACATATGCCTAGGTCTTATGGGTCAGTTTTCATTAAATGAGCCACCTGCTCTGATTCCACTTTTTTGGGGAATCATGACCACAAATATAGGGAAGTTTCCACCTGCAACAGTTGGAAGTGGTTTGAGGATGCTTCCACTTATCAGTTTTCTCTCCACCCAGTCTCCTCCACTAATTGACCAGTAAACACTCTTTCAACATCTTCCCTAAGCTGTTGTCTCCTCATTTATTTATTTGTAAATAAAATATTCTGAATTTACATTAAATATTCTTGACCCCACTGGGTCATCAATTACAACTTAGCATAAAATTTAAAACAATGTTGCTCAAATATTATAAAATTATTTTTGCAAATTGGGGCATGTGACACTTTACTTGGGGTATTAAGTGGTAAACCTTCGACTTCTAGTGCAATGCTGGAATTTGAGCTTTTGCTCAATTTGCATGCCAAATTCAGCAAAAATCATGTTCTCTTAAAGAATCATCTTCGTCCCCCCATGAGATCTGATACCATATTAATTATGTCATGGTAATCTAGGGACTAAACACAGTCTTACAAGTGATTTAAGACAAGTTAGACATCAAATGGTGTAACAGTACTGCAATAGGAGTTTGCAGATCCTGTATATTCAATAATAGAATGATAGTACAATACAATGTCATACATAATGCATGGATGCCAAGACAATTCAAATACACAAGGAGGTCATTCGAATTGCATGGATGGGTGTATCTTAACTGAATGTCAGCCACAATTGGCACACTCACTCTCACTCTCACACTAAGTCCTAACAGAATCAGAGTGCAATAGATGACTAAGTCTAACTGAAAGTGACTCAACACATGTAACTACATGTCCAACTCAAGGAGGTAGCACATCCATAACTCCAAGTGGCTCCGATGGAGTTAACTGAAGTGAGACTTTTCATCACAAGTGATTGTAGGCGCCAGTGTTGACTCCAGTTCATAAATATTGGCAAAAAATAGACAAATAATAGATGGAGGCTCCTGTGTTGACTCCAGTTCATAAATATTGGAAAAAAAATAGACAAATAATAGATGGAGGCGCCTTTACAACTCATCTTAACTGATTTTTAGGTGAAACAACAATCAGTTAGCAATTAGGTGCACTTATGACAGTCAGTTCACCCCATAATTGCTCCCCGATTGAAGGAGGAAGCCTAGTTAGCCTACCTGATTGAAGGAGGAAGCCCAGTTAACCTCCCTAATTGAAGGTGAAAGCTTAGCTGGCCTGCTTGATTGAAGGAAGGTGTGGGTGTGCTCATCCTGATGTCATAGTGTGCTCATCTGATGCCGAGTAAGTCAATTAAACTTAGGATAGTGGGTAAATAGGCCAAAATTGACCAAATAAGTGTGTATGTTAGGTAAATGACTCCAACATGAGGGTCTCTAAGCAACCCACAACCTTAAGAAATCGTGAAGAAACTTGTGTAAGCCATCATTCAATCCCTCTTGCTAAAAACATGATGATATTTATCTATTTGTTTAAGTTCCTTCGAGAGTGGTGCCACTTAGATTGTCAGTCGTCTCAGGTGATAGTCTAGAGTCTCAGATATGGTAAAGATGCCCCTTAGCGGAAAAATCACTGGTTCAAATACCATGGATAACATAAATCCAACCATGTTAAGGGTTGGTGCTTGAGATGACTTAAAATTGAATCGCACTTACATTAAAGCTTACTGTCCATGTTAAGAGTTGGTGCTTGAGATGACTTAAAATTGAATCGCACTTGCATTAAATCCTGCATAGCATGATGTGCATTGTTGGATCCAGGCGTAGAATTCCAGATCTAGCCTTCCTGTCAAACAGAAATTTGATGACGTTCTTGGATTTTTCACGTCCTTCTATTTACGTTTTTGGTAAATGTTTGACTGTCAAATATTTATTAAAAAAAATATCTGGAAAAAAATATCCTAAAATAATTTTACAGAGTACATAACTACATTTTTCTAAAACAAACACAAAAATATAGTAGACCTGTCAACAAGTCTTGACCATAGGGCCATCTGGACATATCTTTATTAAAAAGATATATATATGAACATGAACAAATAAAATATATGGATGAGAACTTTGTTTGTGTCACTGTATTACAACATAAATAAGTAGAAATTAGTAATTTAAAGGGTGTGTATCTTTATGAAGTTTAAAAAGAGCTAACAACAATTTGGTATGAATATTTTATATCCCTTCACACAGTGTAAACTTGATATTTGCTTCACTAAATTATTGTAAATGAGGTAATAAATTCCAACATAACCAATTCGTTAACTTATATTCCAAGTAGAACCAACCTTAATTAGAACACCCTCAAACAAATATTAAAATTTATGACAAGAAATTCAAATTCCCAAACTTCAAATCTACTCTCTAGAATTTTTCATGCTATCAAATTCCAGGCTTTCTCGACCATTCTACATCTCAAAGATAATATTAATGAGCTAGACCCACACCTTAATGAACTAACAAGATTTGACAAAATATAAATATTTAATTAGAATCCACTAATAATTAAAAACAAAATGCTTTATACACCTAAAATACAAAAGCTTTTATATATTTGTATAAAGATTTTCAAATAATGATAAACAATCTCTACTCAATGTCAATCTAAAGAAAATAAGTTGTTTTGCAATGTTTTCCAAACAAACTAACTCTATCAAGAAAAATGAATCCACATTATAGAAAACCTACCTTTATGAAAAATAAGTCAACATTCTACAAAACCTACCTTACATCTATAGTCTTATTAAGAATGAATCCACATTCTAGAGAACCTACCTTTATGAAAAATAAGTCAACATTCTACAAAACACACCTTACATCTATAGTCTTATATTGATGTAAATAATTTTTATTAACAAGTTATATAACTTTTTTTAAGTTACTTATGAATTAATAATAATATTTTAATTTTAATCAAAATTTAACAATTTAATCACGATGATGATATTTATTAATGTTTATTGAGTTCAATTTTTATTTGTGAGATCTTTAATTTAGATAAGGAGTTATTTAGTTTTCTTTGAAATTTGAATCCATATAATTGTGATGAGTTAAAATGTTAGTATTATAATATATATTTTGAAATTGCTATTTAATGTGCGTGTAAGTAGACATTTTATGAGAAAGTTATTTTAAGCTTTAACATTTTATGTCAAAATCTTTCATCCCATGTCATTTAAGGAATTTTCCACCAAGGTGTTTCACTATGGTGCTAGTGTGAGTTTGTTCGAGGTGCTTTTGATTATAGTAAGAAGCAATTTTAGGAAGCCTCTTATATCCCATTTTGTTTATCTTGTTTTTTCACATTAGGTAGTCATGCTTATGATTTGAGACAAAAAGGACTAGCTTCTATCAAGTTATGAAAGGGTGTATTACCTTTAGATTTGATATGTATATGTATGTTATAAAGAGTCTTTGGATTCTCTAGAGATGTTACAACCCAAACTTCACAATCATATAAGATAACATGAGTGACAAAAGTCTCAAAGAAGAGTATAAGATAACATGAGTGATAAAAGTCTCAAATACGAGTTTTTTCCAGAAAAAGCTTTCCACCCTTCATTAATCATTTTCTCAAGCCACTTCCTCCAAGTTATTGTTGTTGTTTTCATACTTGAATTATTATAAATGATCTATTGGGATTTTGATGATCATAACCTTTATTTTGTCACTCTCAAATCTTTAAGAATTTTTAGTTTCTTGTTGAAATCATAAGGATTTCTAGCCATAAGATCAATATCATCACAATAGAGAATAAAAATAATGACTATACCAACTAAAGTCATGTTACTACAACCTCCTTTTTTTCAAACAAAGTCATGTTAATACAACCTCCCTCTTTCAAACAACCCTCTAGTTTATTAATGTAAATACTAAATACTAAAAAAAAATGGAAAATTACCAAAACAATTCTTAAACTTTAACCTTCTAATACAACCTTATCACTGCAATCTCAACTCAAAAAAAAACTTTTAGAGATTAACTCTATTTAAGTTACTTCAGGACTGTATATCAAATGCTATATACTACAACAAAATGTACAGGCTATGCATATACATGGCTCTTGATTTTGTAAACTATAAGGCAACGATTTAATCACAGGACAACAAAATGATGGATCCATTTAATAAACGGCTAAGATATAGCACATGCAGCAACATCTCCTGTTGTTAAAACATGACAAATGTAAGGACTACGCGATTCCAGGACTGCCCATTCTGCAATTTCAGGACTGTCCACCCTTGCCCACGTTATTGCATGATTCTTGACGTTTCGAGAACATCAATCCCCTCGACATTAATTCGAGCAAACGACGAAATCGAACAGGAGTGAACTAAAAGTGAATTTATCGACGCAGTGAAATTCAGCCATCTTTAGAAGTGGTTTTTGTTTGCCCATGCATGATTTGCCAGTGATAACTTTACACATGCATAATTTGCCAGTGAAAACAGATCTAATTAGCTGTGCGAATAATTGCTTTATCTTAACTCAGACAAATGCTTAAGGCAGGGAATTCTGAGCTTCCAAATACGTGGATCGCTTACTTGTGAGGTAGTTAGCTCCATTATGGATATTCCTAACTAAAATGTTTTACGCCTATAATTATTGGAATTGAGTCAATATACTTAAGGAGTGGGATACCGACGCGACGATTTTGCCCGGCAGCAATCGTCGCGCCGGCGCTCCGACCATCGGCGGCTACCCCTCCTCTCCGTTCCCGGCCCCGTCGCAAACCACGTCCGTTTCTCCATTTGCCGTCAACTACAAACGCCCGTCCGTTTCTCCGCCGTCACGTCCAATCCTGTGCCATCCTGTGCCCGCCACCTAATCCCTCCCGCCACAATTCAAACTCTCGTTGACAGTGAACCCACGCCCTGCAATGATCCCCTGCAGCAGTCCGCTCTGCTCATTATACATTAAACAGAGTGGATGCTTGGCTCCAGTCTTTAGAGATTTTTGAATAAGATGGGTAATTTTTTTATTAGCAGCCTCCGAGAGTGTGCTCTAGTAGAACTTTTGGATATGTCTACAGTTGCCGATGAGATCTTTTTTGAGTCACTGGGCTTTGATCCATCGCCATTCTCTAAGCAGAGTCGTGCTTTGTTCATTGCAAGTGTTTAGTTTGAGGCAAACGGAAGAAGTTCGATCCGGATGTGATCTTGGAGAAGAATAACGTCATCGTGGCAGAGGTAGTAGCTTAAGCTAAAGAACTTGAGAAGACATTGGAGGAAAAGAGGAACTTGCTTGATGCATGCCACGCTGTACGCAAGGATCTGAAGACCGCCCACTCATCTTTGCAGGAGCAGATCATTGAGTTGGAAAGGAAGCTGTCGGGTTTGCGGAACTAAGCTTCATCTCTTATGGAAAAGCTGGAGGAGTGTAATGACAAAGAGTCCGAGCTAGAGTCGCAGATGGAATCTATAGAGTCCGCTCTGCTCATTATACATTAAAGAACAAGAATTAAGGGCAGCTTGCAACGAAGAGGAGGGGTCGCTGGAAGATTGAAGAGATTCTTAAAGCAATTCTTGGTTAGGAAAGCTAATAGGTAAGTTTGTAATCCCTGCTAATCTGAACACTGTAGCAATATGTTCTGACTGAACTTTGATATTGTGCCTGTTACGTTGTTGTTCTGTATGTGGTAGCAATATGTGGTGATTTGAATTTACAACAAAAAAAACATGACTGTGGTTGATTTTGCTATCTGGTGTAACTATTTTGTCATGGTTATAAAGTTATTGAGTTACAGATATATGGAAAAGAATTTCTTTGAAAGAATGCCTGAAAGCAATCTGGAATTCCTCTGTTCCCCTGTATCATGTAGCCATGCTGTCACGGCTATAAATAAATGAACCTGCAATCATAATAAACCGAGTTCATCAACGATTTGCTATTAAAAACATGAGAGACTCCACTGTGAATTTGAGATAGTCACAAACTCATGGAATTCAAAGAAGCTCCACCAAAGATACTCAGAACTCGAATCGAATTCAAAACATGTGTCACTCACGACTCAAATCGAATTTGTAGAATAGTAGCTTGCGGATTGGAGAAAGGGGGTTGGATTTGGTTGTGTTTTTTTCTTTCTTTCTCTAGGAACCCCAAAATACGTTTAACACAATCATCCAACAGAGGGGTGGTCCAGCGGACGGAT
>LPNX010126304.1:242365-390030 GCA_001517045.1 Pseudotsuga menziesii | reverse complement strand
CCTTAAAGATTTTTTTAGGTGACAATAATAGTATATCCTCTTACTTGGTTTGCTGCATCTATTGGTACAATGCAATTTCTTTCTCCAGTTATGCTATAATATTTTCTCTCTCTTGTAGGCGATAGCCCCACGGGAATTGGCACTGCAGACCAGGCTAAGTATGAACATGTCACAACTACAGAACATGGATAGTGAAGGACTTGGTGGTTATGGTTGGGTTGGACACTTTCTTGTGATTTTTGAGCTCCAAAAACAAGTGTTCAGTTTATGAGAGGCCTTAAAGCTCCTGCCTTGCAATGCATCAGCAGATTTAGATGAGGTATATTGCCTAGTCTGCCCGTCGTAGGTATAGCATCCCCGTCGCTATTCCAGGGGTTTGCATTTTTATTTTAAACTTATACAAAGCGTGGATACAGCGATGGCCAGGCGTGGATACAGAGACGGAAAGGCGTGGATACAGAGACGGCAAAGCGTGGCTATAGCGACGTCTTATTCCTGGGTTTGCATTTTTTTTTTAATTTATACAGAGCGTGGATACAGCGACGGCCAGGCATGGATACAGATACGGCTAGGCGTGGATATAGCGACGGCTTAGACATCTAACGAAATATAGAACATTGTCGCTCTTGCAACGCAAATTAGGGGTCATCTCTATTGCGATGGAATTGTTTCCACGAAAAAAGAAAAAAAAACACTTAGACGTGGCAATATCCACACTTTTCCATGGATATTGCCACGTTTTGCCGTGGCAAAATTGATCACTTGTACTAGTGTTTACTGATTGGCATGGATTGGTTAGAGAAGCATAAGGTAGTTTTAAACTGTTACGATAAAACCTTATGTGCGTAAATAGTAATGAACAACCAGTAAAGGTTAAGGGTATTCCTAGAAAAACTGTAATTAGACAGATTTTTGCTTTACAACTTAAAAGAGCTGTTAGAAAAGGATGTAAATCCTATGCCGTAACTATTACAGATGAGGCAAGTAAATCTGAAACAAATAAGTTAAAAATAGAAGATATTCCTGTTTTAAAAGAATTTACTGACGTATTTCCAGAAGAAATTCCAGGATTACCTCCAAGGAGGGAATTGGATTTCACTATTGAGCTGGTACCAGGTGCGGTACCTAGCTCAAAAGCTCCGTATCGAATGAATATTTTAGAACTTAATGAATTAAAGTCACAACTGAAAGAGTTAATAGATAAGAAATACATTCAACCTAGTGTGTCTCCTTGGGGATCATCGGTCATCTTTGTCAAAAAGAAGGACGAAACTATGCGACTATGCATAGACTACCATCAACTAAACAAGATGACCATTAAAAATAGATATCCGTTGCCCCGCATAGATGATCTGTTTGATCAGCTACGTGGAGCCACGGTGTTCTCAAAGATAGACTTGAGGTCAGGATATCATCAGGTAAGAATAAAGGATGAAGATATCTTCAAGACATCCTTTAGAACAAGGTATGGACATTACGAATTTGTCGTAATGCCATTTGGGCTTACCAACGCCCCAGCTGTATTTATGTGCTTAATGAATAATATAATGCATAAATACTTAGATAAATTTGTTGTCGTGTTTATCGACAACATCTTAATTTACTCTAAAACGAAAGAAGAACATAAAGAACACCTAAAGATAGTTTTACAAGAGTTGCGGGAACAACAACTCTTTGCGAAGTTTAGCAAGTGTGACTTCTTTAAGGATGAAATCCAGTACTTAGGTCACGTAGTGACTAAGGAAGGGATTTCAGTCAATCCTGAAAAGATTCAGGCAATCGAAGATTGGCCGGTTCCTAAAGATGTAACGGATGTGAGATCGTTCATGGGAATTTCCGATTATTACCGGAGATTCATTGAAGGCTTCTCAAAAATAGCAAATC
The DNA here is from genome assembly GCA_001517045.1 of Pseudotsuga menziesii. Taxonomy (NCBI): domain Eukaryota; kingdom Viridiplantae; phylum Streptophyta; class Pinopsida; order Pinales; family Pinaceae; genus Pseudotsuga; species Pseudotsuga menziesii. The sequence continues at coordinate 388,146 of LPNX010126304.1, read as the reverse complement.
CAATCACTTCCTTGCAAAAGAAAGGCAAGAAATTTGATTGGAACTCAAAGTGTGAAGAAAGTTTTAAGAAATTAAAAACCTTATTGACAAGTGCATCTATTCTAAGAATAGCATATCCTAATAGGGATTTCGTGGTATGCACGGATGCCTGTAATGATGGCTTAGGCTGTGTTCTAACTCAAGACGGGCATGTAATTGCCTATGAGTCCAGGAAGTTAAAAATTCATGAAAGGAATTACGCAACTTATGATTTAGAACTTGCGGCTGTTATACATGCCTTAAAAATGTGGCAACATCATTTAATAGGCAGAAAATTTATTTTAATGACTGATAATAAAGGACTGAAATATCTTTTAGATCAGCCTAACTTAAATGCAAGACAAGCAAGGTGGTTAGCCTTCTTGAGTGAATATGATTTTGAAATTCAACACATAAAGGGTAAGGAAAATAAGGTGGCTGATGCTTTAAGCAGGAACGCAAAGCTGAACTTTACAGCAGCAATCAACACTTATGCTTCTGATTTAAATGAACAGCTTAAAGAAGGGGTAAAACAGGATGAAATTTATCAGAAATTACAAGTTACAGCTAAAAAGGAACCTACATAAAGTTTAATAAAATGTTATAGTCTAAATGAAGATGGATTTTTATTATTTAAGTATAAATTGTATGTGCCTAATGCGCCTAAGGTTAAGTTGTTAATTCTGGACGAAGTCCATAAAACACCTTACTCAGGACATCCAGGTTACCAAAAGACTGTAACCATGCTAAGGAAAGAATATTTTTAGCCTAATATGAAATATGAGGTAGCCGAATACATAGCTAGATGTTTGGACTGTCAACAAATGAAAACCGAACACCAACATCCAGCTGGTTTGTTGCAACCTTTACCTATTCCTAGTTGGAAATGGGAAGTGATTAACTTAGATTTTATTACTGGATTGCCCATAAATCAGAATCAAAATGACTCTATTATGGTGGTAGTTGACAAGTTGAGCAAGGCAGCACATTTTATTCCTGTCAAAACTAATTACAAGGCTGCCAATATAGCTGATATATTCTTAAAGCAAATTTTTCGGTTACATGGAGTACCGAAAGTTATAATTTCAAACAGGGATCCTAAATTCACTGGAAATTTTTAGAAGTCCTTGTTTAAAGGATTAAATACAACACTAAATTTCAGCACCTCCTTCCATCCTCAAATAGATGGACAGACTAAAAGAGTGAATCAGGTACTGGAGGATTTGTTAAGGATGTATGTTAAAGATCAGCCAGGTAAGTGGGAAGATTACTTGCATCTAGTAGAGTTTGAATATAATAATAACTATCAGTCATCAGCTAAGTTTAGTCCATTTGAAATTTTGTATGGACGTAAATGCAACACTCCTATCTCCTGGAATAATCCAGTAGATAGATTGGTGTTAGGACCAGAATTATTGAAAGAAATGGAAGAGATTGTGAAGCAAGTACAGGAAAATTTGAAGGTGGCACAGGATCGGCAAAAGAGCTAAGCGGATTTGAAAAGAAATCCCAAGGAGTTCCAGGTAGGTGAGCATGTATTTATAAAGGTAAGGCCAAAGAAAAGCTCTCTAAGACTGGGGAGTTGTGCAAAGCTAGCACCACGTTACTGTGGTCCATTTGAAATTTATCTAGAATTGGTCAAGTTGCATACCAGCTAGCATTACCACCTAACTTGAAAGTACATAATGTTTTTCATATCTCTGTCTTGAAAAAGTATCTTCATGATGCTACTCATGTGGTTGATTGGAATGTTGTACAGGTGGAACCAGAAGGAGAAATTCTGGTGGAACCGGACTGTATCCTCGGAAGGAGGGAAATTACTCTGCAGAACTGCACCATTGGACAGGTGAAGGTGCAATGGAAGCACCTTAGTCCTGAAGAGGCTACATGGGAACTGGAAAGTAAGATGCGGGAGGCATACCCGAATCTATTCCAGGAGACTGCAGAGGATGAAGAATAAGTAACATCGAGGACGATGTTACATTTTAAGGGGGTGTGTATGTCACATACCCCAATTTTAATTTGATTTCCTAAGACATTATGTTAAATTTAATGCTAAGTAGGAACTAATGACTCAGCAGAGTCAAAAGAAGTGGAATGTAATTCTGAATATTCTATTATTAATAAATAAAATGTGGAGACAACAGCATGGGAGAGCTGTTAATAAGAGGTTACTGGTCAAACTGGTGGAAGGAACTAGGTGGAGGGCAAAAGACAAGTGGTAGCATCCTCAAGCACTTCCTAGGTTGCAGGTGGCAACTTCCCTATATTTGGGGTCATGATCCCCCAAGAAAGTGGGATCAGAGCAGGTGGCTTAATAAATGACAACTAACCCAAAAAGACCTAGGCAATCTTTTAAAAGTACCCAATGAATAGAGCTGAGGTTGCTCAGATATTTTCCAGAGAAGAATCATTCAGGAGGAATGTTATTCAGGAAATTCATTGGGGAAAAAGGGAAACAGTAAGGAAGGTGTTCTGAGAGAAAATCAGCAGTAACTTAGTCTGTTACAGCTTGTTAAGCTGGGAGAACTTACTGATAAGTTCAGGGTTGTATTAAGTCTGAAGACTGGTACTTGATTATTGTTGCACCTAGTTCCAGCCAGGGAGACTAGATCAAGCTCGGGGGTCCTGAGGAGTCGCTATTTGAGTGCTCTCCAGGAATTGGTAGGGAGGAACGGCCTCCCATTGCTGTTATTGTCCAAGCTCAAGATCAGGTTCTGTTATCTAACAGTCTTTGTTTTAATAACTGTGTATGATTGAATATTATGTTGGGTAAAAATTTAGATAGTTTAGTAATATAGTTGTTTTTAGTCTATTTAAGTATTAGAATCTTTTGATGAAAACAAACCCCTCCTATGTTTTTCCTCATCTGGAGTGACCAGACCGTACTCCAGCATAGGGGTAAAATTATAAGTAAGATAGTATAATGGAAATGCAGAATAAGATGTTAATGGAATTATAGAGTATTTTCTTTTTGTTATTATCAGAGGAAATATTTTTGTTTCAGGAGTAGTAATAACCTATACCGAAGCTGTCAGTCTTTTAGAATCAGAGAAAATAGTTATATCATCTTCTGACAGTAGCATGAATGAGTAGATAAAACAGTTTTATTTTATTTACAGTAGTTACTTTCCGTAATCTCATTGTTTGATTTAACAAAATTAAACGAAAGATTAGCTAGAATGTTGATTTGTTTCTACAGATAACTTAATTGATTTCAGAATTTGTTTATTAGTGATATAAGTATATTCATTCATTGTTGGTTCTATCTATCTAAGCATAAACAGGAAACTGTATTACCAACTGTTGAGGCCTGGAAAATCGCAGGCAACAACAGCAAGGGATTCTCCCCAGTCAATGTTCCCAACTAGCCCGTGACTGTTTGGTGTAGGGAATCCGTCGGGTTTGCGGTCCGGCTACCGTAGGTCAAGTAACAAAAAACAAAGGGTTTTACCGGTTGCGGCCCGGTCCATCGTATATATTTTTGTATTTTTTTACTTAAGTATGATATGCAAGTGCCTATTTAACATGCAGATTGACGTAGATTACGAGGAGCGGTCACAATGTGATGCGTAGGTTCTTACCTCTCGTCTTAAACTCTCTCGCATCTAAATCACACACAGCAAGAAATTACAACTAACTACCTAACCTATCCCTAGGGAGCAAAGTTATCATTCATTAATGAGTAATGTAATTTGTACATGCATTATGAAAAATCACAGATAGCTGATACTTCTTTCAAAACGCATGAACATTAAAAGATATTTGAACAACCAGATAGCCAATTGTTTATGAACAACATTCATTACTCATAGTGGAAATCTTCATAAAATAAACCAGAGAACATTCATACAAGAACATAGGTTCAAAGAGTTAGAACAGTCTCACAGTTAATGGACACAAAGCTGAAAATGAAATAGTTCCTCTTCAACAAATTCATAGCACAACATTTGAATATTCCACCAAGCTTTCTCCAACAGGCAAACTGTAATTATCTATTGCAAAAGGAAATAGTTCTTCTTCGAATATGTCTTCACAAATCTAACTAGGAAAAATCCCCCCTTCATTCCCTCTAATTCTCCTATACTTATACAACAAGCAAAACTCTTGGGCTGCCCCTTCGTGACCTTTGGGCTCCCCCAACCGTTTAATCTCACAATTTTGTCCTTTGTGAGTGCTGATGATTCATACAAATGTTACATTTCAGATTTAACAGAAAAACAATTTTATGAAAAGGGACCAGCTTGGTAACTATCGAACTTTTCTAAGCCTAGGCCTCTACCTCTATTTATTTTGCTCAATCATTCGTTGGTCTCTTGCTGGATCCCGTAGAGCTTAAACCTAACTTTCTTCTTCTTTTCTCTGCTTCTGCTTCTTTGTTCCTCAACCACTTCCTTCTTTGCTGCCTCCCTTCTACTTCGTATTTTAAACACATCTTACTCGCAGTAATCGTCCTATCATAAACACAGACTGTTCTTAGACCATTTATTGTTGACAGAGTACACAAAATGTGTCAAAAAACACATCTAGTAAAATGAACTTTAATGCATGATAACACAAAGAAAAATCAGGCGAGTTCATATCCTAAAATCAAAAGCCCAAAAGACAGATTCTTTAGCTCAAGCGAAGTTGCATATGGACTATTCGACATCCTCTGAAGAAAACACCAAAAATAACACAGTAACCGCCATAGGAAAATAGAGTGGAAGCACACAAGAAAGGCGGGAAAATACTGAGCATCAGGCAAAAACACGAACTCACCTCGGCGGGCGGAAAACTAAGGAATGAAGGCCGCAAGGATAATACCTTCCGCAACGCCAGATGGTCAAACCACTAATCTATCCGTAGAGACATCTGCATCGGAACTTCGCAATACTAGTCGTCGGAACATCGGAGTGATAACGGGAAAGGGAGCCGCAATGGCGGAGTCATAAAGAACAAACCATTCCGCAATGGGCAAAGATCGAAGGAAAATCAAAATAAATGATCGGAAGGCTAGCGCCTTTTCCATCCGCAACGGCGGGAACATGAAGGATATCACGCTCTGCCATAAGGCAAAAAGTCTTACTCGGAGAAAAAATGGCTAAAGAGTGGAAGGCTAGTTCTTTTCCCATCTGCAACGGCAGAAGCCCAAAGCTTAAAGCTCGGTGACAACAACAACGCGAGGTCTGAAAAGTCAAAGCAAAAATTGAAAGATTTACCAATCGACCATCTGCAACGGAGGGAACCAAAGTAACAACATGTTCCAACTTGAAACTAGAAAACATCCGATTGAGCCAAAACATCGGAGAAGAATACGAAGCCAACATTAATCATTTCTCCGCAACGGCGGGGTTCAAAACGACTAGACATCCGGAAAAGGAAGTGCATTTCGCAGCCGCAATGGCGAAAGCCCGAGACTTACAGGGCCGGCTAAAATAACAAAGCGGGAGCTGAAAACTCAAACAGGGATCGAAAGACTTAGAAATCTGCCCTCCGCAACTGTGGAGACTGAAGTAACAAATTTTTTCGATGCAAAACGAAAGGATAGCCGATTAAAACAAACGCATCGAGAAAAATAACGAAGGTGAAGCTGAATACTCTTCCACAACGACGGGGCTGTAAGAAAATATTCTTCCGACTCAAACACTTGAAACTCATTCAAAGGCATAAAAAACCAAAGCGGATCATTTCAGGTATTAGCAACAATCTTTCTTGAAGAGTCATTAAACCAAATCAAAGAAGAAAATCAAACAAATCTAAGCAAAAGGAGGGTCCCGAAATTTTTTGGAATTTTGGGAAAATGTTGCAACTGCAACAATTGGCGACTACCTGGTGAACTCCAGATTTATGACTTAACTTCTTCCCAGTGCAAGACCGTCTAGATGAAAAGTTGAAATCTTCCAGATGTTTGTATTCCTAGGCTGGCCAAATTATGCATTTAAATCATTCAAAAGTAGTCCATTCTTTGGGAAATTGTAACATTAGGAATATTGGCAAGTTTGAATAACTCTTTCGAGGCCAAATAAGTGAGATTTATTTTTACCCCCGTCCTTGGGGAGTTTCAAGCATGAACACCACAGGATTGTAACATATAGTAAACAGCACTATCCTTTTGTTCCTCATGCCCATGCCAACTGCACTTCCGTGCCCTTTTGAACTTTAGTTCTTGTGAGTCCTCCATTTTCCTTTCTTTCTGAATTTTATTCAGGCTCCTCTATCCATAGTGTCCTTTTGTGTGAGAGAAGAATTTGTTTTTTATCTCACGGACGAAGAGGAACTTTTGGCAACTTGAGATTCGTGCTTTTGATACTTTGCTTTGATATGTATTGTTTCTTTAAGGAGTTTTGACTCTTCGATAGCTTTTAGCCCTTTTGAAACATGGCATGGGATCATTTATATATGATATATTGTTTACCTTGCTTCCTTTCCGTGGGTCCTCTGCTTTCACTCCCTTGGACATCTTAGATGTGAAATGGATGGAGCCTCGAAATAGTATTCCAGACCCGTTACTTCTGAGTTATTTACAGGGGTTAAGTAAGACTTCAATGAATGCATGGCCAGTTAGGAACATTGCTACTAGAAGACATTCTATGTTTCAAAGCACAGTCTTTTGCTCAAGATTTTAGTTAATTAAGAACCCTGATGTTTCCATTGCAACCAAAAGTTTGCCTCTTTATTCAAAAATAAAAAGAACTAGTAACAAAGCATTTAAATCAAAAGAAAACAGCATCAAATCAAATAATCAAAAAGAAAACAGCATCAAAGCATTAAAGAAAGACAACATTATTTATGTACAAGGAAAAAGAAAGAAAAGAAAATGTGTGCCCGCCCTTAAAAATCTTCAATCAAACGAGTTAAAGGGCTAGGCTGTGGTGAAGGTCAAAAATCTATCCATGGTCTAAGTGTACCATTTTTGAAATTGAGACCATGTCTACTAATCTACATTCATTTTTATCAGCCCGAGGAAGTTGAAGGAGCTCAAGCTGATTGTCAATCTTATAACTGGCCTTTCTTTCTGTATGATGTCTTAGCTTAAGCTCGGTTAGATAATTTCCCAAGACAGAATTAGCAGATTCATTTCCCTCTCCCAACCTGGTGACAGTGTGCTTCATGTAGGGTTCTCTCAAAATTTTAATCCGATTAGGGGTACCCTTAAGAGGCAACCATAAATGAGACCAGTCTGAAGCAAAATAACCTTTTAATCTAGCAGACCAATCTCGGTTGAGAATAAGCCCATATCCACCTGGTATGTCAGCCACCATAATGTCAATAAATTGGCATATCTTGTTGTTTGCAGAAAAGCAAATGAGAACATTTTTCATTTCTCCCACTACTTTGACTCCTATGCTATCTAATTGCGTTACTTCCCAGGCTGTGGATTATGGCTGTCCATTAATCTTTTTGCAAACCTCCAGTGGCATAACATTCACCACTGATCCAGAATCTACCAAGCAATTATGCACATTATGATTCAGCATTTCTAGGGTCAAAAGAAAAGGTGGGGTGTCAGCCTTTTCTTCCCAACCTGGTTCCATGTCTTCTTCTCCTGGTTGGTTTTGAGTGGGTATATCCTCTTTAACCTCCTCAATTTCTTCATTGTTTTCTTGATCAACACCTGCCTGTTCTTCCACAAGTTTGATAGGCTCACTGATTGGCTCGGTTTCCTGGTTGACAGTGGTGACTTTAGGTGTTTTATCTTTAATATTTACATCAACCCATCTCTTGACATTCTCCTGCAATTTTTTAATCTTTGAAATTATTGCATTATCTTTAATTGCTAGGTTTGTATCTTTTGTTGTTGGTGGTGTGTATTCAGATTTAAGAGCATTCTCTTCTGTGTTGAAAAGCGAGCTACCATTCCATAAGAACATGGTATCATCATCTTGTTTCTCTGTGGTCTGGTTTTTCTCTTCTTTCTTACCACTGTGTTCGGTCAATTTAGAGTCCAGCGGCTTATTCATCACCAATGTCATCGAATTTAACCATTGGGGACACTTCTTTTCAAAATGAGGTTGTTGGTGAAAAGTGCAGAAATTATCACCCCCTACTTCTGTTATGTTTATTGATGGTAAATTTGGTGGAGGTATTTTCCATTGGTTGCTATCCTCTCTTTTTTGGTAGTAGGGTTTGTAAATTTTCTGAGCTTCCCTCCCTTTCTCCAGATCTATTATTTTGTTGGATAGATTCTGCATCATTTTCAGCATTCCCTGATAATCATGTGATTGTTCATCCTTAGGTTTAGATAGCAATAAGTCTCTTCTCTTGATAGTCTTTTCTCTCAATTGCTCGGGATAGTCTTCTATACTTTCCTTTTCAGCCTCTACCCTTTCTGCTTCTTCATAAGTCTCTACCAACATACTCTTGGCTTTCATTTTGGAAAACATGGCTAGTTCAGGTCCTAGGGCTGAGGTATAATATTCAATTAAGACTTTGTCTGAGGGTCTGTCAGTTTCAGAAAAGTTCTTTAGATATGTTGAAAATATTTGAGTAAAACTATGTACCTTCTCATTCTTCTCTTTTCTTAACAAACCAAGACCTTTCATTAGTGAGGCATGTGTCTTTTGGGCTGAGTACTTACTCCTGAAAGTCCTTTCGAAGGTGTCCAAATGAGGAATAGAGTTTGCAGGCAAACTGAAATACCAGGATGTTGATGCCCCTTTAAGGGTATGCGGGAATAATCGACAGACAACATCTTTGTACTCCCCAGCCCTTAACCCTTCTACTGCTAAATAGAAACTTTGCAAGTGGTCATCTTACAGCAGACTTTTCATCAGGATCAAACTTAGGCAGCATCTTATCAAAAGCTTGAGGTAGATTATGCAACGGAGGTGTGAGGTTCAAAGGTGATCTAGCTCTCCAAGCCGGTAGAGGGTTGGGTTGATTCACATTTATACCAGCCATAAGCAAAGGTGAATGACCAGGAGTCCGAGTAAGAAACATAGTAAGATGAAACTGGGCTTTCTTGCTTCAAAGGTAGAACCAAAACCTGTCAGTACCTGGGTTAGGTCGAAAGCTTCAAAACATTTGCTGGTGAGGTAATCTTGGGAAAATAAGTTTCCACGGCCAGCCATGCACTGGCAGCCCTCCTTCTAGTGCCAGAACTGTTGAGGCCTGGAAAATCGCAGGCAACAACAGCAAGGGATTCTCCCCAGTCAACATTCCCAACTAGCCCGTGACTGTTTGGTGTAGGGAATCCGTCCGGTTTGCGGTCCGGCTACCGTAGGTCAAGTAACAAAAAACAAAGGGTTTTACCGGTTGCGGCCCAGTCCATCGTATATATTTTTGTATTTTTTGACTTAAGTATGATATGCAAGTGCCTATTTAACATGCAGATTGACGTAGAATACGAGGAGCGGTCACAATGTGATGCATAGGTTCTTACCTCTCGTCTTAAACTCTCTCGCATCTAAATCACACACAACAAGAAATTACAACTAACTACCTAACCTATCCCTAGGGAGCAAAGTTATCATTCATTAATGAGTAATGTAATTTGTACATGCATTATGAAAAATCACAGATAGCTGATACTTCTTTCAAAACGCATGAACATTAAAAGATATTTGAACAACCAGATAGCCAATTCTTTATGAACAGCATTCATTACTCATAGTGGAAATCTTCATAAAATAAACCAGAGAACATTCATACAAGAACATAGGTTCAAAGAGTTAGAACAGTCTCATAGTTAATGGACACAAAGCTGAAAACGAAATAGTTCCTCTTCAACAAATCCATAGCACAACATTTGAATATTCCACCAAGCTTTCTCCAACATGCAAACTGTAATTATCTATTGCAAAAGGAAATAGTTCTTCTTACAATATGTCTTCACAAATCTAACTGGGAAAAAGCCCCCCTTTATTCCCTCTAATTCTCCTATACTTATACAACAAGCAAAACTCTTGGGCTGCCCCTTCATGACCTTTGGGCTCCCCCAACCGTTTAATCTCACAATTTTGTCCTTTGTGAGTGCTGATGATTCATACAAACATTACATTTCAGCTTTAACAGAAAAACAATTTTATGAAAAGGGACCAGCTTGGTAACTGTCGAACTTTTCCAAGCCTGGGCCTCTGCCTCTTTTTATTTTGCTCAGTCATTCGTTGGTCTCTTGCTGGATCCCGTAGAGCTTAAACCTAACTTTCCTCTTCTTTTCTCTGCTTCTGCTTCTTTGTTCCTCAACCACTTCCTTCTTTGCTGCCTCCCTTCTACTTCGTATTTTAAACACATCTTACTCGCAGTAATCGTCCTGTCATAAACACAGACTGTTCTTGGACCATTTATCGTTGACAGAGTACACAAAATGTGTCAAAAAACACATCTAGTAAAATGAACTTTAATGCATGATAACGCAAAGAAAAATCAAGCGAGTTCATATCCTAAAATCAAAAGCCCAAAAGACAGATTCTTTAGCTCAAGCAAAGTTGCATATGGACTATTAGACATCCTCCGAAGAAAACACCAAAAATAACACAGTAACCGCCATAGGAAAATAGAGTGGAAGCACACAAGAAAGGCGGGAAAATACTGAGCATCAAGCAAAAACACGAACTCACCTCGACGGGCGGAAAACTAAGGATCGGAGGCCGCAAGGATAATACCTTCCGCAACGCCAGATGGTCAAACCACTAATCTATCCGCGGAGACATCCGCAGCGGAACTTCGCAATACTAATCGTCAGAACATCGGAGCGATAACGGGAAAGGGAGCCGCAACGGCGGAGTCATAAAGAACAAACCATTCCGCAATGGGCAAAGATCGAAGGAAAATCAAAATAAATGATCGGAAGGCTAGCGCCTTTTCCATCCACAACGGCGGGAACATGAAGGATATCACGCTCCGCCATAAGGCAAAAAGTCTTACTCGGAGAAAAAATGGCTAAAGAGCAGAAGGCTAGTTCTTTTCCCATCCGCAACGGCAGAAGCCCAAAGCTTAAAGCTCGGCGACAACAACAACGCGAGGTCTGAAAAGTCAAAGCGAAAATCGGAAGATTTACCAATCGACCATCCGCAACGGAGGGAACCAAAGTAACAACATGTTCCGACTTGAAACCAGAAAACATCCGATTGAGCCAAAACATCGAAGAAGAATACGAAGCCAACATTGATCATTTCTCCGCAATGGCAGGGTTCAAAACGACTAGACGTCCGGAAAAGGAAGTGCATTTCGCAGCCGCAACGGCGGAAGCCCGAGACTTACAGGGCCGGCTAAAATAACAAAGCGGGAGCCGAAAACTCAAACAGGGATCGGAAGACTTAGCAATCTGCCCTCCGCAACTGCGGAGACTGAAGTAACAAATCGTTCCGATGCAAAATGAAAGGACAGCTGATTAAAACAAACGCATCGGGAAAAATAACGAAGGTGAAGCTGAATACTCTTCCGCAACAGTGGGGCTGTAAGCAAATATTCTTCCGACTCGAACACTTGAAACTCATTCAAAGGCATAAAAAAACAAAGTAGATCATTTCAGGTATTAGCAACAATCTTTCTTGAAGAGTCATTAAACCAAATCAAAGAAGAAAATCAAACTAATCTAAGCAAAAGGAGGGTCCCGAAATTTTTTGGAATTTTGGGAAAATGTTGCAGCTGCAACAATTGGCGACTACCTAGTGAACTCCATATTTCTGAATTAACTTCTTCCCAGTGCAAGGCCGTCTAGATGAAAAGTTGAAATCTTCCAGATGTTTGTATTCCTAGGCTGGCCAAATTATGCATTTAAATCATTCAGAAGTAGTCCATTCTTTGGGAAATGGTAACATCAGAAATATTGGCAAGTCTAAATAACTCTTTCGAGGCCAAATAAGTGAGATTTATTTTTACCCCTGTCCTTGGGTAGTTTCAAGCCTGAACACCACAGGATTGTAACATATAGTAAACAGCACTATCCTTTTGTTCCTCATTCCCATGCCAACTGCACTTTCGTGCCCTTTTGAACTTTAGTTCTTGTGAGTCCTCCATTTTCCTTTCTTTCTGAATTTTATTCAGGCTCCTCTATCCATAGTGTCCTTTTGTGTGAGAGAATAATTTGTTTTTTATCTCACAGACAGAGAGGAACTTTTGGCAACTTGAGATTCATGCTTTTGATACTTTGCTTTGATATGTATTGTTTCTTTAAGGAGTTTTGACTCTTCGATAGCTTTTAGACCTTTTGAAATCATGGCATGGGATCATTTATATATGATATATTGTTTACCTTGCTTCCTTTCCGTGGGTCCTCTGCTTTCACTCCCTTGGACATCTTAGATGTGAAATGGATGGAGCCTTGAAATAGTATTGAGTTAATGCGCTTCCAACAACTTCTGATGACCAGTTTCAGTTCAGTTCACTTCATCAGAGCTAACTGGAGTTAGTGATGCGCTACCACCTACTGATTGACATGCAGTGACATGTACTTGAGTTACTTTCAGTTAGACTTAGTCATTTATTGCACTCTGATTCAGTTAAGACTCAGTTAGAGTCAATCATGGCTAGATTAGTGGTTGATTGGTGTGTTCAGTGTGGCTAACAAACAGTTAAGCTACACCCATCCATTCAATTCGAATGAACTCTAGTAAATTCGAATTGTCTCCATTCATGTAAGTTTGCATGACATTGTATTATTGATTTTCATTTTATTGTTGATTATACAGAGCTGCAGCCTCCTATTGCAGTACCGTTATGTCATTTGATGCCTAAATTGTCTTGAATCTCTTGTAAGTCTGTGCTTTGTCTCAAGATTGTTGTGACAGAATTTAATATGGTATCAGAGCCATGGCGGGATGAAGCTCTTTCTTCAAGAAAACATGTTTTTTTATGGATTTAACATGCAAAATTGAACAAAAAAGGCTAAACAATTCCAGCTCTACACCAGAAGTCGAAGGTTTACCACATAAGTCCTAAGCAAAGGAATTGTTAATCAAGCTTGCTTGATCAATTAAGCTGGGTGTGATGAAAACCTGAAATGTGTAGGTTGTTCAACCTTACGGTGCCCTTTTTGTGTTGATTACAGGTTTTTACAAGTCCTTCACTACATTCGCTATCTCAGCTCCATGGCTTCTACTCTGGATCCTCTTACTCCTTTCAATTACCACAAATGGAAGGAGGACATGGAGATTCAGCTCTATTCAAAAGGGCTCTACCAGGTCACAATGAACACAGAAACAGAGCCTAATGTTGTTGTTGAGAAGATAAAATACTGGAATAAGTTGGATGAAGCTTATGGTTTCTTGTGTTTGTCTATCTCCAAATATCTTCTATTCCACATCACAGGATTGAAGACTCTGGAGGAGATTTGGGATCAGCTCACTTCCTTGCTTGATAAACAAGATTATCTATGGATCTATCAGCTAGAGAATGAGTTGATTTCCTTGAATCCAGGCAGCTATGAAACTATGAATGATTTTTTCAAAAAATTCAAGCACTTGGTGCTCCAGTTAAAGCAGTGCAAGGTTGAGAAGGATGATGATCAGCTCATCCTAGCTATCCTCTCAAAACTTGGTTCGAATTATTCAGTCTTCATTTCCACATTCCATACTGGGAAGCTAACAATCCCAAATTGGAAAATGCCTTCTCTTGATGCCTTCATCAAGTCCCTCACAAATGAGCATGACAAGCTTGTACAGATGGGGATCATCATATCCTCAAAAGATCAAGCATTGTTTGCTTCGGGCCAAAATATTCGAAGGGTAAAGGAAAGCAGAAGAATCAAAAGGCTAAATTTGATGCTCCAAAGCCTAAAGAAAAGAACCAGCAGCAAGAAGAGTCTTACAGCTTGAAGAAACACAAGAACAAAGGAAACCAAGGCAAAGAGAAAGTCAAGTGTTCCTATTGCAGGAAGGGATTTCATCCTGAACATGCCTGCATGAAGAAGAAACTTGATGAGATGACTTCTCTCCTCGAGAGAAATAATATCAATCTTTCGAAGAGTGTTCAGAAGAGAGATAATCAAGATCAAGATACCCAACAAGAAAGAGGACATGCTCTCATGGAGAGCACCTCGAAGCCCAAAGCTCTATCTATAGATATTCATTGAAAGAAGTGTCCATTTTGAAGAGCCTCTCCTAGAGGTAGAACTAGTTGAAGAAAATTCTATTGAAACTCCCTCCTGTTCTGCTAATCATTTGGATGATGAAAGTGGGAGTGAAAGCTCTGATTTTGTAGATATGATATCTGATATCAGTGAGAAAATTATATCAGGTTCAGAATCATATTCTGAGACTCCAAATCATCTCCCAACTTGGGCCAAAAAGACACTCTCTTCCACCGGGAAAAACATTTTAAATCCTGTTGATCCAAGAAGAAACCAGTCTGATTTTCAAAGAGTAGGTATTTCTCTCTCTTGTCATGATTCATTGATGTCTGATACCTATTATTTAATGATTGGGTCAGATCCTAAGTCCTACTACCATGCTCGAAAATATTTGAGATGGCAAGTTTCTATGGACGAAGAGTTTAATTCTCTTTGAAAAAATGCTACTTGGGAGCTAGTTTCCCTTCCACCTGGGAGGAAATTAGTTCAATGCAAGTGGGTGTTTCAGACAAAGGTTGGTGCTGATGGCACAACCTACAAGTACAAAGCAAGGATGGTTGCAAAATCATTCTCCCAAGTCCAAGGAGTGGACTACCATGAGACCTTTGCACCGGTGGTAAAGATGGACTCCATCAGGCTAGTTTTGGCCATTACCGCATCCAAGCATTAAGAGGTGCATCACATGGATGTCAAGAGTGTTTTTCTTCATGGAGACCTAAATGAGGAAATATACATGAAGCAGCCCGAGGGGTATACATCAGATCCTTCTTTGGTATGTTAGTTGCAGAAGTCATTATATGGGTTGAAACAGGCCCCAAGATCATGGTATGCCAAGATGGATGCCTTTCTGGTCTCACAAAACTTCTAGAGCTGCAAATCTGATCCTAATGTATATTTGCAGCAGTATGATGGTAATATTCTTATCATAGTATTATATGTTGTTGATATTTTAATAACAGGAAGCACACTTGCTTTCATAAAAACTGCTCTTCATGATGCATTTGAGATGAGCGATTTGGGGCTCCTGAAGCAATTTCTGGGGCTTGAAATCTCACAAGATTTTGATGAGATAATGGTAACTCAGTCAAAATATATTGCAGACCTAATAATTAAGTTTAACATGGTTGATTGCAAGGCTGCACCATTTCCTTTCCTCTTAGGGATCAACCTTGAAGAGGGAAAATCCACTCCACCCCTAGATTACACTATTTACTGACAACTTATCGGAAGCATGCTATGCTTGACACATTCACGACCTGATATTTGTTATGCCATGAATGATGTATCAAGATACATGCAACGGCCTCATGAGTTTCATTGGAAGGTATCCAAGAGGATCCTTCAGCACATTCAGGGCACAAGATCCTACGACATTCACTATGCTACAGATTTTGAGCTAGAGTTGGTTGGTTATACAGATTCAGATTGGGTAGGGGAATCCATAGATCAGAATTCCACTTTCGGGTATGTATTTATGTTTGTTGGTGGCCCCATTTTCTAGTTTAGCAAAAAGCAAGCTGCCATTGCATTATCTTCAGCAGAGGCCGAGTACAAGGGAGCAGTGAATGCTTGCATCCAAGTTGTTTGGTTGCAAGGAATTCTTTCAGAGTTTGAGATTGGTAGGGCTTTGTCCATAGTCATATTTTGTGACAACCAAAGTGCTATCAAGATCTCCACAGATCCAGTTCAGTGGCAGAGGACCAAACATGTTGAGATACACATGCACAACATCAAGGAGTTGGTACATAACAAGACCATAGTTCTACAATACTGCCCTACATATGAGCAAATTGCAGATATCTTCACCAAGAACTTTATTGAGAAAAAGTTCACTTACCTTCATTCACTATTGGGGGTGAGTTCACAAGGATGATCAATTACTTATTCAGCGTTCATCTTAAGGGGGGGGTTTCCCACTAGGTTTTCCCTCTTTCCTCACTTATGTTGATGTATTTGTAACTTCAGAATGTATTCACTTGTATATTTCATATATTTTATTTAATTGGTCCCCGATGTTCCTATCGGGAGATCCATTAATGTAATCAAGTCATGTAAAGTCATAGAGATTAACCCTCCTTTGTAAGTCGGGGGTAAAGTCCCCGCAGTTGTGGGGCACTAGGGTTATTATACTCTCCTAGAGAAATCGGCCCTGGTAAGTTATTGTCAAGTCATAAACTAGTATAAATAGAGAGTGAGCCTCTATATTTGATACACACACTCACCCAGATATAGCGCATAGGTGAGAGAGAAGAAGCTCACTCAAGTGAGAGAGAATAAAGTTGTTGGAGATCATCCTTTTGTCTTTGGGTTTTATTGCTGCCATTGGTTCTCATTCTATCTCTGAGGAAGTTGTGGAGTTTTCTCCTTTATGGTTTCCCCGAGGAAAATCTTTGTGTCTATTGTCTCTTGTGATTGATTGTTGTGCATGTTATTCTCTCAGATAAGATCCTAAGATCATATTGCATAAATGATAAAAATCTAACATGGTATCAGAGCCAACCTAAGAAAAAGACACTATGCAGTTGCAGAAGCTAGGGATTCTTACTTTTTGGGTCTCTCTCCACATATCATCAGCAAAAGGAGGCTAGGCTAACGCTCCATTGAAACGTGCATCTTTCTGTTGAAGCAGAATTTGATTCCGGGCATTTTCAGTTTTTGCTGCGGGAAATTAGGGCTTTTTATAGAAGAGGAATTTTTTAGTGAGCCTAGCATAGAATTGTTGTCCTCATCAAAATTGAAGTTTAGAGACCAAGGTCAAAAATTTTGGTTGGGTAAACCTTTGGGAAAGTCAAACCCTAATTTGACCCCAGACCAAAAAACCCTAAAATACTAAAACTGGTAGTTTTGTTACATTGCTATATCTCGAGATTGAAGAAGGATCAGGGGCCAAAATTTTCATATGCCAAAGATAAAATCTTGATGTACCCTGTGTAAAAATTTCAGCCTCAAATTCGCTCTATTCTGGGAGATGTGATTCCTCCAAATTAGGGTTCCAGCCTCTTCTAGGATTCATCCCTAAACAGGACACCTAAGGAGAATTGCTATATATTGGGATACGAAGGTCCAAATGAAATCTTGCAAGATGTTCCATATAGGGCATGAACTTTAATTTCTATGGTAAAAGTTTCAAACCACAAAGGTGAAACAGTGACACATGGCAGTCCATACAAGTTCGCTATGTTGAACAGTCCTGAAATAAGTCACCTTGGGAAAACTCTCATAAGTCTCAATTGGTGAAACCAATTCTGCTCAAACCTATGGTGTTGTAAAGAGGATAGATTAGGCCACCTTAGTACGAAATTTCAAACATAGAGGAGTATTACTTTCAGAGATACCACATAAACAATATCAGTCATTTCTGTAGAGGAAATTGGAAAACTCACCTTGAAGAGGCCCATATTTCTATCCAATCAAAAGTTTGAAATTCCAAGTTTTGAAAATTAGGGTTTCTTCGACAAACCCTAGATCAGCCAAATCTGAAACCAGGACAAACCCCTCAAATCAGTAAGATCTAATCTTTTGCTATTTACATTTGAGGTCCTCATTTCAAAATGACCTATCACACTAGCTTGATGACAAACTTGGTGAAGCTGACAACTTACAAGCATGGAAGTATAGGATCTCACTTGTTCTTGAAGAAAATGAATTGGACACCTACATAAGTGGAGAGGTTCCAGTTCCAGAGGGAGATGAGGCTAAGGCCTTACACAAGAAGAACTTGGTCAAGGCCAAGAGGATTATTGTTGATTCTATCAAAACAAGTGTCTTACCTAATGACACCTAAAGAGATGTTTGATTCCTTGACCAAGCTATTTTAAGGGAATAATATAAATCGGAAGAAGTATAGGAACTCCGTGATCCTTGAAGAAATTGAATTGGATCAGTATTTCAGTAAGAAAGGTCTAGGAGACAGAGGGAGATGAGGCTAAGGCTAGAGACAAGAGAATCATCATCTCATCCCTCATGTGTCATCCCTAAAGACACCAAAAGGAAGTGTTCGATGCTATGATGAAGCAGTTGAAGAAGAATAAGATACTGTTATAACCACCTTGAATGGCCTCCCAGGATCATGGGACTCATTCATTCAAGGAATGTGTGCCAGAAGGAAGTGATTACCTTCAGCAGACTTTGGGAAGAGTGCACACAAGAAGAAGCTCGACTCATAATAAGAGAAGAGAAGATGGGAGCAACTAAAGATCAAGTTCTCACGATTCAAAGAAGATCCCTCAAGCGATGTGGAATATGAAGGACTCAATTCTTGAAGACCCTCTTATCCATCTTAGCATTTGGATAAGAAATGATGATGTCATGAATGAAGAAGATGATGAAGCTGAAGGCTCAAGAAGGAGTCTACCCATGAAACAAATAGAGATAAGTATTCAATTGTCATTTCATGATATTGTTTTGTTATGCATTTGTTTATATTCAGTTGATGTATTATGCATGATAGAATGTTTGCATGAATGATAGTATACTACTAATATGCATGTGATGGGTAAGTAGCTCATGGTGCCATACAACTCTCCAATGCTACTTATCTAGAATGAAACCTATTTGCTAACATATTGGATTAGTGCACAATCTCAATGATGTCATGGTAGAGATGGAATGCATCTAGAAAGTTTCCGTGAGATATGGATGAATGTTGTATTGGCTAAAATAGTTGCATGATCATATCTTTATGCATAAAAAAATTCCATTATGAATATGCCTTACAAAATGTTTCTAACCATACAACTAATGCATTTGATTTGTAGGAAAGATCACATACAATCGCCTACAAGAAAAGAAGGATGAGACTTGTTCCAAAGAACAAGTGACGACAGTTCAAGAAATTATCCAAAATGAAGAATAGTATGACAAGACTTCAAGAGGTCTTAGACACAATGAAGTTATGTGAAACTGTTAAGCGACCTCATTGATGCAAAACCTTCCAGCTATGAAGAAGTAGCCAAGAATAAAGGGAAGGAGAGTCCCAGTTCAAGAAGAATGATGTCTAGGATGCGATATCGAGACCTGAAGGGAATTCCGCAGTGGATTTGCAAGATCCAGCATGCAATAGATGGAAACATCATAGGATACAAGGCAAGATTCGTAGCATGAGGCTTCTCATAGAAAGAAGGCATAGACTATGAAGAGACATTTGCATCTAGTGGGAGTTGAGGCACATGACAGGAAGACTAGTGTGTGCAAATTAAAGAAGGCCTTGTACGAGCTTAGAAGACACCCATGGGATAACACATACATGAGGAGCTTGAAGATCACCTAGAGTGATGAAGATCTTAACCTTTGCTACAAGGTTGAAGATGAAGGCCTATAGAGGATGACAAGCTCACATATGGGTGCGAGAAGAACTTTTGAAAAGGTTCAAGATAGAGGATCTTGGTATCCAGTGACCCTATATGGATACATAGAATATTAGTAGCAGAGGAAGCTATTTGTCACTCCAGTACAAAATGTTTCAATACATAGAGCACAAAAGGCAGAGGGAGAATGATGATCCACTTCAGAGGGAGTGACTGCAGAAGATCCTGAGGTTCAACATGGTACGATAGGATGAACAGATTACTGATGACTCTAGGCTTTACTAAGAGTAAAGCGGATTCCAACCTTTACTTCAAGGTTGAAGGTGGAATACCAGTGATGCTCTTGTTATATGTCGATGACTTGGTCCTGACAGAAAAGAGGAACTCATTAAAGTTGCAATAAGGAGACTTGTTTCCAATTTCAAGATGAAGGACTTGGATATGATGCACTACTTTCTAGGCATGGAGGTGTGGCAGAATGTGGATGGAATCTCCCTGGGACAAGGGAAGTATGCAGTGGATATCATGAAGAGGTTCAGGATGACGGACTCCAAGGCCATGACCACACCTATGGAATCGAACCTGAAGCTATTGAGTGATGCTTCTTCAAAGTCAGTTGATGCTACGATGTATCATCAGATGATTGGGTCCTTGATGTACCAGACGAATACGAGACCAGATATTTGCTTTGTTGTGAACACATTGAGCCAGTTCCTAACAGATCCAAGGCATGTTCACCTGATTGTTGCAAAGCATATTCTGAGGTACCTGAAGGGTACAGTTGATTATGGGCTCAAGTATGAAGCGAATCAGAATATTAACCTGGAGGGTTATGTGGATTCAGATTGGGAAGTGCCATTGATAGGAAAAGCACTTCAAGGTGTTGCTTCAGTATGGGATCAGGTGTGATCTCTTGGTTTAGCAGGAAGGAGTCCTGCATGGTGCTGAGTACATCTAAGGCAAAATATGTTTCCAGTTGCTTGGCTACTTGGGAGAGAGGAGCAGTGAAGCTCTAGTTTGTGATCTAGATTGAGATCTCTCAAAAGAGGGAGTTCTAGCATAACCAGTGAGATAGGTTGTCTGAGCATAAAATCCTGGCGAAGCTTGTAGGTTGCTCATACATAAATGGTCCTGTAGGTTTCCCTCAGATGTAACCGGTCCTAGCAAAGATCGCAGGTTATCCTTGGACGTAATCAGCCTTGATGTGATTCTATGCTAGAAATGGTCAGAGTGAAGTTTGAGTGCTTCAAAAGAGAAGCTTGGTGTTCTCCAGATCGAGGTTCCTTCCAAGGGGAAGTGATGAGTTTGTGAGCCCTTCTGACATGGTGGTAGGCAGGGCCTCCCATGGTCAGATGGTAGGCGGGGCCTCCCATGGTCAGATGTAAGTGTAGATCCCTTTTGACATGGTGATATGATTGGTTCCTTCCATGGTCAGGTGTAAGTGTAGGGCCTTTCCTCGGATGGTAGATACCATGCCGGAGGATGTAAGTGTTGAGCCTTTTTTACTAGGTCAGATATAAGTGTTGGGCCTTTCTGACTGGGTCAGATGTAAGTTTTGGGCCTTTCCTCGAATGGTAGATACCATGCCAGAGGATGTAAGTGTTGGGCCTTTCCTTGGATGGTAGATGGTGTGTCCTACCATGCCGAAGGATGTAAGTGTTGGGCCTTTCCTCATATGGTAGACGATGTGTCCTACCATGCCAGAGGATGTAAGTGCTGGGCCTTTCTGACTGGGTCAGATGTAAGTGCTTGGCCTTTCCTCAGATGGTAGATACCATGCCAGAGGATGTAAGTGTTGGGCCTTTCCTTGGATGGTAGATACCATGCTGGAGGATGTAAGTGTTAGGCCTTTCTGACTGGGTCAGATGTAAGTGCTTGGCCTTTCTAACATGGTGATAAGCTGGGCCTCCCATGGTTAGATGTGAGTGTTGGGCGTGCCTTTCTGACATGGATGCTGGATGTGTTTCTCCCATGGTTAGATGTAAGTGTTGGGCAGGCCTTTCTGACATGGATGTTGGATGTGTTCCTCCCATGGTCAGATATAAGTGTTGAAGAAGATGAAGGCCTACATGGAGGCTAGGCCTACATCTAGTATGAAAAAGGGTTGCCTCTATAGAACTTCCTATGACGAGTATAATTGAGAGATAGCACCATTTGATCGAGATAGCGAAAGCAGTGATGATCTAGTTTTGATGATGATCCAGTAATGATCCAGCTTTGATGATGATCCAGTGATGATCCAGCTTTGATTANCCAGAGAAGAAGACTTGTGCTGATGAATTGTGTCAAGAGAATACCTTCCTAGTTAAGAGGGAGTGTTGATGTATTTGTAACTTCAAAATGTATTCACTTGTGTATTTCATATATTGTATTTCATTGGTCCTCGATGTTCCTATCAGGAGATTCATTAATGTAATCAAGTCATGTAAATTCATAGAGATTAACCCTCCTTTGTAATTCAGGGGTAAAGTCCCCACAGTTGTGGGGCACTAGGGTTATTATACTCTCCTAGAGAAGTTGGCCATGGTAAGTTATTGTCAAGTTGGAAACTAGTATAAATAGAGAGTGAGCCTCTCTATTTGATACACACACTCACCCAGCTATAGTGCATAGGTAAGAGAAAAGAAGCTCGCTCAAGTGAGAGAGAGAACAATTGTTGGAGATCATCTTTTTGTCTTTGGGTTTTACTGCTGCCATTAGTGCTCATTCTATCTCTGAGGAAGTTGTGGGGTTTTCTCCTTTATGGTTTCCCCGAGGAAAATCTTTTTGTCTATTGTCTCTTATGATTGATTGATGTGCATGTTATTCTCTCAAATAAGATCCTAAGATCATATTGCTTAAATGATAAAAATCTAGCAACTTAGCATTTTATTTGAACATTTTAGAGTTACTTTATTGTACAGGGCGACCTATGGCCTTTGTTGTCGGGGCCCTAGCATTTTATGCATTTTTATTTTACTCCTCCTGAGTATAGCTTAAGCGGGGGTGTTGGAGTCATTATCCAACCCACACACCTATTTGGTCAATTTTGGCCTAATTAACCATTATCCTAAGTTTATTGACTCGAATGGCATCATCATGAGCACACCATGACATCATCATGAGCACACCCACGCCCTCCTTCAATCAAGGAGGCCAACTAAGCATTCTCCTTCAATTAGGGAGGCTAACTAGGCTTCCTCCTTCAATCAGGGAGCAATTTTGGGGTGATCTGAGTGTCATAAGTGCACCAATGAGTTAACTAAATGTTGTTTCACGTAACAATCAATTGAGTTGTAAAGGCACCTCCCTCATGCCATTGTCTATTTTGGGCTGATTTGGGTGAACTGGAGTGAGTTAATGCGCCTCCAATAACTTCTGATGACCAGTTTCAATTCAGTTCACTTCATCAGAGCTAACTGGAGTTAGTGATGTGCTACCACCTACTAATTGACATGCAGTGACATGTACTTGAGTTACTTTCAGTTAGAATCGGTGATTTATTGCACTTCGATTCAGTTAGGACTCAATTAGAGTCAATCATGGCTAGATTAGTGGTTAATTGGTGTGTTCAGTGTGGCTAATAGATAGTTAAGCTACACCCATCCATTTAATTTGAATGACCTCTAGTGAATTCAAATTATCTCCATTCATGCAAGTTTGCATGACACTGTATTATTGATTTTCATTCTATTATTGATTATACATAGCTGCAACCTTCTATTGCAGTACCGTTATGTCATTTCATGCCTAAATTGTCTTGAATCTCTTGTAAGTTTGTGCTTTGTCTCAAGATTGTCGTGACATAATTTAATAGGGTTAATATTGACTCGGTTATAGAGCAATTAACTGACTTTATTTATGTAATATACCCATGGTATTGGGAGGTTTTCCCATAATATTATTGTGATGTAAGCCTATAAAGAGGTTGGTTGAACTTCATTGTAATGAGTGTGCATGAGTGATCATGTGATTGGAAACTCCTTATGGTTGATGGTTATGTTGAGCCATGCTCGACCATGCCTTAACTGGATTTTGGCCAAAAAACATACTGAAGATATCTTATGTTGGTTTCGTTGACAAAGGTATGTATGTTGTTATTGTTTGCTTTATTATTTATATGTTTATATTGTACTAATAATATTGTTGCACCCTGAAACCAACATTTTTCTTATACTTTTGTGTTTATCAAACTCCTTACAAATAATGGTCCTTCACTCTTGACTAGAAGTAATAAACTTGTATGGTATTTCATAACACTATAATAACTGAAGTAATAAATTTGTATGGTCTTTCATTTAAAAGAACAATGTAAGTTTGAAGCCTTATTGATCTTAAGCCATTGCTTATGAAATAGTAGTTAAACCAAAGCCCTTGCCTTTTTTCCACCTTTAGATTCAAATATTATTTGAAAATAATTATATTGTATATGACTTTTAGGAGTTAACATGGTTACGTGAATAAGTGAAAGTTTTGCATTTTTGTTGGAGGAGGCCTATGTTAAAACTCCATAGAGGACATGAAAAGGAAATAAGATCAAGAAAATATGATTGTTAGTGTGATGTGAGATTTATAATTTTTTGAAATATGATTGTTAGTATGATGTGAGATTTATAATTTTTTTAAAATATGAAAAATGTTTATAAATGTCAAAGCATTTAAAAATTTTAAAATAAAAGTAAAAACCTCCTAAGGAGATAAGTGGTTACATAGCTCAAATATTTCTAAGTTGGAAAGGGACAATCTCTATCATTTATTAGGATGAAATTTGATAATTAGTTTTATTGGAATGTCTAATAACAGTGCATCATTTTAGTAAGTGGAAAGATGTATAAAATAAAATAAAATAAAGAAAAAACGGCAAACCTATAAATAAATATTGAAGATTTCCAATGACTAGATGCAACATTTATTAGTAAGTGTCTAATCTCGAGCCCATCTTACATGGGTTATACTAGATGTTTAGACAACAAAGCATGAACTAAACATCATTTTGAGATTATTTTGGATGAATACCATAATGCAAAAATGAATAATTGATAGATATAGTTTGTGATAAAAATTTTATATGCATAACATAACATATGTAAAAGTTTGTGTATTCTTTATGAACGTATTGAAGAAGATACATGTGTAAGGATTTCTAATCCAATGAATAATATGGTTTTGGATTATATATAAATTTGGGATGTGATATTTTTTTCTGGGAAAAAAGTGTCCAATAGTTAAATTATAATGACATCATAGTTGTGACTACCCAAAATTAGTTAAAAGAGTAAAAAATTGATTATGAAATCCTAGATTTTAAGTTGTAGGAGTTACTATCCCAAACCAAGTTATTGTCACATACATTTTCTTAATGAGAATATGGCTAGCCTCGATCCATCTTCCTCAGATATATCAGTTTTATGTTTCATTGATACCATTAAAAGCACTATCACAACTAAATTTAAAGATAAATTCTAATGCAACGGAAAAATAAACAATACAATAAAGTTAAAGTACTATAAGGAGATCTTTAACCCCAAGTTAACTTAAAGAAAAAAATTGACATTACCGTAAAAAGAAGATGAACTCTCACAATCTTCATAGTGAAGTTGAACAATGGACAATACCTAAAACATCGTGGGAAAAAATAATATGTAATCTTTGTGATACTAGGAAAGTAGAGGATGAAGAACATTTTGTTTTTAATGTCATGTCTATACGCACATTAGGTCTCGATTTCAAAATATTTGTAACACTATCAATCTTGGTAACGTGCTAACTTATGAAATAAATAGACATATGAAAGTTTCTCTCCAATCTTTTTAACCATAAAAACAAAATGCTAAAACAAATAAATTAATTCTTTACCTTCTTTTTTAAACAAATCAAAATTGAGCTTCATGGAAGGTATCATCATCACCATTAAGTTGAAGTGTGTGTGTATATATATATATATTCGTTGATGTAAGTGTTATGGATGGACGTATGATACAATCTTCTCCACACTGGACTATGAAATGCATCTTAATGCAAGTTTCTATCTTTCTTATTTTAAAATAATGTAAAGGTTAAATTGCAAGGATTGCAATGTAAGCAATAGCATTACACACTCCTCCAAAATCAAGCTTTTATGTTATTTTTTTAATATATGGGTATACACACATAGATGTGTTAAATATATATTGTATATAAACAAAATATATATTGACACAATGCATATCTATCTAACCCCATCAATTAATTAAAACCTTATTTCATTACATTGAAGCTTGTTTTATCGCCTTATGACCACCATGATTAACCTAACACCCTCTAGATTAAATTCACAATGGTCTTTATGGCTTTGTAACCCATTAATTTGATTGTGACCCAAAACTAAATATATAACATGTCAATAATATCAGTTTGTTAAGTTAGTGAAAGCCCCACCTAAATTGAAGTATCACATAAGATACACTACTCCCTATACTCATGTTTATTATACACTAGTGCTTGCAACATCAAGCCAGGCTAGGGCAGGCCTTTAGCAAATTTAGTGCAATAGACACCCCATTGCTACCCAAAAGCTTAGCTTCACATGACCATGCTTATGGGTATGAAACATGCTATATACTCCTAAACATAACACGAAGCTAATAGTCAAACATAAATATACATGCAACGACGTCAATCTACACCCAAAAAATTATATAAATAAGAGCCAACACTATTTTCCAATTTGTCTCCAACTTTAGTAAAGCCAAAGGCATCCATCCCTTTATTATAGGTTATAGGGACTTTAAACAAATAAGATTCCATATGAAATGACATATCCTTATACTTTTAGAAATTTTAACGTTACTTTTTAGCTTACTACAATGACATATGGTTTTTTATTCATATTAATATATTTTTTTTAATTTTTAAATTTTTTAATGTTAGTTTTTATTGTATATAGAGTATCGAAGTGTTCCATGACTCAATATAGTGGAGATGTTATCATATAACATAGCGTTATGTTATCTCCTCGACGCTCTTGGGGTTAGGCATGAAGTGTGCCGAGAGTGAGGCCCCTTCGAGTGGGCCCTCTTGAAATTATTCCGTGGATGCAGCTCGTCGGTCAAGCCGGCGCGTGAACCACATTGAAAAAAAAAAAACATAGCGTTATGTTACAAAAAAATAAAACATAACCAACAAAGATCCATCTTAAACCTGAATCTAAAGCATCAAGAGGGATCCAATTTCTTGAGGTGTAATTTTTTTGGTATCTTAAATTTTTTACACATAAAAAAAAAAAAGTTTACTCCTCAAGAAATTTGATTTCTCTCGGTTCTTAAAATATTCGAGTTTAAGATGAATCTATGCTAGTTTTATTTTTTTTATTTTACTTTATGAGCCGGCGTGAATTTTTTAATTAATTTTTATTTTTGATAAGTTATGAGCTGACATGGAAACGTATGAGAACGTTACATTATGTGACAAACGTGACAACATCTCCTCATAAAACCAGTGTAGATCCATCTTAAACCGGGATCTATATTTTTTCATATCCAAAAGAATTTTCACCTCATTAATAATCATGATGATTAAATTAACATATTATATATGTAATTTTCTTTTCAAATATGGTTCACAAACCCCTCTGTGAGGCTGCTACGTCCACGTGAAGAAATCGCAGGGGGCCTCACCCGCTCGCTCTGA
Source organism: Pseudotsuga menziesii (assembly GCA_001517045.1). Taxonomy (NCBI): domain Eukaryota; kingdom Viridiplantae; phylum Streptophyta; class Pinopsida; order Pinales; family Pinaceae; genus Pseudotsuga; species Pseudotsuga menziesii. Next base: position 361,182 of record LPNX010126304.1, on the reverse strand, counting down.
TTACGAAGTTAACCCGATGGGGACATCAAGTGAGGCCCTTATATAACAATGTATAGCCACCTGGGGATTTGACCCCAAGATCTTCTTCCCACAACTTACAACACTCAACCACTTAAACTAGCCTACCGGCCTATTATATACGTAATTTTCATTAAAACTTATGTAAACAAAATTAAGCCAACATGTTTTCAATCTTTTAATTTTTTAATTTAATATGATTTTTAATTTCTTATTATTAAAATATGTCACATTACATAACGTTATATTGATTTTTAATTTTTTATTATTAAAATATGCCAAGTTACATAACGTTATGTGACAACATCTCCCCCATACTGAGTTGTAGAGCACCTCACTACTCTTGGTGCAATAAAAAAATCATTTCGGCTCATAAAATAAAATAAAAAATAAAACCAAATAAAGGGTAATTAAAAAAATCCATATAATTAATTGAAATAATCAACATTGCCTACTTCCATGTTACCTTCTCTAATGGCGACATTAGGGTTTCCACTTGGTTACCTTCTCTAATGGCAGCGTCGACCAGGCATCTCTGATCATGGAGGCAACGATGGTACCTACAGTGGTCTATGTCCTAACCTATGTTTGTATTTATTGACTACATATGGCCTACGTTTTGATGGGTTTCCCTATACATTGAAGTAAGCACACACCCTATTGAACAATGTCATCCTTTGATACCATAATCATTATGTACTACTTTCTATAGGTTACCTGTATTTTTGTCCTGAACTCATTTATTTTAGTACATAGGGCCCATTTTTCTATGGATGGGACATGGGTGAATCCACCTGGTTCTCTTGGTTTTGCTCTACTCTACCCAAGTGTTATTATTCTTCTCATTCACAACCTGAAAACATTGCATTTGTCTCAGAAGTCCATCACTATCCTATTCCTCCCACTGTTGATGATTCACTTGAGAACCCATCAGCCCATATTCATCACCCTGATGCTACTGCAACAGGGGCTCCTGGTAAACGACATAAAATATGTGTCAAGAGGAAGGACGTGATAAATTTAGCTTTGGGCAATGATATTCCAATGCATGCAGCATTCTCCATGACAGAGACCACTATTGTTGGCCGCTTTCGTGGGGTTAATTTGTCTCTGGCATCTTTCAAGGATTGGACACAGGACAAATGGAATTTCCTGGGTTATCACCCATAGTGCTTCGTTCTGGCCAAGGGATGGCTTAGGGTATCCTCAACTCTATCGAAGATGCTTGTAGAGTGCATGAGGGTGTTTAGTTATGGTGGGATCTTCACTTCAAAGTCAAAAGATGGTCACCCACATTTGATTCGAGGCAGGAGAAGATTTATTCCTATCGTACCTAGGTAAAATTACATGGGTTGCCGCCTAAGTTATGGACAATAGAGATTTTTGCTCTTATTGGTTTTACCCTCGGTGAATTTCTTCATACTTATGAGAGTTTTGAGGCCACTGGTAATATGGCGGTCACCAAGATTTTGATGGAGCTTGATATTAGAGATGGACTATCATAATATATTAATATCTCTAAGGGCTTATATTCATACACTCATGAACTTGACTATATTGGGTTTCCTTTCCGTTGTAACCATTGTCATGTGTATGGGAACCTCATTTAGGATTGTGACAAACCATTCTTTCGACGGTTATGGTCTGACCAAGTCATGCCCCTAATCTGGTTATTGGAGAGGTGACAAGGGATCTAGAGATATCTCAAGTGACCAAGAAGCAATTAGTGTGTGACACTTCTTCATCTCCGACACACTGGGATTTCTCTACAAACGATTGTCTGCACTTGGGCTCGGTTCATGATCGATGCGGTGCTTTGTGGTCATGCAAGACACATCCAACATCTTTAGAGCTCTCTAATCCAGTGGGACATTCAAGTGCTCCATCTCGGTGTTTAGAACCTGCGCATAATGGTAAGTGTGGTCTAATTTCTCAACCACCTATTCCTCCTATGATTTTACCATCTAAAAATTCACATTTGGGTTATGAAGTATTGGTTCCTCCATTACCCATCCTATATGGAATCCACACTCACCCAACCCTTCTCACTCTTCCTTCCCACGGACTCTTAGGTCTGTCTCATGATGGTCACTCTCAGGGCTATAGCTTGTTTAACCCTTATGTCAATCCTTCACTTAAATATCGAACACCATAACTTCTTACTCCCATACCACCTACCTACTCTACTGTCACCTCATCTCCTGCTTTCTCTGTACTCCCCCCATAGGCGGTTAATCATTTGGATAATCCTCTTAGTCCCGATAGAAGCGGCTTAGACCCACCCTACACAATTTCTCTTCCATACTCATCTACACTATATTGATTCTCTTCCCCATCATACCCCAGGGAATCACCCATCCATTTGGAGGAATCCATGCATGAACCTCTTACATCGGTCGGTGTAACCATTCAGTTTCCTACTCCCGACGTGGACCCAAAGCCCGGTATGGGGGCACGGATCTTGAGCAGTGATCCACTATTGACTCACTGAACTCGTTCCACTACTATGAGGGAATATTCCCTAGTTGATGACACTGGCATTCCTATGGGTAATATCAATATTTTAGGGAGACTCGGAGGTCATAGGTTGATGATGGCCAAAGCACGACTTATTTCGGCTCTATAGGTTAGAGTGGGTAGACAAAAGACAATTAAGGAGGTATTAAGACTACGCACCACCAGTGGTGTAGTTTATTAGTGTTGTGCATCTCTCACAACATTAGAGGGTTAGGGTAACCCTCCAAAAGATTGGCCCTCAAGCGAATTGTAGATAAATATCATCATCACCTTCTACTTATTCAGGAGACTCTCGCTACTGGGGAGTCATCTATTTCTATTTTAAAAACATTGTTACCAGGTTGGGAATTCCATAGCCTCGATGCGTCAGGACGTTCTGGTGGACTGATAACAGGTTAGAACTCATGTACTATGGACTTGTCATCTAGGTGGGGGATTTCATCTGGTATTGGTACCACTCACAGGTGCAGAGATTTGGGTATCACCTTTTCCATTCTTAATATTTATGGCCTGCTCACACATAGATCTTTATATTGGGATAAGTTATCCTCTGCTGGTTTTCATTCCTTTGGCAATTTTATCCTTGCTGGGGACCTAAATTTTTCTACTGGGGATTCTAAAACTCGGGGTACAAGTGGTCAGAAGACCCTTTATCTAATTATTTCTCTAACCTCTTCGAGGATATGGATCTTATCGACATTGCTCTGATTGTTCTCAAACCATCCTAGCGGAATAAGTGTATTGGACATCATTATGTTGCTAAAAGACTAGATCGATTTCTCATTAATGAGCATTTGATGGATGTTGTTCCATTGATTAGACAATGGGTGGGTGATGAAGGTGAATCATATCACTTTTCCATTTTCATGGAACTGAAAGGGGAACTGTGCAAACCCCCCTGTCCCCTTTAAATTCAGTGTGACTTGGTTAGAGCAAGATGATTTCAACAACTAGTTAAATCTAATTGGGTGCCTTATAGTGAAGTAGAGTATTCTTATGCGGTCGTTCAATTTTTTAACAACCTTAAGCTACTTAAGGAATTAATTGTTATATGGAGCACATATTTTCATCAACGCAAGTTAAGGGATCTCTCGGCTATTGAAGATCATTTAGCTAGTTTCTACCAAGCTAATCTGCATGGTTTTATATCTAACATTCATAGGGTTAAGATCCTCAACATGGAGTGAAATATGTTATTATAGGAGGAAGCCACTATTTGACTTAAAAGCAAGGCTTTACGGTTACAACATGGTGATAATAATTCAAAGTTCTTTCATAAATTTGTAAATATGAGCTCTATATGGGAAATTGATGACCATTTTCATGTGATGGTAACCGAGTTTCATGACATTGCGAAAGTGGGTGTCTGACATTTTGACAAGCTTTTTAAGGAATATAATGATGCACCTATTGATTCTATGACAAGGGTTTTGGCCCATATGTCGAGGATTGTATCTGATGAAAAGAATTGAGAGCTTAATATCCCCATTAAGAAGGAGGAATTATTACATGCTATCAAATCTATACACCCAGACAAGATTCTGGGCCCCGATGGATGGTCGATTGAGTTTTACTCTAGCATGTTTGATGTTGTTGGTAATGATCTGCACAGGGTTGTTGAGGAATCCAGGTCTAAGGGTGGATTTTTGGCCACCTATAATGCTACCTTTTTAACTCTGATACCTAAAACTAATAATGTTAAGCGTATGGAGGAAAGTTAGGCCTATCTCTCTATGTAATGTTGTCTATAAACTTATAGCCAAAGTTATTGCTATCTAGTTGAAGGATATATTGTCTAAAGGCATCTCTCCTAAGCAATTTGCTTTTCTTAAAGGTCGCTAGATCCATCATGCTATAGGCATTTCTCCATAGTTTCTCCACTCGACAAAGGTGCATAAAATACCAATAGTTATCATCAAAGCTGATCTTACCAAATCCTACGACAAGGTAAATTGGACTTTCATCTGACTTTCTCTTTTATAGATGGGTGTTGAGCTTCCCATGGTCAATTAGATTCTCTCATGTACTCATTCCGTGTCCTTCTTTGTCCAGATTAATGGTTCTGCTTCGACCTTTTTCAAACCTGGAAGGGGCCTTCGACATGGCTGCCCACTTGGCCCGCTCCTTTTTTGCTCATCATGGAAGCACTCAACTGACTTATCATCACTGTTAGGATAAATGGGTGATTGAAGGGTTTCAACTTTGGAAATGCCATCTATATTACACATATCTTGTTTGTTGATTATATTCTTTTATTCTTTGATGGTTCTAGAAGGGAGATGCAAAATATATATGAAATCCTCGACCTCTTTTCTGCTGCAACAAAAATGCCATATAACCCGAGGAAGTCCTCTCTATCTTTCATCTACATTGAACAAAAATTATCTGGATGGATTACAGAGCTTTATGATTTTGAGATTTGTGATGTGTCTAGTGGGCTTAAGTATTTGGGTTTCTCCATTGAACCTAATGATTACTCTAAATCAGACTAGTAATGGTTGATTCAAATAATCAAAGGAAAATTTAAACTTTGGTGTAGTTCCTATCTGTCTAGAGCAGGACGTTTCACTCTTCTTAAATCTATTTTGGATTGCATGCCTGTTTATTGGGTTACATTGGCTCATTTTCCCTCCTATATACTCACCCAAATCTGTAAAATTGGTTTCCAATTCTTATGGAGGAATTATCTTGATGGTAGACCTTTTCATTGGATTTTCCTGGCAAAAACTTACCTTGCCTAAATCCATGGGTGGTTGGGGTCTCATGCATCACCATTGTTTTTCTAAGGAACTAGATGTCAAAGGTATATGGAGGATACTCACCTATAATGGTATTTGGGTCAATGTCATTCACCGAGAATACGTTTACCCGTTATCCATTCAAGTTTGGCTCAGATCACATGGCAATCCTCCTTGATTGGCCTCCATATTTTGGAAATCTATATCAACAACTTTTTGCTTAATTGCAAATTGGATCTCATGGAGTATCGACAATGGAGAATTGTTTCGACTAGGATATGACAGATGGATTGGTTTGAGGATTGATTATCATCTACTGGCTCATATGATTGAACATCTTACATATATGGCTATCATCTTCTTACACCAGATTGTTGATTACATGACTTCTTCGCCTTTCCACTAGGTTTAGTAGTCATATGACTACTTGGGATTTATTAATGCTGATAAAGTGATATGGGACAACTATATACAAGATCTTGCGAGAAGTCACGTTCACATCTTGGCCACAAAGGATACCATCAGATGGATTGGGAATCCGAATGCGGGCTCCTATACCCCAAAGCTAGGTTATCTCATGCTTCCTAAAGACGAGGAGCATGCTCCTCTGGATTGGTGGATGACTTAGATCTGGAAGTTACTTTGCCCACTTAAATCTAAATTATTTATTTAGATGGCTATGGTTGGTAAGGTACCTGTATGGGAGCATCTATTAAAGCTACATATGTGTGGACTAGGTAGACGTCCTTTATGTTGTAATCATGGTGAGGATCTAACCCATATTTTCATTAACTGCTTCTATATGGATTCTATATGGAGCTATGTTTATGAGATCACACACATTCCCTTCAAGTGGGAAGGCATCGACTTATGTGATACTTTTCGAAGATGGATCAATACCTCATCTTTCTAGTCTTTCAGAGCTATATCTATTATTCTCATTTGGGCTACCTAGAGGGCCCAAAACTCTGCTATTTTTCATGATACATTTATCCCACCTTTTATGTATGTGATCAAGTTCCTATCCATTCTTGAGCACTATCCTCAAGTGGCCATGGGTAAGCCTTTGCGGAACATCAATCTTGAACAAATTGACAAATCATATACCTGGTGTTACTTTGAAGGTGCAACAATGGGTGACCCATGTATGGGTGGCTCAGATGGCATTATATACTCTACAAATACTCTATGGCATCAATTTGCAATAAACATTGGACCTGCATCCAATAATAGGGCTGAATTATATGCTATGCCTGTCTCTGAAACTTGCAATTCACTTAAAGATACACAACCTACATGTATATGGGGATTCTAAACTTGCGATAGACTAGTTTAATCATAAGTCTTTATCTAGGAACATATACTTGGCCCCTATTATGGATGTGATTCAAAGACTTATGCCCCTATTCCACCGTATCTCTTTTCATTATCTATATAGAGAAAGGAATCTACATGCTGATCTCCTTTCCAAGTAAGGACTTGAATTAATCGAGGACACATCTCAACTATGGATATGTGACATGTATTCCATCAAGGAGTTGGACCCTGGACCACTTTCTAACCCTATATGCTCATAAATTGGGTTGTTTATGAAAATGTTATGTCTATTATAGAATCATCTATGAAAAATGTATTGAGCAGCATAACATATCTTTAAGGACAAGTAGGAGTTTACTGTTTTTCTTTTTGATGTAAGTTTAAACTATCTTTTTTGTACGACATGACTACCATACAACAATATGGTCCATGATTTTATCTAATAGAATTATGGATTGCGATCCTTTTTCTCGAGAAAAAAAATCCATATAAGCTTGTAAAATAAAAATTTAAAACTAAATAAAAAGTTACAAAAATGTCAATGATGGCTCATATAAAACCAACATATATCCATCTTAAATTAGGATTTACTAAGCATAGAGAGGGATCCAATTTCTTAAGGTGTAGATTTTTTCTATCTTATTTCTTTTACATTTTAGAAAAATGTACCCGAAAGTTTGGGTGGATTATGTTAGTTTTAATTTTTTAATTTTATAAGCCGACATAGATTTTTTAATTACTTTTCATTTGGCTTTAATTTTCAATTTTATGAGTCCACATGGATTTGTTTGATGCTTAATAAATCTAGATTTAAAATATTTTTTTTTATTACAATAACATGTCCCTCATTCATTAAAATTTAATACCCCTTTTTTTTATTTGTTTCATAGAGTTTGATAGAGGCCCTCTACAACCATGTATGGGAGAGAACAACATTTTTAACAAAATAATAAAAAATAAAATTTTTAATTTTCGGCCAAAATAAATGTCGGCTAGTAAAACAACCTAACATGGGGTTAATTATCTGCCAAAAACAACCTAATATGGGAGAGATGTTGTAATGTTCCTATCTAATAAAATAATAAAAAATAAAAAAATTAATTATCAGCACAAAAATGTTGGCCTTGCACATAAACCATGTGCAAGACCTCCTAAACAACCCATGGTTTTGTTGTATAGGGTTTGGGAAGCCTTGCACATGGTTTTAAAAGCATAGCTTTAAAACCATTTTCAATCCTAAATCAATAAATTTGAAACAATTAACAAAACCTAAAACTTGAATATAAGATGGTCTTAGTACAATTACATACCTATGCCTCTCTATGCCTTCATAATTGTTGTTTGTTTGTTATTAACCCTAGTTTTATTGATTACTTTAATTACTTATTACAATAAACTATCCTATATTTGGAATCTTTGTCAAAATTTTCAATCTTACTACAAGGACATATCACTCCAATGAGGTTTTCATTTGACATTTGATTATCTTATATTTGTCCAATAAGCGCTCTTACACGGAACCGCCCTTCTCCTAAAAGCACGACCATAACGAGGATAAGCATAAGACCGTCAGGGTCTCTCATGGGACCACGCTCCGCCTTCGTGGAGAGTAAAATTAGAGGCTTCTTTATGTATAAAAATCTACTATCTTCCGAAGCATTCCATTTCACATCATTTCATCTCATTTGAGACAGGCGTAGGGTTAGAAGTGATCCGAGGTTCTCATTGCGGAGAAGCTACAGAAGTAGGCTGGGCAGCTGGGCAAGCATTCGCAGTGAAAGTTTCTTCACTTAGAGCGGAGCGGCGGAGTTTAGAGATCGAATCTGACTGCAAACCCTAAGGCAAGTTCGTTCGCTGTAGGTCTTCTCTATCATTTTTTCTTTATTTAAAAGTTTCAGGCAGATGGAGTTTTGAGCTTTAATGGAACTGCAATGTTGAAATTATGTAGTCCTCGTACAATAGTAGAGGTGTGGAGTATTTTGTTCCATTCTGAGGCTCATGTGTATTTTTTTTTCTGTAACCCCTTCTTAGCATGCCTTGCATAGTTTAGCTGAGAGTCAAATACTGACTTAGTTTGCAGATATGTTCAATTAATCTCAAATTTCTATAGCCGTTGTTCTCTTAATGCGTTCCTGAGCTGGGAGTAGCTTCCGAGAAAGCTTAGTTTTGCCCTTTGTTATATGTTTGAGAATTTTCACTTTTCTGTGTTTTTAAGGTCGAATCTGTTTGGTTCGGTTATTTTTAGGTCGCTTTCTTTCTGTCTAGACGATTTTCAGGTAAGTGATATTTGCGAAAATGATATGTTGTTATATGAGGGTCGATTCCTTAGTTTGGACTTCATAGCTGATGCTTTTTGACCGGTTGCTTAAGCGTTTTAGGTTTTATTAACAAAACTTGCCCCTCTTAATTGTAGATTGGGTTTACTGAAGAATTTTGAGCCATGTCGGACGCCCCGGAATATCGTTGTTTCGTTGGAGGCCTGTCGTGGAGCACATCTGACAGGACTTTGGAAGACGCTTTTCATAAGTTTGGCCATCTCATCGAGGCAAAGGTAATTTTTTCTTTACCATCATCTTGTCACTTGTCTTCAGTTGGTCCCGAATGATAAATCTAGATTATAATTATTAAATTGCTACGGTGCCGAGTAAAATATGCTTTTTATGTCACTTGTCTTCAGTTGGTCCCGAATGATAAATCTAGATTATAATTATTAAATTGCTACGGTGCCGAGTAAAATATGCTTTTAATTGTCAGCGAAATTTTAGAGGGAGTGCCTAGCTTTATTGTAAACCTAGGATGTTTTTGTGTTTTGTCTGTTGCCAAGCTCGCTTTTGGGCAAAGCCTTGCAACCTTTCGCTTAGATGCCACAGCGTTAGGACTTGCCGCCCAGTGCCTAGGACGAATTGCCTAGGCGCAGTAAACAATGAGATGCGACAGCACCACAAATTTAGCTGCATTAGCAGAACAGCATGTTCCAAGGGAGATTGTATCTGGGTCTTTGGGCTTGAAAATGCATGGTCGCTGTATCTTTATGAGCGTGGTACCATGCATTGGTTTGATCCCTTTTTCTGGGTGACCCATGGTTACCTTAAGTTTTCAGAAAAGCCCATGGGAACAGATCCTTTGGCTAAGATGCCACAGCCTGGGGACTTGCCGCCCAGTGCCTTGGACAAACTGCCTAGGCGCAGTTAACAATAGGATGCGACAGCACCACAAATTGGCTGTACTACAACAGCATGTTCAAAGGGAGATTGTATCTCGGTCTTTGGGCATGAAGATGTATGGCCGCTCTATCTTTATGAGCGTGGTACCACACATTGGTTTGATTCCTACTTTAGGTGATCCATGGTTACCCTAAGTTTTCAGTAAAGCCCATGGGAACGGATCCTTGGTCTATGGTAAAACTCCTTGCTCTCAACTGTTCATCCCAAACCCGTTGGACGTTGAAAACTGAGAACTTCGGTTCTTTTAAGCTCAAAAAGCGATGATGAAATTTATTGATCATTTTTGGCAAGCATTTGAAACTCATGGTAGTTATACCCAATTCCTAGATAGGCTTATGTACTCTGAGAACTTCGGTTCTTTTAAGCTCAAAAAGCGATGATGAAATTTATTGATCATTTTTGGCAAGCATTTGAAACTCATGGTAGTTATTCTGGACCCAATTCCTAGATAGGCTTATGTACTCTATCATTAATTCATGTTACTGAACATTTTATTCCGGTGAGAACCTAAGGTGGACTAAAACATTTGCATGCATTGCCTTACATTAACTACCTCATAAATTCGCAGAACCCAAATATATATGGTAAGGGTGGCATATCTGACATTACATGTCACATTTCGACTATTTGGGCAGTGTACGATGTAGATAAGTAGTAGACTAGGGTGTCTGGATTTTTCTGTGCGTTTTATCAACCTCACATCTAACCTACTCTGTAGTAAGTTTCTTTGTGTATCTGTGTTTAAGATGCGACTTGACAGCTTGATATACTTTTTATCATATTTGCATCTTACTTGCTGTGGTAACTTTCCTTGTGCATCTGTCTTTAACATGCATGAGTTTTGATTTACAATTGAAATATTAAGATAATGATCTTATACTTACATTTGCATATATTGTTACTGGATAATTCTGAACTAATATACAATATTCTTTCAGGTAGTTGTTGACAGGGATACTGGTCGTTCCCGAGGCTTTGGGTTTGTAACTTTTGATGATAAGAAGTCCATGGAGGATGCCATAGATTCTATGCATGGGATGAGTCTTGATGGCCGTTCTATAACCGTTGACAGAGCTCGGCCAAAGAGTGATGGGGAAGATCGTGGTGACCGTGGTGATCGTGGTGACCGTGGCTATGGTGGTGGAAGTGGAAGGGGATATAGTGGCAGTGGCAGTTCAGAGTGCTTTAAATGTGGTCAGCGTGGTCATTTTGCTAGAGAATGCCCCAATGGAGATGGGTATCGAGGTGGAGGTGATAGGTATGGAAGCAGAAGTGGAAGTGATCGTTATGGTGGTGGTAGTAGGAGTAGTAAATATGGTTCTGATCGCAATGGTGATCGGTATGGAGGGCGTAGTCGGGATGGAGGAAGCCGTAGCGGTAAAGATGATCGCTATAACCGTGACCGTTCTGGTCCATATGACCGCCCAAGTGGTGGTGGGACACGTTCTTATGATGATCGCGATTGAGGAATGTATGAAATAATCTATATGTGCCTTTCATTATGAATGTTAAATAGGTAGCACTTCTATAACATCCAAGATAATTCATAATTGATGGGAATCTTAATATAGTTGCCTGTGTATTTCAGGTGGCTGGTTTCAGTTGCTGTGAAGCCTCAGTAAAGAAATTTTGAAGTTGTGTTGAATATGAAAGTGGTGCAAGGATCATTGTGAAATTTCACGTATCACTGGCCAAGTGTTTGTGTTGTCTATGACATTGTGTAATTGCTTTAGTAATTGTACACTTGAATGCCAGGATTAGGCTGAACCTCAGGATATTTTATTTTCTATCGTTTCAAGATCTTCTAAGTTGGGATGTTTGAGGCACTGCTACTCATTGTTTTACAGTAGTTTTTTAGATTCATTGGCTTTCTTGAGTTGCAATGTTATGGACAACGATGCGAAACTATGTTTTGAAGGTATTGGTCATGGCCTAGTGGAGTAAAGTTATTTCTTCTGAATATTTGATATGTTCTTCAGCCTGAAGATGTGTTCTTACGAGGATGTGTGCTGAGCCTAGTGACAAATCAAGTTTACCGAGGGAAAATTTTACATTTTAGTGGAAGCCCCTTAATGTTGAGAATGATTACTTTCTATCAGCGGAATGGAGCTTTTACTACTCTTAAGGGCCCGATTCAGAAATTATCCGTAGTATTGCTATCCTAAGGAAAGACTAAAAAAAGATATAACTTGCACGAGTATAGATCTGGATGTGACACTTTTAAATGCAGATAGTTGGTCAGTGAGTATGAGCTACCAGATTCACAAAATGGTAAAGTTTAGTTTCAGTGAAACATTTTTATTGGTAGTTTATTTCAATATGATTCGTGTATTTGTTTTGGGTTTACCTACATTTTCTTTTCAAGCTACCTAGTACTTCTAAGGTTAATTGTGCTGCTCTTGTGGCAGGCTGGGATATGGCCTTTGTTCTTGATGCCCTTTTCAAACTGTTTGGAACGTGTCTTACAACTTGACTTTCTTTGTCTAATTGCTCGAAGTTGTAACATGATATATTGATATTGCCCTTAGAATAATATGTTCTTGAGATTCTGGGTAAGTTGTCCAATATGGCTTTTGCTGTTTAGTAATGTTTTCAACTAAGCTTTGTCATTTGTTTCAATGATGTTCTAAGTAGGCATGTTAAGATGCTGCCAACTATTGGCCTGGTACATTTTATTGTCAGTCTTCTTATTCTAGCTTGGAAGGGTAATGTGGTGTGCTTTATTCTCCAAGGTAGCTAACAACAATCATTCAGATGATTTATGGTGCAGATTCAACAATGTTCTGTTTTCTTGGGGTACAGACCTCCTGTCTTTCTCGTTTCAATAGCATAGTATTGTAAAGGATAAGAATCTACATGGACTATCAGAGATAGTTTGAGCGATGCAGAACTAAGCTTTACACTAAAGTTCAAGTTTGCTACCATGAAAGAAGCAGGTTTTGGCTGTCTATCATTAACGGCATTGTGTCATTCAAAGGATAACAACTCGCATTTTATTCACTAAGACAACTTTCAGCGATGCAAGGAAGCAGCTTGCTCCTATGGTTCCTGTAATATCTTGAGTCCGCCTGTTACTTCTTTCTACCATGTAATATCACAATAACATCCTTGCATGTCTTACATATTTTCTGAGTGCAATGGCTGAGGCTCTTATCCTGATTCCGTCTGTCTCCGTCTGTTCGTTATGGAGTTTGTTATGTAAGAAGCCGTTTGTAATGTTTCTAGAAATTCAGTGATGGAGATTCTGTGGTTCCAAATTTCGTATACTATTTTGAATGCAGCCTGTTATTTCTTTCTATCATGTAATATCTTAATAGTATCCTTGCATGTCCAAGAGTTTCCAGAAATGCAATGGCTGAAAGTCCAATCCTGATTTGTTCTGTATTTTCTCTGTTTGTGCTTTTGTTTCTACTCTGATTCGAGTAGACAGGTTTTGTAATCATAAATTTCAGGTAATATAACAAGCAAATTTACTATTCTAAACTTCATTGTCAGTTCTAATTCTCAAGTCTGTTTTAGTTTTGTATGCATAAGGTCCTTCCATATTCTATAAAGAAGAGAACGGTTTGAATCTTTTATTAGAGTAGTATGGTTCATGAAGTCTGAACTGCCACGAGGTCTAAAACGTTTTACCTTGCTTTCCTCTATTTGATAAGCATTGTATTGGGTTAGCATCATGTTGTCTAGTTCAATAGCATCATGTTGTCTAGTTCAATGATATATGCTTTCTGGGTTTCTTTTCTGATATTCACTAGGGTAGGGTTTTGTAAGAAACTGTCTAGAACAGTTTTTAGAAATTCAGTGGTTAAGCTTCCATTGTTCCATCGACATTTTGGATGTTCCGTATTTTTGTGTCATCAAGCAATGCCCTATTTCTGTTTTGTTATTTCATTATTCCTCCACTTTAGGGACAAGGAGTTTGTGATGTTGTCTAGTTCAATGATATATGCTTTCTGGGTTTCTTTTCTGATATTCACTAGGGTAGGGTTTTGTAAGAAACTGTCTGGAACAGTTTTTAGAAATTCAGTGGTTTGCTTCCATTGTTACATCGACATTTTGGATGTTCCGTATTTTTGTGTCATCAAGTAATGCCCTATTTCTATTTTGTTATTTCATTATTCCTCCACTTTAGGGACAAGGATTTTGTGTATGCAGCTTATCTGGTTTTAGAAATATAATCTTGTAGCCTTATCATTATTGCACTACATGGTTGTGTGTTCATTTGATCCCAATTTAGTGCCGTGTAGTGGCAATTTAGTGCTGGTTGTAAACATGACTCAGGTGCAAATCCTGACCATCCTCTGGTATAAACCACATCCGAAACTTGGGGATGTGGTTTATACCTGTAATTAGAAAAGTTTTACTTGGCACAGTTTTATTAGCAATGTATTTGCTAAGATAAGTGGAATAAGCCAAAACCTTTATAAAAGGCTATTTTCTTTTTTCAGATAGGGAAATTGGCAATTGGTTAGGATTGCTTGGAAATTGGTAATTGAATAGGATTGCTTGGGTGAGGTTTAAGTTCAAATTAGAGGGTTTATTAAGTTCAAATTAGAGGCTGGTTGCCACTATAAACCATAGCCTAATGCCAAGCCACCTAGCAGGAAAAAGGAAATTAACAGTGTGCAAGCCACCTAGCAGGAAACAGGAAATTTATGACTTGGCAAAAGCTGAGTTGTCTTGATATGCATTTGTGAGGATCCTAAGGGGCTCTACTTTTATAGCCTTGTGGCAATGGGTGGTGCTCTGCTCTTCTAACCTTGTCAGAAATAATTCATTAGGCTAAGAGAATTAAATAGCCTTGTCACAAAGAGCTCATTATATGCAAAGAGATTTCTTTTTAATGGGCTTTTCCAAATAAGCAAACATTATTTTTTGGACAATGCAACATTTGCTACGTGGTTTTGAGAATGTAATCGTTAATCTTAATATTATTGCCCCCTTGAAAATTGTGCCCATCTGACTCTGTCTGGCTGCGGTTTAGCCTTGAGTTGGAGGGCTTCCGAAGATGGCCCAGGTTCAAATTCTCTGTTCTCGGTAACTACATATATAGCTTAAAGAGAAAGATGGTCCACGAGTGTGGTGAACAATGAAGTGGTGCACGAATGTTGTTCCAACCTTTTCTAAATATCCGGGCAACACTGAATGTTTTTAGATGTGATAGTTTTAGGGCAATGCTATATTTGCTACGCGTTTTTAAAAACGTCTATGTGACCTTGATGGTGCTTGGTTGTGGATAAAAATTAACTGGCTCTGTTGGTGTGCTAAACCCAATATTTTCCCGTAAACAGAGGTCTATAAGCCCAAAAGCTCCCTTAAAGAAGGGGTCTGTTGCTGGGCTCATGGTTGCGACAACAATATTTTATCTAGCTCTGTTTTCTGGACCAAAGCCCAAGTGTTCCTTTAAAAAAGGGTCTTGTCTAGAGGGGTTCTTGTTGCTAAGAAAAACCTGTGGTGTTGAGCTCATATATTACATGGCTCTGTTTTGTGGATTAAATCGTAAGTGTTCCCCAGTAAAAAAGAGTTCTCTCTTGATGGGCTCTTGTTGGGCTCTTGTTGCTATGAAGTTTTCTAGAGAATGTTCAGTCGACACTGAATGGTTTACTTTAGACATTATTTGAGGACAGAAATACTTGTTTAAAACCTTTATGTTCTATAATTGCTTTTCATTTGTTGTGCAAGAGAGACATTGAAACTAAAATATTGAGACATTGGCCTGCCTAGGTAACTGATCTCGTCATCTCTAATTGTCCTGAATAGACTAGAATATTGAGACATTGGCCTGCCTATGTAACCGATCTCGTCATATCTAATGGGTCTGTCATTCAGGCCAACCTAGATCCATTTTACCTTTTTGACACAGCAAAAATTTAAGTGAAAGTTCAAAGGGATTTGATAAATTGAACAGTTTGAAAATCCCATAACTGGAATGTTTGCAATGTTTGCAAGGTGAAAATGGAAACAAGGGATGTTACCAATGTGAAATGGGGTTGTGATCGCTAAATATGAACTGAAAAAGCTTTTGGAAATAGTTTCAATATTTCACTTGGAAAGTTACCAATGTGAAATGGGGTTGTGATTGCTAAATATGAAATGAAAAAGCTTTTGGAAACAGTTTCCATTGACGTAGATTTAGGCTTAAGCACTTCTAAAATATAAAATCTAGGCTTAAGTACTTACAAAATATAAAATCAACTTTTTCTAAACTCATTTACTAATGAATTGTTCTATTTTTAAAATTTTATATTTTTATCTTTTTAATTTTTAATTAAAATAGATTCATATAAACTTAAATTATCATATACTAAATGGAATTTGCCCCAAGTGTTAGCTCAATTGGTAAATGCTTATTTTCTTGGTGAGGAGAGAGGTGTTGAGTTCGAGCCTTGACTAAACGAAGGTCAATGGTTAACCGCCCTTACCATCCATGAAATATGAAGAAGTATTAGTGGGTTTCTCAGGAATTGACATAAAAAGTAGTAGTATGAAAAAACCATGAAATGCAAAAATGACATCTAAAAAGAGTACAGTTTTACATTGGAAAATCATCAATAACAATAAAATCAATATTTTATTATTAGATGAATGAATTAAAATGGTATATAACCAGATAGTATTGTGTTTATTGATAAATCATCCTTGTTAAAATTGAATTTGTGTTCAACTTTATAAAATTAAAAGTGACAAAAAAAGTAGCATGAAAAAACCATGAAATGCAAAAATGACATCTAAAAAGAGTAAAGTTTTACATTGGAAAATCCTCAATAACAATAAAATCAATATTTTATTATTAGATGAACGGATTAAAATGGTATATAACCAATAGTATTGTGTTTATTGTTAAATCATCTTTGTTAAAATTGAATTTGTGTTCAATTTTATAAAATTGAAAGTGACATAAAAAAAGTAGTAGTATGAAAAAACCATGAAATGCAAAAATGACATCTAAAAAAACTACAGTTTTACATTGGAAAATCCTCAATAACAATAAAATCAATATTTTATTATTAGATGAACGAATTAAAATGGTATATAACCAATAGTATTGTGTTTATTGATAAATCATCCTTATTAAAATTGAATTTGTGTTCAACTTTATAAAATTAAAAGAAACAAAGAAATCAACCATTTTTTTTTGTATAACCTGTCATACCAAAAACCAGCTTCTGTTAGATTCTTGATTAGGGATTTGTGAATGTTTTGCATTATCACTAGCAAATACCCCAAACCATCCAAGAAATTTTATTGAAAAACCAATGTTGATCAAGAGAAGAATATATCTTATCAGAATTTTTACATGTCATCCCTTCATCTTTTTGTTGTTTATTTGTTATGAAACCTAGTAAAAGTACTTTCTTTCACCTTAGTTTACTAACAAAAGATTATTTCAATTTGCTTACGCACTTTACATATAATGTATAGGATTAACTGGTTGATATTTGCTTATTGTTTGCAATGAATCAAAGGGTATCTAGAATGTACAACATGATTAACACATCTATCTTGTTGAGAATAAACTCTAATTTTGTTTTGTTTTCTTTTGATTTTTTGATGTCATTTACTTTTTAGTTGCCAGATTTAATCTGATGATAATCTAGTTGCTCACTTCCTTCTTCCCACTAGTTTTCCTAATTTCTACCAAACTCAATGCTGTGACTTTAGTTTCCCTCCAAGACATCAAGCTTGGGCCTTTCTCCTTGTGGTATCATGATGTTTCACTTTAAATGTAATTTACTTTTTGTTGCCCAGATTTTGGAGAACTTTAACACTTTAATCTGATAATCTAGTTGCTCACTTCCTTCTTCCCACTAGTTTTCTTAATTTCTACCAAAACTCTATGTTGTGACTTCAGTTTCCCTCCAAGCAATCAAAGCTTGGGCCTTTCTCCTTTCTTCTTGTGGTATCATGATGCTTCACTTTAACCATCAAGTAATATGATCTTCCCTTGAGTTTCATGTAAATTTCACCACGAAGTTTGGGATAGTGATATTCCTCCAGAGGTTAAAAGATAACTAAGGTCTTCCCTACTAGTTATTAGTTGCGTTGTTGAAACCATGTGTAGTTTGTCTATGACACTAAAGAGCTTCCTTAAGGCATTTGAATAAGTTTAGGCTAGGCATTGCCATCAACAATGGATAAAAAACAAGACGTGTACAAAGAGCCATGGTAATTGGTGGTCATTATTATTGCAAGGGGAGTACATTATGGTATCTCATCTTAATCAATATGGAATAAGAATCACTTATTCAAAATTTTCCATCTCCTTCCATATTATGGTATCTCATCTTAATCAATATGAAATAAGAATCACTTATTCAAAATTTTCCATCTCCTTCCATATTATGGTATCTCATCTTAATCAATATGGAATAAGAATCACTTGCTCAAAATTTTCCATCTCCCTCCACATTTCTCTTGATACAAATCATAGAAAAAAACTTTGTTTGATGCTTTATTTACTTGTAAAGATCTAGGTGAACTTGACACTTAACATAATTAATCTAGTGGCCCATTTCCTTCCCCTTAGTTTTCTCAATTTATCTCAAAAAGTAGGTGGTGGCTTCACTTCCCTTCCAAGTACTTTAGCATGGGCATCTTTCCTTGTGGAATTATGGTGCTTCACTTGAACCATTATGCAAGAACCACTAGGGTCTTCCTTCCTAGTTACACAACTAAAACCATGTATGTGGTTTGACTCCCACCTAATGAAAGTATGTGGTTTGTCTTAATCATCTAGCAAGAATATATGTTGCAGATGTGTTAATGACAAGCTTGCCATCTTCATGTATAACTTTCGACAAAGCCAAGCACTCCCCTTGTAAAGTCTAGCTACATTTTGCTACTAAAGATACAAATGACCTTCAGAAATTATGGACAAAACCACTCAAAGAGTCATAAGAACGTATATGAAAAGAATGTGAGTACATTTTGCCGTTTACTTTATGAAGACTTTCACTTTCAATTTCTCCCAAAGGAATTTCAATTGCCATATGCTAATTATAAACCCATTGACTGCTAAGAATACATAAAAGTTTCACGGTTGGAAAAACCTTATAACAATAAAACTAATATCTTATGATTAATAGAATCATTAGAACATTACATTGTGTTTTATTTAATGTACAAATGCATTGTGTTTCTTTCTAAATACTTATTTGGTTTTCTATAAATGATTAACAACACTAATAATAATAGTATCCGTTAAAATAATAATAGTATAGTTTAAGCCAATAATAATAATAATAATATAGGTTAAAATAACAATAATAATAAGATAAGTTAAAATAATAATAATATAGATTAAAAAATATTATTATGTTAAATGTTTTTTTATAATGAATGTGTTATTTTAATTGACTTGTTTTTTTATAATACTCAAGGCATAGAGCCATGGAGATTGGTGACTCCATGGTTATCGTACATTATTGTACTCATCTAATCTTCAAATATTTTGACTTTGCCAACGAGTGATTAATATGGGAGAAGAATAGGATTTGTCAAAATGTTTGTGTCGTTCCATCTTATTTGTTAGAAAACTTAGTTAAGAACTTTGATTCACCTTAATGGATTAATAAATCCCTAAGTCCTTTGTAAATGATTTTTTTAATAACAAACAATTATTTTTTAATTTGTAATTATGGTTTCGGTTGAGATGTAGCCAAATCAACCAAAATTACATAAATTTAGAAGCTTACTCGTCCACACTATCTCACTGGGTTTCACGAATGCGCCCCATAACATGACCGGAACTTACACAGCTTGAAATCAGATCATAGCCTAAATGTCTAAGGGACCGGAGTCCACATGGGTGCTTCATCGTTTTGACCGAGTGCTCCTTGTGGAAAAAACAACCTGCATTTGCCTTTTGCATCTGCTTCCATGTTTGATCCAAGCAGGATATGAAAATCAAAGGAAATGATGTCTTGCAATAAAAACCAAAGCCTTTGGAATGTCTTGCTAAGTGCATGATTGCTGAAATGATCATCTAAATTTAAAACCTTTATCAAAATTTCTGAATCTCCGAAAATTTGTAGGTCTTTATAACCAAATTCTTGAGCTATTTGACAGCCTTTTAAGAGACCAAGGATTTCAACCTTGCTGTTTGTTCACTGTCCTAAACCCTAGTTGAAGCTTTCTTCGCGAGTTCCACTAGGGGAGTAATTTAATCCACCTGCGTTTGCTTTGGATGCTTCGTCAAAGAAGACTGTTGCTTTGCCTTGTTTCCTCCACCACAGTTGGAAAATGACATCAGGAACCCGTAAACACCAGCCAAGGGTGGATAAGGGCCGTCTAGGAGCCTTTTTCCCGTCTAAAAGCAAAAGGGGGCCTGACCAGTTTAATTTTTCAGGAAGGAAAGAAGGATCGAGCGAGGAGGAATAGTTTCCCACTGTTTCCATAGGCAACGCTTTTGCTTTAGTTTCTACCATCAACGGAGAATGCGTAATGTTCTTGAAAACCTGATCATTCCTTGCCAGCCAAACTTTCTACCAGATATACTTAGGGAGGGTCTTCCATATCCTGTCCAGAGCGAATTGCTTTTTAACGCACAAGGGTACCGCGCTTTCCAAGAGGAAAAGAGCATAACCACTGAAATTTGCGATGGGACTGGTGCAGTGAGTCCTTGAAGGGAGTGCGTCCAGACCGATTGAGCAAAGGAGCAGTCTACAAATAGATGATCAATGTTTTCAAGATTAAGACAACATAAAGGGCACCTGTGAGGTCCTAGAATACCTCTCTTAGGCAGGTTTTAACCTGTCAAAACTTTCTTGTGCATTAACACCGAAAGAATGATAAACATGCTTCCAAAGCGAAGTGGTATGAATCGTAGCATGGCTGGATTGTAGTGTAGCAAAACCTTGTGCTGCAGGGTAGACTCTAGTATTTCCCCACCCCTATTTGTCTGATGCGTGAAGATGAACAGGTGCCAAACCCATCAATGCAGCGAGGAGAAAGTTCTTTTGAGGTAGTAGGAGATCTGGAATTCCTGGGGCCGTCCAGTTCCTTGAGTTGTCCTAGGATGAAATGTCTGCTAAGCGAAGAATCCCATGTTGTAAGAGCCAATTTCTAATCTCTGGATCAATAGAGGTTTCTAAAGGCGTCTGTCCAAGGATACTGTGTTCCACAACAATTTTTTTTTTCCATTTCAGGGATGCGAAATAGTTGTTTTCGAAAGAATTCGAGCCCTCTTCGACAAAGATTCTAGATTATGGTGCCTTTGGATGTTGTCTAAATGAATATTTCTCAAAGAGCCCTCTTTAAGATATATTTTTCAGAGAGTTTGACTGACTGGGTGGCTGCGATTTGAAAATAGCTTCCATAAAATTTTTCCTCCCACAGCAGTATTGACCAAACCAACGTCTCTAATCCGAAGCCCCACTTTCAATATTGGTCTTTTGACTGTTTCCCAGCTAACTAAATGAAATTTATTCTGATTTCCTTTGCCTCCATTGGAAAATCTCTGATAAATTTAGAGACTTGTTCCATGATTGACTTTGGATCCAGGAGGAAGGAGGACTCAAAGAACTGATTTGTTAAGGATGGGTTTTTCAACATTTGTGAGCCATTGACCTCCACATGATATAATTTTTGATTTGATTTTACTAATAATTTTGTGCCAGAGCGAGGGTCTGTTGAGACCCAATGTTAAACGTAAGCCAAGGTTTCTGATTTTTTCCCAAGAAGCAAATCCAGAAAACCCCAAGAAGTGGGATATTCATAAGATTGTTTGTTGATCTGTATTCCACCCATACACTGCACTTTTCTTTTTATTTACAAGCGCTCTAGAGGTGCTACAAAAGTTTTGTAGGATCTCGTTGAAGACCCTTTCAATCATTAAAGAAGCTCCTCTCAAAGAAGAGAGTCATGTGCAAACAAGGCATGATTGATAGGGTCTATTCTTTTCATCAACCTGATACCTAGTATTGTTTCTGTTTTTTTTGTAGTTGTCAATTTTTTGCTCAAGGATTCTACCATCAGAATATAAAGGAAAGGAGAGAGGGCATCCTTACCTAATTCCCCTTGGAAAAAATTGGTAGGTTTGCCATTTATTAGAGAAGCTATCCAAGGATTTTCAATGCAAGATTTTATCAAATTGATAAATTCAGAGCTAAAACCAAAGGAAAGAAGAACTTTGTAAAGAAAGGAAAGTTTTACTCGGTCGAAAGCATTTTCCATGTCCAAATTTATGAGCATCCCTTGCTCTTGCCACTGATGACTAGAATGCAAATCTTCGTGCACTAGGATCACGTTACCCAGGATGTGTCTCCCTCTGACAAAGCCACTCTAGATGGGTGAGATGAGATTTCCTAGTACAAGCCTTATTATGTTTGCTAGTATCTTGGAGAGATTGTTATAGGAAGCATTGCATAGCGAGACACGTATGAATCTATCAAAGGTGCAAGGATTCACCTCTTTGGGGATTAAAGCGAGAAAGGTGGAGTTGGTGCAACTTCCCACTATGGATTTTTGGTGAAAGGCTTTTATCATTCTTAGGATATCGGTCTTTATTATTGACCAGCAGGCTCTATAAAAATGTATAGAGAATCCATTAGGTCCTGGAGCCTTGTCAAGCTCCATAGACCAAATTACATTGCTTATTTCTTCCTCGACAAAGTCTTGAATTGGGTGGATTGGACAGAAAGTCAGAGGTGACCTCCTCGCCACCAATACCATCCTCTTTATATAATTTTTGCAAATGTAATTCTATAGCCGCTTTGAGTTGATCAAATCCTTTATAGTTTGTCCCGTCTAGGGAAGGAATTTTAGTAACGTGGTTTTGAGAGAGGCGGGCTCTATATTGTCAGTGAAATAAGGAGGTATTGCGGTCTCCCACTTTTAACCACAAGCCGTGATACTTTAGCCTCCAAAATTCTTCTTCTTGGCGAAAAGAGCGAAAAGTCTTGAACTGGGCGGATTGCTCATTTTCCAGCTCTAAGGTAGTGATGTCCTTTTCCTCCATATCCATTTGCAAATCGGCTAATTGCTAAACTGACTCCCTTCTGAGACTAGAAGGGGTTATGGAAGGATTTTTACTCCATTCTTTCAAAGCAGAGTTGGTAGCCTTTAATTTATGCTCCCACACAAAGTTGGGTGACCCTATAACCATGAAGGACCAGGCCTTTATGACAATTTCCATTTATCCTTCCTGTTCTATCCAAAGAAAACTAAAATAGAAGGGTATAGGACCTAGGTTTTATTCATCTTCCAACTGTAAAAGAATGGGATTGTGATATGAAGTTAGCTTTGGGAGGATTTTAGAGGAGGTTAATTTCCTCTCCATCAAAACCATGCTCTACACGAGAAACCTGTCTAGGCGAGTTGAAATGTGCGCTGCCCCTACTCTATTGTTGGTCCAAGTGTAGAGAACCTTCTTGGGCTTGAAGTCTAGAAGGTCCCATTGATGGATCATATCCTCAACCAAAGGAAGCGTATGGTCCGTACCACTTATGCCACCTCTTTTTTCTTGAGTCAAGAATAATGTTTAAATCCCTAGCTTGAATGATATTATTGGGAGAGTAGATTTCTAAAAAATCTGTTAAAGTTTTGCAACATTCTTTCTTCTTAAGGTAGTGGACAAGCACATATAAATTGAAAAGAGCAAAGGTAATCTTACTTGAGATATGTCAAAGTTTAGGGTATATCCAATGTTGTGTCTCGAAAGAGCTTTCCAACAGAAACTTGTCTTCCGACCACAACATTGCAAGCCCTCCTGAGGAGCCCCTTGCACTGATTGCCTTCCCATCATTTTTCTTCCATTTCGTTCTGGTTGAAGCAAGAAGAGTTTCCTCTTCTATTTTAGTCTCTTGGATCACTATGATCTCTGGAGATTCTATTTTTAGTAGATCTTTGACCGCTTTGGATTTCAAAGGGTTCCCTAATCCTCTGCAATTCCAAGAGACTATTCACATTGTTTACTAGAGATGGAGGTGAAGGGCCTCCCTTTTGGGGCCTAGCTCTGGTATTTCTGCCAATGGACATTTCAATAGTGGATTGGCTTCCTTGCATTTTTTTCCTCTCCGCTTCTTCTTTGGTTTCCTTAAGGGATTTAATCCCTCCCCTCTTCGAAGACCATTAGAGTGTCTCTTCTTTTGAGGATCCAGAGTTTTCCAATGGTTTCTTCCTCGTCATATCTACGTAAGAGGGAGAGAAAGAGCCTCTCGTTGGGAATCTGGGTTGGATCTGTGTTGCGACTTCATTTCCTTCCTCAGTTGCATGAGTTTGGGTTGGATCTGGGTTTGGCCTTAACAACTACTGTTTCTAGAATTTTGAATGGGTTTTGAGATTCCTTTATTCATACTGGAGCCTCAGAGCCCCTTCCATAATCCATGGTGACGGGCCGAGCAAACAGAGAACTAGGTAAGAGCACGCGTGGGAGCTCAGAGGACCGTCCAAAAAAATCTTATTTTTTGTATATTAGTAAATGAAACTTAGAAATTCTCTCTCAGTGGCTTTTTATTAAAAAGGTAGATCTAAACAAATGTTTTCAAAGTAAAGCTTGCCTCTCAAGGGCCTAGGATGATTGCACCTAAGTTGACATAGTATTGGTGAGGTGAATGACAATCTCTTTTTATAGTATTCAAAAATACATGTCATAAGGCCTTTTTGGGTAGAACAAGTATACTTTAATTTCACACTTGAATTATCAAATATAAATTTCTCTTGTAAAAAAATGCTGAATATGCCCTTAGAAATCTTATTTATACACCTCTCACAGTTTGTTAGGGATTGTGCGTGGTTGACTCACTTCATTTGAATCATTTCCACATCATAGTGATAAAATGTTTGTAATTGTTGGTTGGTATTGTGCTTCATGTTATTCATATCATTATTGTAAAGACAAGTTCCCTTAAAGTATTTAGTGTTGATATTTGTCTCAACATATGGTTGCCAATTCATATAATATTTTAATAGTCTATGATTATTTGAATATTTAACTTGACATAATGTGATTGTGTATGTAAGGATGATACATTGCAATTATTCATGTGGTTGCATTAATTTTGTTAGGTACACACCATGATCACCATTTGTTTGAGTATTTACATTGGCATAATCTAGTAAATATATGCAAGGAGAATACATTGCAATTGTTGGTGTGGCTGCATTAATCTTTTTAGGCACATGCCATGATCACTATCTTTACCATGAACTTATTTTAAACTTCAACAACGTGAAATTTGTTTAATCTCTTTAATCTATTGATGCATTAAGTACTATGGCGCCCCAATGATTTTTTCAGCGAGAGTATTGTTTGAGGTTTTCCAAGTCTCGTATTGCTTTCCCTTTTTATCTTCATAATGTTTCTATTTATTAGATTTCCTTTAGTTATGCTTGAAGGATGAAAACCTCACAATAAAATCCAAATCGATTTTATCTTTGTTTTCCTTGATTTTTGGAACTCTAGCGCCTTTCCTTTGGATCCATATTCTTCTTCTCGAAAATAATTTCCATGTTCAATAAATATTTTTTATGGGCCTCAATTTACTTCCCCGGTGTCTTTTATTTTTTATGCCCTCCATTGCCTAGATTGATTCCGTTGGGGATTTTATGACTTGTTTTGTGATTGATTTCCTTGTTTAATGCCACTATGGATTTCTTTGACTAGAGAATGCATGTAATATTGATCCTTTCAATCCCAGGGTATCACATTTTTACTCAATTTATCCTTTTGTTATCAAGTTTTTTCTCCTCCAAGAAATATTTCACATTGGGCTTCTATGGTTTGTTGAGTGTTCCAATTTCCTTGATCCTTTGGTTGATGCTATGGGTCTTCTCTACACAATGGATTAGAGTTCCTCTTGCTTAGTGAATTAACTCAAATCTTCATTGTTTTCTTGCTAAGCATGGACCTATAAGAAGAGTTACATTTTCTCAATGAACTAAGACTTAGTCGAAATTATTGTTTTCCCTTTAGTCCAACACTATTTTAATGTTGACTTAACATGACCTAGATATTCCATGTGTCCTTCCACTACCCTTTAAATGACATCATGAAGCTTATATGTATACCCAAAGTGACCGCATAGTATTCAATAATTGGTCCATTTCACTATTTTAATGTTGACTTAACATGACCTAGATATTCCATGTGTCCTTCCACTACCCTTTAAATGACATCATGAAGCTTATATGTATACCCAAAGTGACCGCATAGTATTCAATAATTGGTCCATTTCACTAACATGGAAGACATGGATACTCCATTTTCTTAGTGAACTATGTTATGCTTTGCTCCATGGGATGTCATAGCTCTTTTTCACTTTGTCTAGCCAAGGGTGCTGAGCACAATGGACCTTGCTTAATGAACAAATGCTTAGGCAATTTTCCACTTATATTCACATGTTTGGAGAACCATCTTGCTCGCTAACATGATCACGTGCTTTTCTCAATGGAACGGAATGTCTTTGAGTGAATCCATGAAGATGGGTAACACTTTTTGGCCAAAAGTGATGGTGAAAATTCAATTTTGTGTGCATTCATTAAATCAAAGCCCTCATAACTTATATATGCCATGTGAATTCCAACATGCAACAAAAAACAAATTGTAGGGAATTATGTCATCTTTCAATACACACACACACACACATATTAAATAATAAAATTATTTAATATGTCAAATTGTATTTAACAATAAGTTCTTGTAAATTTCAACAAAATATTACAAGTGGCTTGTGTGTACTTAAAATAATTTAGTGATAAATACATGATTTTTGAAAAAAATATATTAATATAATCTACACAAAATACACTGGGGCACACATATATTTTTTAATTTATGATGAAAAATTATATATTTTTTTAATTTTCAAAACTGTCTGTGGAGAATTT
This sequence comes from Pseudotsuga menziesii, assembly GCA_001517045.1. Lineage (NCBI taxonomy): Eukaryota > Viridiplantae > Streptophyta > Pinopsida > Pinales > Pinaceae > Pseudotsuga > Pseudotsuga menziesii. Next base: position 334,541 of record LPNX010126304.1, on the reverse strand, counting down.
TAATTGCATTTTGTACACGTGTGTGCACGAAAACTTTTTTCTTTATTAGTTACAAAAATTGAAAAATAAAAAATACCCTTTTGAAGAGCATGCGTTGGTATGGGGCATATGTATTTTTTGAAAGTTTTTTGTTTTGTGGTTTTTTGTTATTGATTTATCTTTGCATTGATTCGAAGTTGTGGACATGGTTATGTACATATAAGTTTTAAAAGAAAATAGCAAAAACATATCATACAAACTCATAAACATACAAATTTTATGTAAATGAATAGAAGATTTGTTGACGGATCCATTGGTATGAATTCCACCATCTAAGGTGTATCCTAAGCTAGGGTCTAGGTTTGGTAAAAAGTGCAAGAACAAAATATAAAGAAGGGGGCTAAAAGTTTAATTTAAAGCTCTCGATTGAGCTTAGTACCTCAATCGGTGTTTTTAAATAGCTCAATCGAGTGTTTGTGTGCTTTTTTGAAACATATCGATCGAGCGTTAAAATGGAAGTTAAGCAAAAGCTTGATCGAGCCAATATCTCGTTTGATCTTTTAAAAGATCAACCGAGAATACAAAAACTAGCTTGATTGAGCTTAATATCTCAATCGAGTTACTGTTCTCTAAATTTTCGTTCATTTTGTCTTGCTTCCGTCTCTCCAACCCAACTTGCGAACTACCTACCAATATTTTGCATTTATTGAAGTATATTGTATAAATAAATTTATAGACCACACAATCTTAAATTTATGAATTGTAACTTTATTTTTACTCTCTCGAGTCTCTCAAACTGTTTCTTGTTCTAAGGATTTCAAAGGAAATTGGACATTTCATTTCTTATTCACCAATCAACAAGGGAATCAAGAAACATCGAAGTAGGAAACATGATCGTGATCAATCTAATGAAGAAGAAATATGAGAAAATACCGAAGAAAGGATGAGGCGACGATGAGCAACATTGAGAGAGCAACAAGAAGATGATGAAGATCAACCTTGGTGGATGCAACTCTAATTTAGAATGATATCTATATTTTTCTTATTTCATTCTTCAAATGATAATTATTTCAAACATGTTTCTTAATTCTTATTTACGTCATTCTTTCTATTATCATGTTTCAAAATTAATTATGTAATTATCATTTCAAAATTAATTACAAATTATTATGTTGATTGATTTGTGGTCATCCAATTTTTAAGATATTAAACGGTTTTTATTGGACACAATTATATTTATATACTACATAATGTAGTGAAATGTTCATGTACATGCATTGTCTATTATTAGATAATATTATTGCATGCTAGTGAACAGCCAACTTATTGATCTAAATATAGCAAAAATTTGTGTGAACCCTCAAAATTTCCCTTGTAGTGTTAAATTTTATTCCTCAAGGTTGGTTTTGATAGGACGTTTTAAATATCATCTAGTGGAATTGATAATCAAATATTCATAGCAATACAACAACTTAATTCAAATATGTACATACATGTGACAAAAACAAATCATTAAAGTAGAGGTGATGTTTATTTAAGTATATGATTTTTCCTTAAACTAGAGATATAAATGTGCATGCAATTTCACACATAGAATGATAGCTGATGAGACATCTATTGTAAATTACTTCCTTGGGATGGATGTTGGAATAGAAAAAAGTTCATTTAATGTAGAGTACTAATTTTTTATTGCGTCGAGAGGCGCTTTCTACAACTCAAATGGGCGAGATGTGTCCCGTCTGTAACGCTGAGGTGGCACATGTCGGCTCAATAAAAATAATAATAATAAAAAGTAAAAAAAAAAAAAACTTATAACATGTCGGCTTATAATTAAAAAATAAAAAATAAAAAATATTATATCATATAAATATACAACAATATTAGGGCAATACTCACAATCTTACAAAATCACTAGTAAAATTCAATTGACTTGAGTAGTAAAAAGAAAAATTATAAAACCAAGAACATATAAAATTTAATTTAAATTAGCTAAATTATAAAACACATTTATGTAATTATATATCAAATTCCAATTTAAAAGTTGACTTTACAAAATAATAAGGATTACAATAGCAACACTAGATTTACCTTAGAAAACCCGTAGGGAAAAACCAACCTTCAATACTAGATTTATTATTGGTACACATTACATTGAAATATTACAACCATATTTATAAGGTTCTTTAAGTGCAAATACAACTAGCAAGAAACCACGGGCCACTAAAACCATGTGTTTTAAACCTCTTATATCCTTGCTCATTCCAAGTCAAGGTCAACCCTAACATGTAAAGGTTCATTTTTAGTTATAGAGAGAAACAAGTCATTTCTCAAAAACATTTGTATAAATATTTCAAATCTTCATTTGATGGTAAATGTTTTTCAAATTCCAATTTATTCTTGAAATCTAGATTTTAAAATTTTATAGGGATTATTTTACTCATTAACTACTCTTAATATTCATTATTAGTTTTAAAGAAAGACAAGTAAATCAATTGTGGGAAAACTATTTGATTATATGATTATTAATGTTACTAACACCTCATTCTTCTACGGATATTTACCCTATTTTGAAATTATTTAAGCAAGTTGACCATTTCCTTCGCAAGTAGGAATACTTATTAGACATTTTCGTAAATTAAAAATGATTTGTGCCTCAAAAGAACTTGATCCACATTTTAGAAAGTATAAATTTGTATTGTCATGTATGTTCATATAAATTATAAGATTAGAAGTTTCTTAAAAAACGTTATTTCACAATCTTAAATTGAAAGTGTGCTTGTATTAAATAAATATGCTTAGTCACTCTTCTGAAATTTGTTTTAAAAAACTTTATATCATATTTAGTTATTATTTAACACCTACACGTATAGAATATATATACTTTAAATTCGATGGATCATTTTTTAGAAATGATCAAGTTCATTCTCACTCCACTAAGCTAAGAAAGTCGTTAAAAGATAAACCACAACTTAATCTAACCAACATAATTTCTCCACAGGAAGGCATAAAATAATTTGTTAGTATAAGGTAGTATTGCTGGGTTAAGCATCCAAATAATTCCCATCAAACATTTCTCATATGAAACATAGTTGTTGTCTATAAGGAATCAATTTAAAATCCCTTCATCATCAAGTTGAAAATAATTCTCGGGAAAATAGGTGTTGTGCCAGAGTAGATAAAACCCGAGGTAACGTGTCCTGTTCTCTCAAGGCGGCTACCCACCACTTGTTTAAAAGAGGCGACACAATATCGTTTGAGGGATGACTTCTTTCCCCGCACTTGGTGAAGGTTTTTAGTGGCCAAAACATAGGATATCTACCTTATAGGTTACTATCATGGGATGCTGATAGTAACTAGATTGGAGTTTGTTGGTCGTTGGTATTGTTCCCTGTGCTCATCATTATAACCAATAATTTGTTACCTTCATGGGTCGACGTCTTCGACGAGTTCATAATTGTCGGTGCAAGAGCCTTTAGAAGGCCCAATTACAATTTGAGTGGAAGGATGCTAGGTCATAGGGGCCCATTTACATTTTATTTTGGGAATCTACATTATATGATAAAATTTTGAAATATTTAAATACCTTAGAATTTTTCATGCATTTGCTTGTGATGTTTGAATGCATCTGAAATACTCATGGGTGATATCATAGTCTTTGGATGTTTTTAACTTCGATTATGTTTTTATTTTTATTTTTTTTCTTTTTCAGTAAGTTTCAAAAAGAAATTATATTACTGTATAGATAAAAATACATACACAAGAGTTTTTGAGTAGCTTGGAGACCATATGTTAGCACTTATAAATTCATAGAGATAAGATCAATTTACTCTCTTCATTTCCAAGTATTTTGGTTATGTTTGGATGCTCCCAGGTCATAGTTTTCAAAGGTAAAACCATGTATTTGACAAGTTCTAGTTTTCAAAGGTAGAACCATGTATTTGACAAGTTCTGTAATATTGAGCCAAGCTTAAATGGTCATAATCATGTCTAAAGTGTATGTAATGTGGTGTTCCAATGTCAATAATACCATATTGAGTCTAAGTCAAAGTTTTCCCATCCATACTTTTTCATCCCTCGTCATTTGATTATAGTTGTCTACCTTCTGTAGTGTTAAGGACCGTTTTTATACTAGGTGTGCTACCAAAGTTCCTAAACCTTTGTAACACAAATATTCAAATCTGAACTACGGACAGTACATAAGTGTTAGAGATTTAATTATGGGCTTAAAATCCTTTTAAGTCATATAAATGACGCATCTTATAGTTCATTTATAACTTAGAACCTCATTATTTGGGTCACTTAAGTCGGTTTGACATACCATCAGTGGTCAAATTTGAAGGGCTGGTCTTAATTTTTTTTGGAAGGGCATGCAAGTATCCAACCCTTCAAGGATGAAAGGTTATAAAAATAATTGCACTTCAATTGAAAATTGAAAATTAAGTTGGCCTTCAATAAAAAAAAAAGGTGAAAATAAAATATTGTCCTTCCAAATATTTATAATTTTAAAATATCAAACAAAAACTACATCAAACATTGTAAATTTTCATTAAAACTAATCAATAAACAAATATCTCTCTAATTCCATTAAAAAATTAATAAGAAAACATATTTTCTTCCATTCATTTGATATTCTTCAAAAACATTTAGGATTACATCATTGAAAACATGAATCTAGCCCAATGGAAGAGGCTTCCTGGCTTTCATTTGTTTCCATACATCATAAATGCCATTCCAATCTACCTCATTTAAATCATGAGGTGCACTAAGAGAGAGAAACATTAGCATATCCAATGTCTCCAATGAAAGTCTTGATCTATTATCATTTTTTATCCTATTTAATTTTGAAAATCCTCTTTCACACACGGCTGTACTTGCTAAAATAACAAGAATAGCTTGCCATAAGTGCATGAAATAGGGAAATCCTTCAAACCATTCAGGTTCATCTCCACAAAGATCTCATGCTCCAAAAATCTGTTTTTTTGGGTAAGATTTATAAATAGTACAAATGAATTCATCCATTTCACCCAAACATTTAGTAGTATCTACAATAGGTGACTCCCCAATACTAAATTTTTCACATAAACATTGCAACCACCTTTTTGTTTGAGAGTCTCTATCATTCACTTCTTCATAATAATGTCGAGGACTGAAAAACTTAGCAGCATTGTGTATAGGTAAATCTGTGAACCTCCTATCTAGAGATTCAATCACCTTTATAACAAAACATTTTCCTAGAAGAATACAATCATCTAGTGTCCCCAAATTTTGCATCTTTGGCAAACTTTCTAACCTCAATGGATGTAAATGTATCATACCTGTTCTATCTGCAAACTCAAGAGTTCCGCCTTGCGCTTTACTTAAAAAGGAGGATATGTTCACTGCTCCTACCCCAAATATGTCTCCCAAAAACCGTTTGCAAAGCATGCTAATAGAAACATCTAAAGTAGTGCCAATAGATGTAATATCAACATGATCCTCTTGAAACTTTTGATTCAACTTATTTAACTCAATGAGCACATCTGCAAGTAAATGGATGTAAAATTGTACTTGAAATATTGTTGCCAACTCATACATTTTTTTCTCCCCTAACTCCCAATCTTTTAGCAAAGCAGGCATGCATTTAACAAGTCTTTCCATGACCTTACCTCTAGAGAGCCACCTAATTTGATGAATTTGTAAGACCTCCAACTTAGTGATTTGAAATGATTCCATTGGTTCTTTCAATTCTCCATGTCTTTTAGAAGATTTTCCAAGCCATGAATAAACTTTGTTTGCAAATTTGTCAATAAATTGCAACTCTAGAAAATGAGATGAAGCATTATTTGCTGCTAATGCTTCTCTATGAGCTATGCAATGTACATCTAACAAATGAGGGGCATCTCGATGAAGCTTAGAAGACAAACCTTCACGAATACCCCTCATGGAGGATGCCCCATCAAAGCCAAAGCCAACTAACTTCATCAAAGATAGATCCATTTCTTCTAAAAGAGACCTCACTGCATCATACATACATTGAGACGTTCCATCCTTTATTTGAAGCAAGCATATGAATTTTGTTACACATTTTCCTCTTCCTTCATTTGTCAGATATGTAACATAAACTATCAAATGGTGTGCCATTGTTCGATCAGTGCTTTGATCAACTAAAATTGAGTAAAAGGGGCTTTGTAAAATTTCATCTTTCAACTTTTTCCAATATACCTCTTTAGAAGCTTGAAGAAACTCTTTTCCAGATGTCGTATTTGTGTATGCAAAATATTCATCCGTTAAAGGCATATGTGGAGTGCATTTGTACCTATTCAAGTCACAAATTGACTTGTACATTTCTAAAGGTAAATCATGTATAGCAACAAAATACATATTTTCAATCAGTGTTATAATTCTCTCCTTCTCAGCATCTACCATTAGTTCTACATGTTTGGTAATGGGAAGATTTTTTCGTTTGGTTTCTCCCTCCAAAAATTGTAAAGAAAATTTATGAGCTTCTGATTCTGAATGACCATTTAAACCACTAACTTGAAGAGTGGTACTTCCCTCCTTAGTAAATGGAGTGTCTCTCTTAAATTTAACACACCATGAACATTTTATTCTTTCATTACCATTGCAATCCTTTACAACATAAGCCCATCGAAATCTTGTCTTCCATTTAGATTTGAAAGTTCTTTTTCGTTTTTTTGATGGTTGTTCCCCTTCAACAATTTCTACACTATCAGATTCTTCATCTTCTTGTGGATGAGTATCAACTTCATTTGGAAAATTACACGGTTGATTACAACGTTGCGAGATACCAAATGCATCAACAATTGACAATTGCTTTTTATCCTTCTTAGGGCGACCAACGGGAGACATGTTTCAATCTTTACACCTACTTCATCAATACAAACAATAAAATAAGTAAATAGATCAATACAAAACAACACTATATTTCCTCTTAAAATGAATATAAAATTAATTTATTGATACTTTTTTCTTAATAATTCAATTAAAATAATTTTTACTATTAATTATTTGAATAATTAAAATACTATTTTTATTATTACTTATTTGTTAATGTATGTTCATTATATAGATAATAGAATTAATATTTTTAAACATTAAAAAAAATGCTTCTATCTCAAGTAAGTATAATTCACAAAGGGAATGATGTAAGGTAATTGGAAACTTATCCTTGTAATTTGATATATTTAAAAAAATATATCTACCTCAAGTAAGTATAATTTACAAAGGGTAATTAGCAACTTATATTTTCAATTTGATATATTTGTGTCTCAAATTTTAAATTAGCCTTGTCATTTAACATTATCATACCAAGAATTGGATCTAAATAATTTCATCCCAAATTTAGAGCTCTAAAAAATGACCAATAAATTAAATTGCTAATTGTCATTTTTAATCCATTTGTAATATATATAAACCATTCAAACTTAAAATAAATAAATAAAATTATATAACTTGTCTTTGCAATTTGATATATTTGTGCCTCAAATTTTGAATTAAACATGCCATTCAACATACTAGGAATTGAATCAAAATAAATTTGTCCAAAATTTACAACTTTAAAAAAATGATTACTAAATTAAATTGTTAATTGTCATTTTTTAATAAATTTGTAATATATAAAAAAAACTATTTAAACTTAAAATTAAAAAAAAATTATATAAAGATATATAACATCATAAAACTAAATGAAAAAATATTGATAAATTAAATTACATTATTGAGATAGATTTTTTTTTTTTTTAAACTTTTTATAATTAAAATAAAATAAATTTATATAGAAAGACAAAATTGTGTGTATGGTGTTTATTCAAAGTCTTACTAACCATCTCTCGTTCCTAGTTATACTTTACTTAATGCATCTCTTCTCATTTTAAATTATTTAAGGAACGTGGACTAAGTTGTTCACATCTCTAGTTCCTAGTTATACTTTACTTAATAGCAAGGTGAATAGGAAATTGACAGTGTTCCTGGATATGCTCAACTTAATAACAAGATGAATGGAAAATTGCAATTGCAGAAATATTTGTAAGCTTGAACAATTCATATTCAGCTTGTAAATCACAAGGTGAATCCTATACATTCAATTGAATAACCAAATCCAAAAATATAATTAACAGCAGAAGCTTTTAATGACGGAAATATGTGTAACTTAACTTTGAATAGTTCAGCTTATAGATCACAACTTAATGTTCATATTTTGATATCACCAATAGGCACTGAACAGGGCAGGCACGATTTTGACTTTTCAGGCCTATTTTATCCATGAATCTGGTGAATTTAATGTATAAAATTTATAATTTTTGTTGAGTGATTTTAAGCTTAAAAAATAAATAATTTGATACAAAAATCTTCAACACTTGTGGTTATAAGATTTGACAATATTTTTGACACTATTTTTAGGTATTTTGAAAATTTATGATAAAAAACAAATAAAAACCAACCCAAAAATAAAGACATAAATTCATCAAATTCTTACCTCATAGAATTAGGAAACATGATTTGAAACAATGCTCACGTGTGATAGTTTTTATACACAATAATTTCTATTACACATGATTTGAAACAATGCTCACCTCACACGTGTGACAGTTTTTTATACACAATAAATAGCTCAGCTTGCAGTGCAAAGAATAAATCAAATTTCAACTTTTATATATACAGGATGTTCTTGTAAGCTGCGAGCTGAAATAGTTGGCATATGTACAAATTACAATGGAATAAATCTAACACTCAATTCTTCTTTGAAGCTGCTGCCGTGAGTACACTTCAACTATCGCTCAAGTTACTCTAGGTTTTATTTCAGGATAAAAAAATGGTAATTAAACCGTTTAATTTTTTTTAAAAGTAGCTAAAGCTACTTTTAATAATTTTTTTTTTTTAATAACATCTAACTTTAATCCTCTATTGAAAAAAAAACAATTAACTTACTTGCAATTTAACCTCACATCCAAATAAAACAAAATAACAGAATTGACTTACGGTTACATTTTTTATTATCAACTTTAAATATCATTTTATAATTCTCTGAAGGTCATTTTATTGTTCTTGTTACAATGCATGTTCTTAGTATTTGCATCTACTGGGTGCAACACTCAACTGTAACTGCAATTGCAGAAATATTTGTAAGCTTGAACAGTTCATATTCAGCTTGTAAATCACAAGGTGAATCCTATACATTCAATTGCATAACCAAATCCAAAAATATAATCAACAGCCGGAAATATGTGTAACTTAACTTTGAATAGTTCAGCTTATAGATCACAACTTATTAATTCCCTTCCTTTCCCAGACCACATGTTCATATTTTGATATCACCAACAAATTATTTACTCTATTGTCCATAAAGCTGCCGAAAAAATTGGAGACAGAACTTGAGAGAGGCACGATAAACACATATATACACACGATATATATACACTCTATTAGCTAATCTGTCTAAACCACAGAAAGATCAGGAGCCTCTATGACCCGACAGAGATTCAAACTAGCATGCTATCCACTGCATGTTTAATAATAATTTTGATAGTAATAGTGCACGATATATATCGCTAGTTTCCCAGTATTTAACTCTCTGATACACAATGTGTATACAATTACCAAAGAGACACACCATAAACAAATATATACACACAATTATCTAATCTTCCCTACCTTTGACAACACTCAACAAACATTACAGAGTTCTCATTATTGAACGCGTTACTTCCATTATATGATGGAGTTAAGGTTGCGGCGCAACTCCTAAAATATTTTGGAACAGTGATTCCCATTCGTAGCTATTATTTTCTATTGAATGCATTTTTGCTTATTATATTTTATTTGTTTTCAGATGAATTTATTGATACTTGATTTCACAACTGGGCGTGGAAGAGACGTTTTAGAAAAACAAAAGTGTTCTGATAACTCGGGATTGAGATTTCTATCCAATTTTTCCATGATGTCAAAAGAATAAACTAAAAAAATCCCATGCCACCAATTTCAAGCGACCAAACATATTAATACATCGATTGTTATCCATATACTTAATATATCTGTATGCAGGGTCAAGATCGATATTAATTTTAGGAAACGAAGCAGCTAACCTGTACAAACTATATTTATTTTAGGGAAGGAAGCAGCTAAGCAGCTTAATTTCATGCAGCTAAAAACAACCAAAAGAAAAATACCTGAACCAAAAGAAGTCTGAAACTCAAAAAATGAAGCAACCAGCAGGCTCACTAATTGTTTCAAAAATTGAAGCAGCATCAGGCTCACGAACAGGCTCAAAATCTTGAAAAAAATGTATAGGAGGGTGCATTTAAATAGATTTTCTAGCAGCAGACTGTGATAGAGGCTCAGGCTGGCGGGAAATTAAAATTTATTAACCCTGGCACATGGCTCTAGAAATCATGGAAGCAGATTCGCAGAAGCCTGAAGGTGAATCAATGCATGTAATTGAATAATTATCAGTCATTTCAGCCATGGATGTAGTTGAATAATTATTTCAATTTGTCAATATAGTATGGTACTGGAGTCTGGGTGTGGCCCGAGACCATCAATTCCGTGATTTAGTTAATGAAATTAGCTCGTCATATTTTATTTATGTTCATATTTTTTTAAAACTGATACTGTGAATCGTGATACACCGTTTCAGCTTACTGGACAGTGCTGAGTGGATAACGATAAGGCCGCCCGGCGCGGGCCGGTTAAACTACCAGTACCCTGTACCAGTACTATCTTGTCTATTTCACTCTTAAATGAAGTCACGGAACCGATTTTTTTACTGACCTTCCTGAATCCTGTCTTTTCTTGAACTCATTGAAGAATTGAAGCGTTGATCTTTCCACTGTCCACAACTTCCGGGCCACACCCTTAAAAAAAATTGATGAGAAAATTTTAAGTTAGCCCTTCATTTGAAATATTTAAATTAAGTTAGCACTTCACTGTGGAAGGATGAAATAAAAAATTTAAATTTATTTTGACGGGTAAAATTTTAGTTGCACTTCTAGGACGGGCTAAACCCCTTTGGAAGGTCTGGGACGGGTTCAAATTTGACCGCATGATACCATGCCATACACCAAGATTTTGTTGAGTCGATTTTTCCCTCATGTCATTTATATCCTAGAGGTCTTCGAAAATGTTACAAGTGTCTAAACTTTTCCTCTTCGAAAATGTTACAAGTGTCTAAACTTTTCCATAAGTGTAACGCATAAAACGACATGGATCCCGATCCAACACATAAAAAAGTATCAATTTTGATGGAAAGAAGACCAAGGTAGGCCCTCTGAAATTTGAGGTCTCAATAGAATCCATTGCTGCTGCTGCAACCGAGATACCTCACCATGGAGAAGAGTGGTTCAAGGTTATCAATTTCCAATTAGCAATTGTGATGAATTCCTTAAAGAAAACCATAAAGGAGTTGAATTGACACATGGGGTTAGCCAAAGCTTGGCTTTCTGAGCAACATGAAAATAATTTATATGTTATCAGAAATTTTTTCACGTGTGAAGGGAGATTCGATACTGTTTACCAGTTCCATTTTAAATTCTTTCTGCATTTTACTGGTAAAAATTTCTTAGATATCTCTATTTACATGTAAGATGGCAGACAAGGCACAGTCAAAAACCCCAAAAAGCAGAGCATTATATTTTCCATTTTGGCTCGATTAAACTGTTGGTACTTGAAGAGCTCAAGAAGATGAACTGAGATTGGAATACATTCCTCTTCTTAGCTGGCTATGATCCTGAGATAATGGGTACTCCTTCAGCAAGGAAAATCAATCCAAATGACCCCCAGAGTTTCAAGCAGGGAGCATGATAGAGAAAAAGAGAAGAGTGAAGAGCAAACCAAATGTAAGATCCCCATGGAGCAGAGTACCAAGACTATCATAGACATTGAGGAAAGTCCTGAAAGTCAGAAGGGTAAAAATAAAATGAAAAGAAAAAAAAAGAAGGAAGTTGGAATTAGACCTCAGACAAAGTTAGTAGCAAAGATAGCAAAGTTCTGGTAAAGATGTTAAAACAATGGGTAAGCTAATAGTTTTTTAGTTATTAATTTCCTTTTTTATAATATTAATTTCTTCAAATCCTTTAACCAATAAAACAAAATAATTTACAAATTTTATATAAAAAAATTGGTTTAACAATCTTTGATTGAAAAATCATTTTTGAAAATTATATAAAACCTTCAATACAATTTAAAAACAAACTAATTTAAAAAAATGTAAAGACAAAACCCAAAACTCAATAATTTAATGTTAATTAATATATATATATATAATTTACCAATTTCTTTACTTTTTAATGTTTAAAATTTCCAACTTCAAAGATTTTATGGTAAAAAATAAAATAGAATTTAAACTTTATAATATTTTTATAATTGTTTTTATAATGTATAAAATAGTTAAAATTTAACAAAATAAATTTAAATAAAGTTGCATAAATTTTATATAATAATAGTTATTTAATTAATATTTTAATTAATAAAATTTAAATTTATTTAATTAATAATTAATTAATTAAAATTCAAAATACTTTTTGCCCCCAATTTGTTGCCTAGATATTAGGCTCTTAAAACTTAAACAAACAATCAAAGAAACAAGCATTCAAACTTTTTTAACAGCATAAAACACACAGAAAACAATGAAAGAAGCAAAATTGACATACCTTGTGTGCCTTAAATGGGATTCCCTTAAATGAATTTAAATATTACATCATAACAAATAGAAAATCTATCTTATTATCCTCATGCAACACCGATTAGTATGTTCAAAGTAACTCTTTATGAAAATGACTCTGATAGCAAGCAAGGAACAGAAGACCACATTCTAGCAAACGTGACTATGTATCTTAAAAATATTCTGCTAGGATCAGACAACCTTTAGCCACTGATAACAATTCATGAAAGAAAATAGCACTGAATCTTGTAGTGCATTAAGCCAACAAAGCCAAGCAAGGAGCAAGAACGATAACTATAACTAGTCAAGAAACAAATTAAAATGATTTTACAAAATTGAGTGCAACATCGACTAGTTCGTCTATCCCTATCCTCAAGCAAAAGACCATGTCTTTCACAGGAATTCCATAATTATAAAACTAACTCTGATAACAAGTTTAGAATGTAGTCTAGCCTATCTTATCCTCATGCGCCTTCAACTATTTTGTTTGGCATTAAATAGTTCTCATTGGTAGACATTCCAACGACCACAGCTATAAATTTTAAATAAATCAGCTCTGTATATTCTTTCATATACAATCAAACAATGCTTAACTACAGATAACAATTCACAAAAAGCAAAATAGCTTTAAACCTTGAAACGCATATCGAAAGCTGGAAAACACATATATGCCACAATATATGCCACAATATTCAAAGCACAGAGGATTCCTGCAAAGATTTGCAATATCATTTTTAAACTACAATAACTGCGGACTCTGATCTCAAAATCCGCATACACTAATCTCAAATCCCCTTGAACGATTTGTCATCAGTATGCATGAACTTTATCAGATTTGTTTGGAAACTGTGGTGAAAGCAACCTTGGGCACATTTAAATTTGAATTTGAAATAGAGTTGCAAAGGAAGGGTCTCGTATACAGACATCCCATCGGATATAAATGATGCGGACCCCAAGATAGCTACCTTGGAAATCAAGCTAACGGGGACGGGGACTCATGAGCTAACAGAGAACGAAAAACTGTCACAGGATAATCCTGAGGCAGTAAGCTAAACTCTAGATCATTTGCACCAAAAATTGGCGAGTTTTTTTTGGCAGAAATTGTTTAAAGGATAGTTTTCACTTGTTGGGATTGCATAAACTGGGTGCCTCAAGGAATAATCTAGGGTGTTGAATCCATTTCTGCAATAAAAAATGCAATTTTAACAGTGGAAATCTCATTTTCAACAACAAATCTTGTTGCTGAATTCCGATCTAACTTACCTGAAAAGATGCAAATGGTATAGAGATTAACCAACTCCTTAGAAGATGGTCGAAAACTTTGTTACTGAATTCCGATCTAACTTACCTGAAAAAGATGCAAATGGTATAGAGATTAACCAACTCCTTAAAAGATGGTCGAAAACTTTCTGTCAGTGTAACTAACGATTCTAACGATTCCGTCGTCCGGGCTGAATCGTCGAAGAGATAGACAACTCCTACCCGAACAGCGAGCACATCAAATATTTTTTGCAACCCAAAAATTATCAGGATAATAAATTAAGTCAAAATTAGAAGTACGTGATTGTACAATTATTTAATAGTTTTGATTTGTGAGAAATGCAACTTGGTAGTAGTAGCAGCACTAAATATCAATGGAGAAATAAAAATTTCAGATAGTTAAATGAAGGAAGACACATGGCTTTTTGTTGAATTTATTTATTTAGTTTTTATTTTTAAAATTGTTTTTAGGACTTACAAGTGCATATATAACTAGATAAAAATAGTTACATTAAAGATATGAACCAATCATTGAATAAAAAAAATATTTTCAAAATTAAAACTATTATTTTTAATTTTACATTATTTAAATATATATATATATATATATTTTTTATTTACTTTAACAAAGTTTACAGAATTTTTGAATCTAGATATCAATTAATTGAAAGTCAAATGACTTTGACTACAAACTTATTGCAATATATGTGCCTTAAGGATGTATAACAAGAATACAAGAAGAATATCTTCCAAAGTTACACAATCTCCAACAAGTTGCAGGAATTTTGGTGGCAAACTTACAAAGGTATGTGTATTGGCCCAAAATGGAAGAAGATGCAACATAGTATATTAGAGGATGCATTAGTCAATCACTAGTTCTCACATTGCCTAACTTGCAAATTCCTTTCGAAGTGGAGACAGATGCAAGTGGGTATGTCGTGGGAGTAGTTTTGATGCAATCAGGTAAGTCAATATGCTATCACTCTAAAATGTTTCATGGGAAAGTCCCAAACTACCCTACCTATGATAAAGAACTCTATGCCCCGATTAAAGTTGTTAAGAACTATTGGGAAATGAAACCATTATCCACACATACCACCAGCCATTGAAGTGTTAATGTTTGAGCAAAATCGGAGATGCCTGAACTTTAAAACTTTTATCAAACAATTTCAACACTAATGAATTTCATAAATCATCCACATATGAATCTTTATATCAACCACATATGAATCTCATAAGTAAATCAGCCATAGAAATCAATCAACCATGAGAGACAATATATACCCAAGGAAAACCCTTCAAACATGGAGGATGAAAAACCCAACAATTCTTTAAGTATGATAGATAGATTTGCAGAGAATGGTTTACAACACATAAGAAAATTGCCCGATAAGAGATATCACTACAGCAGTAGAGAAGAGAGATCAAATGCAACCCTGCAAAAAAACTTGTATGCAACTGTATTGAACAAGCCAAAAACCCTAGCATGTAGAAGGTAGCGCATAGGAGGCTCAATAAACATACTGAGAACACCACATAGTGCATTCAAAAGGAGGAGCTAACTATAACTCCCTCCATCCAAACATTGGCTTCATTCCTTTCCTCTGTTAGCTTTAATTTAATGCTTACTATCTTCAACTGAAAGTGAACTGACTTGAACTAAATGTTAATTGTCTTGAACTGAATGTTTAACTGACTTGAACTGAATGTTAACTTAATTGAACTGAATGTTAACTGACTTGAACTCAATCTTTAACTGACTTTTGTTCACTTAGTTAACATGATAACTTAAGTGTCATCAGTGCTTCACTCTTAGTGTCATCCATGCACAATTTTAACTTTTACATGCATCTCTTTAGTTAAGTTATGCATGTTGATTGATGAGCATTAAGCTCTTCTTTACTTAATTGATTACATTCATTAATAGTTTAACTGATGCTTTGACTGAGGAATTCATATTTTACTAAAGCTTTATAACTTGAGTTCACTCATACATTTGCATGGGAAATTCGAATTCTCTTTCTCTGTGTTTTTATCCCATTATCATTAAATAATTAATGCATGGTCCATGTGTGTATTATTTATCCATCTTATCATATCATACTCAAAAGAATTATTCCATACATACCGATGATCATATATATTACCTCGAGCCATATAGTCATATGCTAAAGTAATTCACTCTGGGGGTAGCTAATCCCTAAAGGAAACTTATAGAACTCACTGACAATAACTAGCAATATATCACATAGTATAACACACGAATTCAATCTTGATACAAATGGAGGTCCACGGTCTTGATACAACACAAGAATTCAATATTGATACAACACAATATCATCTCCACAATTGGAGATCCATTCTCATAGAGTAACGTCTATGAGAATCGTTGAATTGATACAACACAAGTCTAGACTTGCTACAACACAAGTCCACAGTCTTGATACAACACAAGACCAACCTTGATATTATTCACAAGACTCAGCTTGATATTACTCACAAACTCTACAATACAACATCTCCACCTCGATCATATGAGGATACTAGGACTTGATACAACACAATGTCCTAACTCGATACCACACAAGTCTTGGAGAATGACTCCTGATGTTGTACAATCAACATGAAGTATTTGCGGGCCTAGATTACGTTGCAATAAACCAAACATTACAAGTGGATGGGGTGTTCGCAACAGTTTCATCTAGTCATCAAGTATAAGGAGGGCATCACTAATAAGTTGGTTTACATGTTTTCAAGGCCACCCACATCGAAGATTAAATATTTGGGGACTCTTATACACATGATGCATACAATGAGGGATGTATAGAACATGACTTCAAGGATGTGTTTGAATAACTACAGTGCCTATTTCATGTAGAAGAATGTGACAGTAAGGTTGAATAACATCTTCATAATGGGTTACTCAGCAAGCTAGACAAGGTTTGTGTTCCTAAAGGTAAAATATTGCAACTTATCATAGAGTTGCACACCTCCAAAGTTGCAGGGCATTTTAGTGTTGGTTAGACAATTGTAAACTTACAAAAGTATGTGTATTAGCCCGAAATTGAAAAAGATGTAACAAAATATATTAGAGGATGCATTAGTCAAGCACTAGTTTTCACATTGCCTAACTTGCAAAATCCTTTCGAAGTGGAGACATATGCAAGTGGGTATGCCATGTGAGCAGTTTTGATGGAATGAGGTAAGCCGGTATGCTATCATTCTAAAAGGTTTCATAGAAAAGTCCTAAACTACCCTACCTATGATAATAATAAAAATATATGCCCTAATTCAATTTGTTAATTTGTGGAATCAATGTTTGATGAGCAAGGAAACCATTATCCACACATATCACCAGCCACTGCAGTATTTGCATGCCTACAATACGTTGCAACAAACCAAACTTTGCAAGTGGATGGGGTTTTTGCAACAATTTCATCTAGTCATCAAGTATAAGGAGGACATCACTAATAAATTGGTATACATGCTTTCAAGGCCACCCACATTTAAGATTAAATCTTTGGGGACATTTATGCACATGGAACCTTTTACCCATGATGCATACAATAACAGATGCATAGAACATGACTTCAATGAGGTGTTTCAATAACTACAGGGCCAATTTCATGTAGGAGTAGGTGACATTAAGGCTAACTAACATCTCCATAATGGGTTACTCTACAAGCTAGACAAGCTTTGTGTTTCTAAGGCTCAAATATTGCAACTTATCAGAGAGGTGCACACCTCCAAAGTCATAGGGAATTTTGGTGTTGGTCAGACAATTGCAAACTTACAAAGGTATGTGCATTGGCCCAAAATGGAAGAAGATGTAACACAGTATATTAGAGGATGCATTAGTGAAGCACTAGTTTTCACTTTGCTTAACTTGCAAAAGCCTTTCAAAGAGGAGACAAATGCAAGTGGGTATCCCATGGGAGTAGTTTTGATGCAATGAGGTAAGCCGATATGCTATCATTCTAAAATGTTTCATGGGAAAGTCCTAAACTCACCTACCTATGATAAGGAACTCTATGCCCCGATTCAAGTTGTTAAGAACTGGAAGCATTATCTTATGAGCAAGGAAACCATTATCCACACATATCACCAACCAGTGCAGTATTTGTAAGCCTAGAATACGTTGCAACAAACTTGACATTACAAGTGGATTGGGGTTTTGCAACAGTTTCATTTAGACATCAAGTCTAAGGAGGACATCACTAATAAGTTGGTAGACATGCTTTCAATTCCACCCACATACAATATTAAATATTTGGGGATCCTTATGCACATAGATCCTTTTACCCATGATGCATACAATGAGGGATGCACAGAAGACGACTTCAAGGAGGTGTTTCAATAACTACATGGCCAATTTCATGTAGAAGAAGGTGACAGTAAGGTTGACTAACATCCCCATAATGGGTTACTCTACAATCTAGAGAAGCTCTATGTTCCTAAAGGTAAAATATTTCAACTTATTAGAGAGGTGCACACCTCCAAAGTTGCAGGGCATTTTGTTTGTTGTTGGCCAAACAATTGCAAACTTACAAAGGAATGAGTTTGGGCCCAAAATGGAAGAAGATGTAACACAACATATTAGATGATGCACATACTTTGATGTGCTAGAAAGCCTAATAATATAAAGCAATGTATATGTCATCCCTTACATGTATCCACTTGACCTTTGGAAAACATTTCCACGGATTTTGTGGATAGGTTACCAACCAATAGGAAGGGACATTACTATTTATTTGTGGCAAGTGACAGATTCATCAAAATGTGCATTATTTTGTGTTGCAAAAAGACCATCAAAGGACAATAAATAGCACACATGTTCTTTGAGCAAGTTTGGGTGCACTTCGGGATACCAATGAGTGTCATCTCAAACAAGGATATAATATTACTCAATTCTTTTTGGACTACACTTTGGGAAAAGATGGACACTAAGTTGAAGAGATCTACAACATTCCATCTGCATATAGATGGACAAACATAAGTAGTCAAAAAGAATTTGTTGTAGCTTTTAATGGGTTACAATCAAAAGAATCCAAAGACGAGATGAAAATATGATCTATATCTAGCACTCTTATAATAGAGAAATCCACACTTCCATTGGTAGGTCTCCTTTTGAAACTTGTTTTGTATAGCTGCCACCTTCACCTCTAGATGTTGTATATGGAAAAAAGGAGGACTAAGGGAATACACCACATGTAAAGCACTATGAGATGAAAAATTCATTTATAATATTACACAAATTCATCTACAAGTACAATAGACATTGAAGAAGTCACAAGAAAAGTACATGGCCAGACTTGACCAACACAAGGTTAAGAAATCATTCAAAGTAGGGTATAGAGTTGGCTTACAAATAAATAAGGAAAGACTCCAAGATCCTGGTAGGAAGATAAAATCTCTACAGTATGGCCTTTTAAGGTATTGTAGAAGGTGGGAGATAACACCTACAAACTTAGTCTACTCCCATACATGCACATTTACTAAATAGTGAATGCAAGAAATTTAAAACTCTATAAGCCTTCCATGTTAAATCAAAAGGAGGAGCAAGCATACCTACCATAGGACTTAGTGCCTAATAATCAAGAAAAGTTGGCAGAATAAGTCCAAAACTACTATACACGGGTAGCATGACCTTTGGCAGATTAGGTTTAAAGAACAACTTCTAGGCAATGCTAAAGGGTTACTCCAAAGAGAAGGTAGAGGAAAAAACCCCTCACCTCATTTAGTAAGAGATTTTGGGGACCAAAAGTCTCCAAAAATGGGGAGGTATGATCATAAATGGATCAATATAGATAATTTGTTATCTATTTTGGTGTTTTCTGGATGGAAAAAATAGAGAATTGGCTTTTAGATCCCATTTTAGGGAAACGTCTATCTTTGCAGATTTGGGGCCTAAACCTTCTAAGGCTTGTTTTGGGACTTAAATAATGTTTTATGGGGTCAAAATTTTGTGTTCATATATTACACCCCCTTGATTTTATGCTACACTCTGGGACCTTTTGAACGGTACAAGAATCGCCTCAATTGGAGCCTGTATGAATAAGTTATGTCTCCTGCAATTTGACATATCCAATTGACCACCATAGTACAGAGTGGATTCCATGTCAACTATAGAGCTAGTCACGTGCGGATTTTCAAGAACATTATAGAGGGTTTGAAATCCTCACCCTGGCCAAAAGTTAAGCCATGTACAAACACTATATCTAACCCTAGATGACTATTGGGCTATATTAAATATTGAGTCGTTACGAGGGAACAAGGTTCCATTCTAATTATGTTATTGCATTATTCCATAGTTGAAAAACAATAGAGTGGATATTAGCGCATAAAAAAGGAAGTTGGAAATATTGTAGTAGTCATGTAGGCCACAGTGTCAGAGGTCACTCTATAGTGAGTACCACTTTGTTTTTACTTGCAGCACATGTTGAATGTTAGTGCATAGTAATGCACTATGGATCACAAGTTAGTAACAATTTTTAAAGTTTTGGGATCAAGGGGTTGTGTTAGTCATGGAGTTCATGGCCATTTAGAGTCATATAGTCAAGTCATTTAATTGGTTGAGGTCTTAGTTTGGTCATATTTCAAGTTTTAGTCTTAAAGGTTATTTAGGTATTGTGTTATAACCCTTGGTCCCATATTAGTCATATTTTAACGACTCTTTTTACAAGTTAATCTTAAAAACATTCCCTTTGAGTCATGTCTTTTGAAATCAGTTTAAAGGATAATTAAGAATAATGATTGCTAGTTTTAATGCGTGTTGCTAAATGTTATGAGAATTTGTAGAATACGGTCATTTCATCATCATATTCTGCCAAATCTAACGTTTATGCCATGATTGTTCATCTAAGGCTAGTTTTAAAGAATTGAGCGGTCAGTTTTGAAGGGTAGTGATGATTAAAGCATCAAGTCAGGTTAGTGCTACCAATTGCCCTAAAAATCCGTATCAGAGGTCATGTCATTCAAGTTATTTTTTATTAACCCTCTAAAATCCATTAGTGGTCGTGACTCGTGATGGCATGTTTGATTCGGTCATTTTACTTTAAAATGACCTACAATCCAAATTCCCAATGTTGAGTTTTGCTTGATCATGAGTTAAAAATCACTGCAAAATTGCTTGTTTTTCCAGTTCGTTGTGAATTCCTTCTCACTGCGAATTTCCTATTCATTGTGAATTTCTTGTTTGTTGTGAGTTTTCCTTGTCACTATAAATTTACTTGGTTGCTGTTGTTCTTCACCCTCTAAATTCTCCCTTTTCCCATTTTCCTAGACGTTGTGAATTCCCATGTTGCCACATTTTTTTCTTAGTCGCCGCAAAACCCTCAAAACCCTGCAAATTTCACAAACTGTGTATTTTTTCCAATTTTTGTAGAAATCATTTTCTATGCAGAGGTCAACTGTTCATGATGGTTAAAGAGCAAAAGACAAAATATAATAAAGGAAGGGAATTTGTCATATATGTGCCTCAAGACTTAAAGTTGCTTGAATTAGACCGCTCTCTTGTTGAAATGTTTCAAAAGGAAGGTTGCTTGAGGTTTTTCCAAAAGTTACAGAGCAATTTGCTTTGAATTATGATGGTGTGCAAACCAGAGTTGGTCCCTTGGAAAGTTTTGTCTCAGAAAGAACAATCTCAGTTGCCACGAAGATGACCAGGGCTAATGAGAAGTGGTTTAAGAGTATGGGTGTTGAAGTTGCATTCTGCAAGTAAGACACATGTCCAAGATTGTTTTTGTCGGATGTTGAAAGTTGTACAAAAGTATTTTACTTGTGAATAAAGATTTATAATGGTTAACTACTATCACATCAGGCTACTAATGCATTTCACAGGTAAGAATTTACCTTTCTATCTTAATAGGAGTTTAGGCAATATGGCAGATAAAGTTTAGGGGAAAAAGAAAAAAATTGAGAATTCCCTTTTCCATTTTGGTTTGATTAAATTATTGGTTTTAGAAGGGTTGAAGAAGAAGAATTTAGGTTGGGAAGCCTTCTTATTATCAACCGATTTTAGCCTTGAAACTGTAGGCATTCCTCATCCCAAGAAAAATACATCCTTCCCTATTCACAAATATACTCAAACAAAAGCAGACACAACAAAGAGAAAAAAGGAAAAGAGAAAGAGAGAGCAATTATTTAAAAATCCCAAGACATAGGTACAACACCTGACAATAATAAAGTGAAACAGAAAGGAAAAAGGAAGCTAGTGTTTACTCTTGTCGATGAAGAAGCCCCTACACCAAGTAGACCTCTGACCAGATCAACAAAAGTAGAGCCCTAGTTAGATATGACGTTGAAAGGAGGAAGTCCCATTAGAGAAATAGATACCAGCCTAATAACAAGAGTCAGAGGATGTTGATGTAAATAAAGATACCAAAGTTTAGCTTAAGAAGGAACAATTGATAATAATTCAGTTGAGGGAAGAGAACAGGAAGCAAAAAGAAGCACACCAAGAGCAAGTAATAAGAATAGTAGGAGAGATGGATAAGATTGGGGATGAGTTAAAGATTGCCAAGAAAACGGTTGGAAGATGGCTGACTACTAGAAAGTATCTTTTCAATCTGAAGAGGCAGAACAAAACTTCACAGGAAGAAAATAGAGCCTTGAAAGAAGAAACGAAGACGATAAAACGTAAAGTGTCAAAAATAAATTTGAAGATCCTTGTTGAACCAGTAGCCTCAAGTAATTCAAGGTAAGAAGAATGCCCAATCATCCCAAATTTTTCCTAAA
Source organism: Pseudotsuga menziesii (assembly GCA_001517045.1). Classification (NCBI taxonomy): domain Eukaryota; kingdom Viridiplantae; phylum Streptophyta; class Pinopsida; order Pinales; family Pinaceae; genus Pseudotsuga; species Pseudotsuga menziesii. The sequence continues at coordinate 311,911 of LPNX010126304.1, read as the reverse complement.
GGAAGTGTTTTTCCATTTTCTTTCTTTTCTTGCATATGAATCTATGGAGGGATGTAGAAACCCTAGCATGTGCAAAACAAGGTTTTAAAAATTTGGAGTTATGAAAAATTGTTAGTTAAGTTTAATTTAAAAAATGGAATGGTAGACGAGTTAAAAAAGGGGTTCTCAATATTAAAGAGCCACTCCATTTGTGTTATGTTTTGAAAGGCTTCCAAAGGACTGTAATTAGGGTTCTAGCAGTTTAGAGGGTAAGGATTATTTTTCAAAATTTGTCCTATAGTTTAAAGAAGATACAGGTGGTCGATCTTTCAATTTTGGTTCTAGTTCATCAAAGGAAATGAGAAAAGTGGAAAACAAACATTTCGTAGCATGTTGACTATTGTGAATTCTCCTAGGTCTAATATTTTGCAATGTTTCCAATTCGCTATGAATTGTTAAGGAAATCACTTTCTAGAAGCTTCCAGGCTGCAATTGGTGATGCCACTTCAACATTCGATCTAGAGGACATGAAGACTATGAAAATCTTGACAAATCACAAAAGTCAGATTTTGTAAAGAGTGCATTGTTTTTTTTGAAATGTAAACCCTAATTTGTAGGGGATAGACTGTTTTACTTAGATATTTTGAAATTATCTCCTATTTTTGGAAGTTTGAGGGGATTTCGAATCCTCCCAAGGCTTATGTAATATTTTGTATATATATGAATGAAGAACAATGATGTAGGGGTTGGTTCGAGTGTTTTGAGAATATACTATTGGTTGCACTTGTGAATTTTATTACAAATTTTTTTTAGGAGTGTTTTACTTCCAAGGATTCATGTGTCTTTGCAATCTGATATTGTGATTCAAGCGCTCATGTTTTTTCTTGTGTTATATTTCCATTTAATGTGTGTTCTTTCAAATATTTAATTGGAGAATATATGAAAGGAATTCACTCTATTCTAGTGCTCTATTCATGACAATTAAATATTCCACTTGTTTCCTCTAAAGTTATCTTAGGATTCATCCTTGATAAATGCCCTAAGTTGATGGTCTATTCATCTTTTTTCTACCTCCCATATTACAAAAACACTGGTGAAATCAGATTTGTAGAGACTTCCTTGCCCTTATAAAAATTTACTCTATCCTCAGTTTGAATACTTTGATCTGCTGATCAAACTTGTGACCGTATGCCCAATGGTTTATCCCATTAACTTAGCCAACAAATTTATCAAAACCTTCACCTTTATCCCATATATGACCTTTTTAGCTTCATTTCTATTGAGACATACATCTCTGGTTGGATAAACGTTGGTTCCCATCCTTCAATGGTTTGAAAAATGTTACCCTAGGGATTTTTTTGATACAACCCAAAGAGATTACCAAGTGATAACATTGGAGAAAAAATATGCAGGGCATAGTCCTAAATTTTGGTTGGAGTTTCCCCATATTGGATCTTCCCAGGGCCTTTTGTTAGGATATTTAGACACTTAGGAGTTAGTTAAGATCAACTTGTGTAATATATCCGTTAGGTAAAAGTGTGTTTCTTTAGTATGCATTTGTAAATATTCTAATCCGATGGTCACGATATGTTATAGACATAGAGTAATTCGACGGTTCAACTTCTCTTAGATCATACCTACCATTGATCCATGGATTAACACCCGATTGGTCTATGATCTCTATTTAAAGAGCATAGAGGGTCCTTGGCTAGTCGATTGATTATGAGAAGCTCATATGTAACTTTCTTTCTTTTGCATAATAAATTGCTCAAAGTAGCTATTTGGATGGGGCCGCGGACTCTTTCTCTCTCGAGGGTTTTAACCATGTGACAAACATCGGTGTGTTGATCTGTGATCTATTTATGTGAAGCGGTTGCTGAAGGTATTTGGTCTTTTGGAAGTACCTTGTGTACCCGAACATGGTATCAAAGCTTTTATGAAGAGCCGCTTTCGATTTTGATCAAGATCTGGAACCGGTGTTGCTGAAACTTTGAAAGGGTTTTTGGTTCTGGATTTTCTATGCATTTTTGGCCTATGGGAGCTATTCCATTGCGTCCAGAGTGCCATTTTCATTGGGAAATAGTTTTCGTTTCACCGAAAACCGTTTTCGTTTGCTCCAGAAACATCCATTTCGGCAAATTTGAAGGTATAATGTTACAATGACGGATTTGTTTTTTGTAAATCTCTCATATTTTATCAGTTTATTATTAGATATTTTTTGTTTTAGTCTCACACTGTTGCCTTCCCTGACTGCGTATGCTCTTTGCCGTGCACCTTGCACGATCACGGCGAATCAGAAACAGTAAGGGAAAGTTTTTTTTTTCTTGTCTTCTCAGCTACGTATGCTCTTTGCCGTGTACCTTGTGCGATCAAGGCAAATCGGAAACAACGAGAAAACTTGAAAACGTAGACTTTCCGGGTAAGCTAACCAAGATCCAACTCCATTGTGTGGAAAAGTTTTTTTTTGTGATTTGTAGGAAAAGAAAGCAAGCACGGAGAACGAGAGAGAAGAGTAAAAAAAGAAAAAGAAAAAAAAAAGCCCCCTTCCTCTTTCCATTATTTACGTATATTTTAAACTTAGCTCACTTGGTCCAAAGTTGCTTTATTACTTAATAGGTCTTGAACTCAAGTCTTATTAAACTATTTTTTAGTGCATGCAATTTCTATTTTGAAGTTACTTTATTGTAAAAGTGCATCTCACATAAGTAAAATAAAATAAAAGTGAGTCACTTAAGTCTTTTAATTTATTGCCGCACTATTTAAAAGTCACATTATTGTAAAAGTGAACATCACTTATTCTACAAAAGTGATTCACTTCAAAGCAACTTTATTGTAAAAGTGATTGTCAAAGGTTGATCTTGGGAAGAGGGGGCTTCTTTTTTTAGTTGGTCAAGTTAATATCTGCCACTTCACTATTGGGGATATCTTCAACTTTTTCTTTGATCAAGCATAACTTCATCATCCAAAATCAGTTTTAAGTGTTTTTTTTTAAACCGCATATTTTTTTCGAGTTCTTTGCATCCAGACAATTAGTTTCTGTTCTTTCAGCCATTATTTTACAGTATGGCCACCGCTTGTGATATTATACTTACAAGTTCTAACTATTTTTCATAGAAATCTCGTATGGAGGATGTTCTACGAAGTAGAGGACTTTTCAGGATAACCTCAGAGAAAGAAACAGAACCCACTGATGAAGATAAGAAAATTAAATGGGCAAATAGATGTGATGAGGCTCGTGGATTGATTAGGATGTCAATTTCTACTGATTTGCGATTCCACATATCTGGAATTGATGAACCTAATCTCGCTTGGGAAAAGTTGGAATCTGTGTTTGGTAAACACAAAGAAATTCAGGGTCATCAACTTGAGAATGAGTTGTTTTCCTTGAATCCAAATGATTTTTCATGCATTCAAGACTATTTATATAAGTATAAAACTCTTAGACTATTGTGTGTAGAATGCAAGATTAAGAAAGAAAACAAACAATGTATTTATCATATTCTTTCAAAACTTGGACCTGCATATTCTGTATTTGTATCTGCATTCTACTCCATGAAAGAATCCTTAACTGCAACTAGCTATCAAGAGCCTAGTCTTGAATCCTTTTGTGATTCCTTAATTAGAGAGCAAGATAAGCTCATTCATTTTGGAATAATTAACAATACATATACATCTGGGAAAGCCTTATTGTCCCAACAGAAAGAAAAGTCCAAGCCTCCCAAGAAACAGAATTTTCGCAAAAATAAGCAAAACAACAAGGGTCCCAAACCTTCTCAGTCAACTCCCTTCTTTAAAAAATGACAAAGGATCCAAGCAAAAAGGAAAGAAGACTGAGCGTCATTGCAATTTTTATGGGAAAGATAATCATGATGAATCTAAGTGTTTCAAGAAGATGATATCCTTGAAAGCAACAATGAAGAAGCACCACATCAGCCTAGATTCGTCTTCAGAATCTAACTCTCATGGACATGCACTTTGTGCTTCTAGTTACTCTTATACTGCATCTTCTTCTTCTACTCAAATAAATGACTCATTGATTCTGGAGCATCTTATCATATGGCTAAGGATCAAGCCATCTTTTCTACTATGCATGAATGTAACACCAAACAAATATTTGTTGGTGATGATAGATCTCTAAGTGTTGTAGGATCTGGAACAGTTCCAGTAGAAAATGGTCATTTCAGTGATGTACTATGTGTTCCAAAAATTTTCTGCAATTTGTTATCATTCTATCAAATTACTCATTCAGGCGAAGGTAAAACTGTGACGTTTACACCTCACCAAGTTGTAATCAAGGATTTTAAAAATCCTCAAAATGTCCTTGCTACTGGAATTGTTGATGATATTACCAGGTTGTACAAATTTAACAACTTTGGGTCATCACCTTTTCCTTCTGTTTTTGTTGCTCATAGTAATAACTTGAGCAAACTTTGGCATGAACGATTTGGTCACTTAAATTATCGCTCATTGCAACAACTATGTAAAGACAATATGGTGAATGGTCTTCCGATGGTATCTTGCAAGGATGGTGTTTGTTCTGGTTGTGTACTCGAAAAACATCATCGGGACAGTTTTGACAAACGTGCCTCTTGGCATGCCTCGGTTCCTTTGGAGCTTGTGCATAGTGATTTGTGTGGTCCTCTTCCATCTGCATCATTTTCTGGTTTCAAATATTTCTTAACTTTCATTGATGACTACTCAAGACGCACTTGGGTTTACTTCCTAAAACTTAAGAGCGAAGTATTTAACATGTTTTTGGCCTACAAGGCCCTTGTTGAAAAACAATCTGGTCATCAAATTATTAAGTTAAGATCTGACAATGGAGGAGAATATGTTAACAACAAGTTCACTACTTTCTACACTGAACAAGGAATCCAACAACCACACATTGTTCCATATTCACCACAACAAAATGGTGTAGCTGAACGGAAGAACCGCACTTTAAAAGAAATGACTAATTGTATGATCCAATTTAAGGGACTAAGTCTTCAATATCGGGCCAAGGCCATAAATTATGCAAATTACATAATTAATCACACACCCACTAAAGTTTTACAAGGTATAACACCAGAAGAAGCATGGAGTAAAATTAAACCAGATGTAAGTCACTTTCGTGTGTTTGGTTGTGAAGCATGGGCTCACATTCCGGATGAAAAACGGAAAGCACTGCAGCCTAAAAGTGAAAAGTGCATATTTGTTGGATATTCTGAAGATGTAAAATGTTATAGACTTCTTCAGCCACATTCTCATGATATAATCATTAAAAGAGATGTTAAATTTGATGAAAATCTCTTGGCCTGCGAGCCTAACTTGGCGGGTGTGCCATCTTTGGTCTGCGAGCCTGATTCGGCGGTGCCTTCTTCTTCTTCTTCTTCTTCCAGCTTCCTTAACAGGTTTCCAACTCCAGTTTCTGATGATGACAATGAGGATGAAAATCCACCTCTGCCTGCTCATGTTCCTCCAATTGCACCAACACCAATACTTCCTCGATGGGTCCGTTCAACATGTGAAGTAGTTGGTGATCTTGCCGGTGATCCTAGAGATCAACGTCAAACACATTCTCATTTTCAGCGAGCCTCTTCTCTTTTGGCTCAAGTTTCCGAGAATCATGATCCAAATTTTTTTGCAGAAGCTTCAGGAAATCCAGATTGGGATGCAGCTATGGATGAAGAATATTGTTCCTCTTCCAAAAAGAAGAAAACTTGTCAGATGTAAATGGGTCTACAGAACTAAGCATGCATTAGATGGAAGTGTTGAAAGACTTAAGGCAAGGTTAGTTGCCAAAGGTTTTTCCCTAGTTGAAGGGATTGACTACAATGAAACCTTTGCCCCTGTAGCAAAAATGAGCTCCATCCGCCTTGTTCTTTCGCTTGCAGCATTACACAACTGGGAAGTCCATCAAATGGATGTCAAGTCTGCCTTCTTACACGGTGATTTACATGGAACAACCTCATGGATATGTTCAAAATAACTCTAGCCTTGTTTGTTTCCTTAAGAAATCCTTATATGGCTTTAAGCAAGTTCGTAGAGCTTGGTATGCCAAAATGGATAGCTTTCTCCTTGACACTGGTTTTTCTAGATGCCATTCTGACCCCAATGTCTATACCAAGAAAGTAGGAAACCATCTCATCATACGTGTTCTCTATGTTGATGATCTTATCCTTACTGGTAGTGACCCTAAAATTATAACCCATGTGAAATCCAGTCTTAAGCAAAATTTTGAAATGTCAGACTTAGGATATTTGCATTATTTTCTTGGTCTCCAAGTCTTGCAAACCAAAGAAGGAATATTTCTTTCCCAGTCTAAGTATGCTTGTGACCTTCTTCGTCGCTTCCACATGGAAGATTGTAAACCAACCCCTTCTCCCTTCCAGTCTGGAGTCAAACTTTCTGCCACTTGTACTTTCCCTGAAGTAGATGCCACCTTGTATCGTCAGCTTGTTGGTAGTCTTTTATACTTGACTCATTCCCATCCTGACCTTTCCTTTGCCGTTGGTCGTGTTGCCTGTTATATGCAAACTCCTCATGAAAGTCATTATAAAGCAGCAAAAATAATACTTCGATATATTCGAGGTACAATTCAGTTTGGGATTCATTACAGTATAGGGGGGAAACCTTTGTTGGTTGGTTTCACTGATTCAGATTGGGCCAGTGATCCTGATGATCGAAAGTCTACTGCAGGTTATGTTTTTAGTCTAGGATCTGGACCTGTCACTTGGGATTGTAAGAAACAACAAACTCTTGCTCTTTCTTCAGCAAAAACAGAATATAGCCAGTCGGGAATCTTTGTGGCTTCGACAGATCCTTTCAGAGTTTGGATTCGAGCAGCAACAGCCTACTCCACTTTGGTGCGACAATCAAAGTGCCATCAAGCTTGCCAAATATCCAGTTCTACATCAACGCAACAAACACATTGAGCTACACATGCACTTCATTAGAAATCTTGTTCATGATCATATTATTGAAGTGCTCTATTGCCCTACAGATGATCAAGTTGCAGACATCTTCACCAAGTCTCTTACAGAAGCGAAGTTTTCTAACTTCGGTCTATGTTAGGAGTTCATGAATGTGTCCTTAAGGGGGGATAGGCTCTAATGCCTCCTTCCTTCTCCTAATAGTGTCACTTTTGTAAATCCTTCAATCCTATCCCAAGTTGTTCTTAAGGGGGGATGTTAGGATATTTAGACACTTAGGAGTTAGTTAAGATCAACTTGTGTAATATATCCGTTAGGTAAAAGTGTGTTTCTTTAGTATGCATTAGTATGCATTTGTAAATATTCTAATCCGACGGTCACGATATGTTTTAGACATAGAGTGATCCTACGGTTCAAATTCTCTTAGATCATACCTACCATTGATCAGTGGCTTAACACCCGATTGGTCTATGATCTCTATTTAAAGAGCATAAAGGGTCATTGGCTAGTTGATCGATTATGAGAAGCTCATATGTAACTTTCTTTCTTTTGCATAATAAATTGCTCAAAGTAGCTATTTGGCTGGGGCCGTGGACTGTTTCCCTCTCGAGGGTTTTAACCACATGACAAACATCAGTGTGTTGATCTGTGATCTATTTGTGTGAAGCGGTTGCTGAAGGTGTTCGGTCTTTTGGGAGTACCTTGTGTACCCGAACACATATCTTGTGTTGTTCATGTAGATGTGTCATTTTCCTCTCAGTTAATTTATCATTATGTGAAATTACTCTAACACAATGAATTAAACTATAATATATGTTGTAACGAATTGTTCCACTGGAATATCCACAAAATTTTATAGGTCATATGCTAACAATGTATGATAACTATTACAAATTCCAAATCACACTCTGAAATGAGGAATGAACTATAAATCTACATCAATTCTCCTAAAAGAGTTTAAAATTTGAATTGCAAGTCGTGGTAGGGAGCCATGGTGAATTTGATTAGTATTCAAAGAGGTTATCGAGAGGCAAATCATATTTTGAATTCAAGGGCATGTAAACAAGGCCCCTCTCAATTTGTTTCTAAATCCATCTTAGAATATAAATCATATCGCAAAAAGAATGAAATATGAATCCTTTACTAATTCTTCACAACACTAGCTACATTATTTTGAAAAAAAATAAAAATAAAAAATCAAACACTATCTAACCAACAATGCGAAATTATTAAAATGCCCAAAGATCTTACATGGCTAGGTTGGAAAAATTGAGGATTCAAGAAAACTCTAACTAATTCAACTATGTGGATCGAACTCTAGGTGAAATTGGGTCCTCGGCTAGTATTTCGAGCAACGCTACTATGAAGTAACTTGGCATTGAATAGTAAACAATCTTCTTCAATTATCTCTCAAACAGGAAACTAAAGGATAATTGTTCCAAGTTTTGATAATTTGGTATTTAAAATAGAGCAACTCGCCTACGACATTAACTTCATTGATGGCAATATCAATCTTTACGTGAAAATCACATCGGGTCATTTCCTAGTGTAGGACTCATTTAAAGTTCAACAAAGGTCTGGAAGATTAGCTATCCACGGACTTTGAGTGTTTAGATATCCAATTTTCAAAAAGGGCTCACAAGCCTAGTTAAATTTATAGAGTGACATTCAAACTTTGAAAAGCAAACATGAAAAAAGGCCCACAAGACTAGTCTTCACATGACATTAACACTTTAGGGGCATTAAAATTTTTGAGTGTGAAAGTTCAAAAAGGTCCCCAAGACTTATTGTGGGTAGCAATAGAACTTCGAAAAGCAAAGACATAAAAAGTGGCCTACAAGGCTATGAGGGTGCATTGCAAGGGTGAACATAGACTTGTTATAAAGCATTATTAAGTTTTTACGTTGGAACTACCTTTAAGCTATTCAACGAGTTCAAAGACTGAAGTTCATTTATGTTGGAACTAACTTTAAGCTATTCAACGAGTTCAAAGACTGAAATTCATGACGGGCCCAATGAACGCGCTATCAGGATCTAGGAAAAGATCTAATTGTAGGGTTCAGACAAACTTCAAACATGGGATTTCTTCAAAACCCAAAGCACCCAATGATCCAAAAAAGACTTGAGACATTCCATAATGTTCGAAAAGATGGCATTCCTAAGAAATGTGAACATTTAAGCAATAGAAGACTCCTTCAAAGATCTACAATAATCGAAGTGAAAGACACCACTCAATGCCTTCAAAAGAGTATGAAAGATAAAATTAATCATCATTCATCAAACAATAGGAGGGGAATGTAATTCCAACAAAACTACACTCAAGACGAAACAAACATAGTAGCATCTCAATTCAGGATTTCATATAGGTCATTAAACATTTGAAAACTCATAGCCCCAAAGCATGAAAGCATCATCAATGTCATTAAAGAAAATTAGATCGATGGGAAGAACTTCATGGTAGCTTCGCAAGAAAAAATGGGGTCCACGACCATAAGGACTTTGGTTTAGTTGAAGAGGAATTTTTATCGAAGATCACATCCCCACATCACATCATTAGTTTCTAAATCACATAATGTGTAAGCTTTGCACTTCTCACTATGAACAAGGATTAATTTCTTTTTCTTAGAATCAGGTTTTGTTCTTTTCTTTTAAGGTGCCACCCAATAGACAATACCAATTACCATGAAATAAGTGATTGTAGGGTTTCTACCGCTCCAATTATTTAATACAACTACATCCCTTGCTACTCTAGTAGAATCCCTGTCCAAAATACATGCAACTCCACATTCAAATGCAACCTACACAATGATTTGCAACAAAATGTTATTCATGTTTAGACACTGTTACGCTGCACCTGTACCCAACGCACCTTCAGGTGTACCCCAAGGAGAGGGCCATTTTTTTCGACCGGGAGAGGTGTTATCGAGTAATGGTGGTCATGGCTTGGCCCTTTGGTCATCCTTTAGGGGTACTATGTCTTAATGGCACTGTTGACTACCCTTCATTGGTGTTTTTAACCTAGGGGTTGGTGTCCAAAGCCCCTAAGATTTGACCACTGGGTCACATGGCTCCATATCCATGTTTATGTGCTCTAGTAGCCTTTGCTTCAGCTATGAGATATTCATCTCCCTTCACAGCCACTTAGGACACCCTCCTAGCCCTTTAGTCGATGGGTTTTTGCTCTCCCTAGCCTTATCTCCTCAGAGGAAGACATCCTCCATGCCAGGTCGTTTTCATGCTTTGAGGAGGGTGTTGAGGGTTTTTACAACATTCTAGGAATTAGATAGGGTATAGCGCCCTCCCTCCAGCTCATTCTAGCCTTTCGTTCGGAGCGATTCACTTATTTGAGCGTGTTTTGTCACCTAGGGGTACTAATACCCCAGGTAGCCTATCTTAAGCCTACCTTTGGTTATATTTTATGTTGGCTATCATGGGCAGACCCGGGTTTACGGTATTTAACCAACAACACCCCTAGCTCACTGGCCCTTTCGGCGACAGACCGCGAAGCAGCCTGAAGTCTCACCCGAAGTGATTCTAATGGGTTGGCCAAGGACTCAAGCGTCTTGGACCAGGTTCTGTGGCGATCCTACTTGCGACTCGCAGCTCTTCTAGTTGCGAGGTCTCTTTCTCTGCGCGTCGCATGATCTCCTCGTCTCTCAGCTCTTCTAGCCGTGAGATATCCCTTCTACCGTCATGCGGTCCCTTTCCATGTTATGCACTTTCACTGACTCGCGATGACTCCAGCCTTATCGCATCGTCGCGCACCAGGCGACACGTAACTTCCTCCCAGCGCTAAGCCCTTAACCTACGGTATCGCACACCGCAGCTCCTTTGCCGGTGCGGTATCGCCTTCTTGCGATACCCTACTCCCGCGGCTCAGCGCACTTAGCGTTGTTCGTGTCGACTTGCACGACTCAATATGATAGGCTGTTTAACACTGCGACTAGTGACTGTTCAAGCAAAGCATAAATGAACCCACATACAACATGCCAGAGACTTCAACTTATGTTTATCCTTCTATATTGCTATAAACAGATTAACACATTCATTCATTAAGCTGCAACCATAGTCCATGAAATGACTGATAAATGTACAAGTAAACATAACACATAAGTCAATCACATAACACCTGATTTTAACGTGGTTCACCTCCAGGATGGAAGTTACGTCCACAGAACTGTGTTTTTATTATAGCTCAGGGGAAGGTAAAACACAATTCTGCTGCACCGCATATGCAGTTCAAGATCTTCTCTCTTAGATCTCTTTTCCTCTCTATATTGCTCTCCTACAATATACTCTTCCCTCTCTTTCGATCCCTGCGGATCGTTACATGCATGCTCTCTAGGCCAGCTACTGGTTACAGTAAGATTGCTACAGCTAATAACAGAACCAGAGCTTGGCTTTTACAACAGTTTAATGATCTACAAAGCAACTAACAACTGAACGAACTGACCAACTAACCAACCCTTTTACAATACAAAAGATATCCCTTTATAGGCAGCCCGAAGGTCTTGCCATTACAACACTGTGGGCCTGTCCCAAAAGTAACCCAAAACCCTAACTAGTGACAGTCGACCATATCTGTACTTGAGGTAGCCGCTTTCCGTCACACCACAGCTCTCTACAGTCTTCCATGCTTCCCGGCGTTGATCATGGGTATTGTGCACCGCTTCGCTTTTCTGTCCTTTGTCTTCAATGCTTCAGCCTTGTTGCTCATTTTCCTTTATGAGGGTCACTGAGCCCTCCTGTCTTCCGCCACTGCCTTCAATGCAGTGGGTGAGCTCTCTCTTCTCGGCCGCTCAGGTACAGTCGTCTTCCTTGACTTCTCCGTCTTCTTCGTCGTGGTTTCTGGCTCTGCTCTGTAGCTGGAAACGTGCTACGGTGTCGTAGCTCTATCTTATATTTTCTCCGCAAAAACTTATCTATTCGCTAAACTAGCAGCTTCTTCTGTAGCTGTGGGACCCTGCTCCAACAGTCCCCTAACACTTACTTGTGGCTTGCCCTCGAGCCACTACCAGCGGGCTTCTCCTGCTGTAGCTTTGCCTTGGCTTCCTGCGAAGCCTTATTAAACTTGTCTCGAAGTCCTGCGACTTCCTTCTGCATTGCTTCGACACGCTCTTTATAGTTTCTGTAACTTGGTTCGTTGGGCTCTCTTATCCTTCCTGCCCTTAGTCATGGTCTCGTTCTCGTCGCTCCTGAAACTTTTTAAGAACCTTCTAGTGTTTGAAAGGTCTTCCACAGATATCCTTTCCACTTTATATGGGTTAGAACTTTTATCACAAGGAAAATCTATATCTTCCAGCCTTCTCAAACATTTCATTCAGTCTAGGGCCCTCTATATGAAAGAGATACGAACCATGAATTCCATTCCGAGAACAGCCTTTGTCTGCATGCTAGAATTCTACCGTCTGCTGGGTTTGCTATCCTCTTCCACTTTTCTTCTCTTCGAGGTGCTCCAGGTACTCATGCTACCTATGATCGTCGAATTTTCGTTTCGTTGCCTCTGCAATCTCTTGTGCTTCTCTTAGCTGATCAGATAGGTCGGCGACCTTCTCCCGTTTCTTTCTTTTTCTCATTTTTACTTTCCTCCTGGCGGGAGATTTCTTCTCATCATTCTTCTGCTCTGCTTTCTTATCTTCAGTGATCGGCTCGGTGTTCTTCTTCTCCTTAGCAGAGACTTTGGTGACAACTTCTACTTCTGGCGCTTGACTCTTCATCCTTAGCGCTTGTCTGACTTGTGATGTACCTAATTTCACAACCCTGGGCGGTGTCGTCATAGCGGACCTACGACCACCAGGGTCGAAGCGTCTCGGCATGTCTTCTAAAGGTTCGTCCTCGGACAGAACACACTCAGTGTAGAATGACGGATGTGTAATGGCTGCAACTTCTGAAAATCACAACACTTTGTAACAAACTTATCTCTTCACAGGGAATTCTTAACAACTTACTCTCTAGTTCTCGGTTTTTCTGCAAACATAACCGTCCCAATTGAATACTTTCTGCTTTTATGCCCAATACGATAATCCCGGACGCAACGATCATCTAGACTGAACCTGTCGGTCGTAATAAATGCCTGGACAAGACCACACCCGTCATCCGATCCTTAATAAATGCGGAAATCCGATCGAATTTCCCTCAAAACGTGTGTGTACAGGCATCGGTCTTGTCGAAGATTTGCCAAATATGTAAAATTTGATTATACTGCTGCCAAATCTATGGTAAGATATACCGGTCATTTCCTCATTAACTGCCTGTTAGAGGGTGATTTGAATGGCCCTCTGTCGGTTGCAAAACTGAGTATGTGGCACGGGGAACATCACACTGCCGCGATGCGACTCGGCATCACTTGCGTAAAACAATACTTCTCTCTTTTTTCTTTTTTTTTGACTTGCGCAAAATGAACTGACCTTATGCGATTCCTCATACTTAGAAAATACCTGCCGGTGTAGACTAGTTCCCGGTGTGATGCCTCCNCTAGTTCCCGGTGTGATGCCTCCTTTCAACTACACCGAACATCTGCACTGCTATAAACTGGCTAAGCTAGGGTTGAGAGGCGGGGTGGCTATCACTACAGAGCTTAAGCCTACTGCCATTAATCCATGTGGGAAGAAGCTCTCCATTCAGCTGGCTGACCTGAACGGCACCTCCCTCTGTGACTTGCTGTATCTGATATGGCCCCAGCCAATGCATCTTGAACTTCCCTGGAAACTTAATAAACTTGCTATCATAGAGGAGCACTAGGTCTCCTATTTGAAACGTCTTACTCTTAATGTGTCTGTCGTGCCAAGCTTTTTCTCGTGCCTTCTGCACTTTTTGATGGAATCCGACGATGAATCTGTCTTCTTCTAAGGCAAGCAGCTATGCTAGCCTTTCCTCCACTGTGTCTGTATCAGTCATCCCGGTAATCTAAGCGATTCTTAAACTGGGAAGGATATACTCCATAGGCATAACAACCTCCTGTCCATACACCAAGCTGAAAGGTGTGTGTTCCGTAAGTTTCTTGCATGTGGTCCTATATGCCCATAATACAGCATTAACTCTGAGGTCCCAGTCATTCCTTTGGCATTGCAGATCTTAGTAAGAGCATTTTCTAAAATCTTATTAAAGGCCTCCACCGTACCATTAGCCCGTGGGTGGTAGGGAGTGCTCTTATGGTGCTGAATCTGGAATTCTTCTGTCAAGGCCTCAATAGTGCTATTCAAGAAGTGTGTGCCTTGATCGCTCATCAAAATTACTGGGCATCCGAATCTACTGATAATGTGCTAAAAAATGAAATGTGCAGTTGTAGCAGCATCACAATTCTTTACTGCTTTGGCCTCTGCCCATCTGGTGAGGTACTCTGTTCCAGTGATGATATATCTCGCACCAGTTCATTTTCTTGGTGGGTTGATAGAACCCACAAAGTCTATAGCCCATTTGTCAAATGCGCGCAGCGTGACCTGCGGTCGCAGCGGCATTGCATCGCGTTGCGAGGGTTTTCCTACCCTTTGGCAGATATCGCAGCATCTACAAAAGTCCTTGGTGTCTTTATGCAACGTAGGCCACCATAATCCTGCCTCCAAGATTTTCTGCGCAGTCGGCTTTCCTGCGAAATGACCTCCTGCGGTTCCTGAATGTGCCTCTCTGATAATAGCGTCTTTTTCATGTGGCATCACACATCTGCGCAAAACTTCATCCAGACCTAACTTGTATAGGCATCCTGCGATGAAGGTGAAGTCTGCTGCTTTAACAACCAACAGTTTCTTTTGCTACTTAGTAAACTCATCAGGTGCTACTCCTGTAGTGAGGAATTGAATAATATCGGCATAGTAATCGTCTGTGATCTGGATAGAAAACAACGACGCATCTGGCAGATTGTCATCTAGGTTACTTGGCTCTTCTCCTGAGTCGATCCGCGACAGGTGATCAGGTCCGGCATTCAGTCTTCCTGGTTTCACAATGATTTCAAAATCATACTCCTGAAAGAGGAGTAACCATCTGCAGATTCTCCATCCTAACACTGGATTATTGACCAGATACTTCAAGGTGGAATGGTCAGTAAACATCTTGAACGGGGCACCCAATAGGTAGTGCCTGAACTTCTGCAGCGCGTACACCATAGCTAGGCCTTCTCTTTTTGTTGTGGTGTAGTTCTTTTCTGCTGTCGATAGCTTTCTACTGGAGTATGCGATAGGATGGTCAATGTCCCCTTCTCCTGGTTGCGTTAAGACAACCCCTAGTGCGATGCCTGATGCATCCACATGTACATGAAATGGCTTAGTCCAGTCTGGAAATACTAGGATGGGTGCTGTAACCATCTTCTCTTTAAGTGTGTCTAGACTCTACTGACATTCCTCATTCCATAGGAATTTTACATCTTTCTTTAGCAATTTCTCCATTGGTGCTGTAATCTTTGCGTAGCCCTTGATGAACTTTCTGTAGTACCCGGTATGACCAAGTACTGTTCTCAGTTGCTTGACTGAGTTGGGTGCTGGAAGATTTACAATGATGGCGATCTTCGCGGGATCTACCATCAAGCCTTGTCTGCACATAATATGACCCAACAAAATACCAAATGGTGCACAAAATATACATTTTTTCAAGTTTAGAGAAATCTGGTACTGCCTACATTTCTCTAACATCAGTCTTAAGTCTCCTATGTGCTTGTCGATTAGTCCGAATACAGTCCAATCATCAAAATATACTTCTAGGAATTTATGGATGTATTCCTTAAATATAGAAACTACTACTCTAGAAAATATAGCTGGTGCATTCTTAAGACCAAAGGGCATTATCGTATACTGGAACGAGCCCCATTCTGTTGCAAAGGTGGTCTTGGATCGATCTTCTGGATGTATTCTGATCTGATGGTAGCCTAAGAAGCCATCAGTGAAGGAGTAGACCTCCTGTCCTCCCACGTTGTCTAATACCTCATCAGTGAACGGTGTCGGAAACGGATCGTGAAGCGATGCATCGTTGAACTTGCGCAGATCAACACAGATCCTGATGTCCCCTTTTGTTTTCTTCTCTTGCACGACCATGGGGCTAACCCATTCGCTTTCTTCTACCGGCTCAATGATGCCTGCTGCTAGCATCTTATCGATTTCGTCCTTTACTTTTTCTTTGTAGCATGGATTCAATCTATATGGGCGCTGCTTGACTGGTCTAGCATCCTCCTTCAATGGTATCCTCATGACTCCCAGGTCGCCAACTATTCCCTTCATCTCTGTGAACTTGGTGGGAAATAGGTCCTGATAGTCGTGTAACAAGTCTGCAATCTGTCCGACTGTTTCATCGTTCCAATAGTCTCCAATAGAGGCAAACTTAGGTTCTGTGTCTGTGCCAATATTGATCTTTTTAATCTTGATGGGCTCTGTGATTGCCGGAATCTCTAACTGTGGTCCCTCAACATCGCGAATCCCTTCTGACTCCGGAATGTTGGTGTTGCGAGGGTATTCATCCACCTCCTCTGGTTCTGATGTAAAATTATAACACTCTAATGCCTCTTTTAGCTGGATAGCCCACTCAGGTTGAGTTGGCACTGATATGGTACAGTCCTCAAATATCTTACTCTTTATGATATCTAGGGCCTGATCAACACTTGGATGCTCAGTTTCAAAAGCGAAGGTGAGTAGGAAGCTGTCTATCATAAGTGGCCATGTTGTTGTTCCCTTGCGCAATTCAGTCTTTGTATACCAGTTCCTTGGAACTGTGTCCAAAGTATGAATGAATCGGTGAACCCATTCATCCTCGGGAATGTTCGACCAATTCTGTTCGCATGTCTGAATGTGTGACCTGGGGTCACTCTCTCCTGTGTACTTCTGCTGGACATGTTCTCTGTCAGCAGAAAATCTGATCACCATCAATATTTTAATATCATCCCATGATGCAATGTTCTCTTTGTGCGCGTACCACCATCTTGCAGGTGTGGCTCGTACTGCAAGGTCCATAGCTGTGATCCTCTGCTCGTAAGGAATATTTTGCTCAAACTGCTCAAGGAAGTCCTGGATATCTATCAGACCATGATATGATGGAATCTCATTGATCTCTGCGCCAATCCATCGCAGTGACTTAGTCAAGTACGTGCACCTGTGCGCTGAGACTTCGTGAAGTCTGTTCTGCCAGTTCTCTAGGCCAACATCTAAATCCAATGTGCATGAGCTGTCGCATTGCCAACTAATGTTCCCATCTTCCGTTGGATTGACATAGTCGCTCTGGTTTGTGGTCATTTGATAGAGACTCTCCATGTTGCATGCCTCCTCCTCTGCTCGGATAGGTTCAGTATATCTAGGACCCTGGAAAGAATACAACGGTGCAATGACCCGGAGCTGCGCGTCCTCAAAGGTCATTTGTCTTCTATTTAGGTCGATAACAGCCATGTTACCGATCGCCCAATCAATGCCTAGTAGTGCTGGATACAGTTTACTGTCGCCAATGATTTCTATAACTTCAAAGTCCGCAAAGCTGCGAACTCCGTCAATGTCAACTGGCACCTGCAGTAGTCGACCCAGAGGTGATACTCGCTGCTGATTAGCTAATCTCAGGTGGATAGGCGATCTGACTAACTTAGGGCTACCCATCTGTTCCCATGTCTGCTTAGTCAGAACATTTACATCTGATCCTAGGTCTAGGATTACCTCATCCATTTCAAATTAGCCAACCTGCGCTGTAAGTCGCATCTCTCTTCCCGTTCTTGTATGTCCTGTAATATTATGAATAGCACGTGGTGTACTGCTCACGGAAGAAGATGGCTGACACTGATCTATGATGCTCTGGAGTTCTGTGATAGCTTGCTCATTTCTTACAAGTTTTAGACAACTCCGCAGGAAGGAGTATACACTTCCTGCCATCTCCTCCTCATCGCATCTTCTAGATGTGGTAGCCTACGATGTCTGTACAAGGCTATCGCCACAAGGTGCTTGCTGCGGTACGCCCCTAGACGGCGGTACCTGCGATCCTGATTGCGTAGGTTCATCAAAGAAAGCCTTAGCTTCCTGAAATGTCTGTTTGTTCTTCTGCAGGCCAAGTGGTGTTGCTTTACTAGGAGCTCTGTGCACCCACTCCTGCCCTGTGTTCTTTTCGGTCTCCTACGATGTCCCACTGGTAGAAACACCGCTACGAGTCACAATATTGACACTTGGCTCTGGCTCGACCCACTCAGCAGCAATAAGCTGGATGTTCTGGTGTACTGGTGGTTTAGGTTCTCTGATCTTAGCTATCAAGGTAGGACATTCCTCAATAGTGTGTTCATAAGATTTACAGTAGTTACAAGTGGTAGTGGGGCTCTGACAGTCCCTAGCATAGTGTCCTACAACTCCGAAGTTATAACAAGTAACTGGTCCGCGACCACGGCCAAAACCTTCTCCTCTGCCGAAGCCTCCTCCACGACCTCGTCCTCTGAATCCTCCTCCACGGCCACCATAAGCCGGATCAGGCTGTGGTCCTGCTGCTGGACCCTGTGCCTCTGACTGGACTCTGTACAAGTCTTGCTTTGCTCCAACCATCATATCATAGGCTTTGCAGTCGTGTTCATCATGGCCCACCGACTTGCAGAAGATGCAGTATAGGTTCTTAGGTGTCTGCACATACTTCTGAAGTAAGGGGCACTGGTGAGGTAGATGTCCTCGCGTTTTACATATTTCGTACCACGGTCCATGGGTCTGTGGTAAGGGGTTAGGAGCCCCTGTTGCTATATATTCTACAAAGACTGGACAATTGTCTTTACTATGACCTTGTGCTCTACATTTTATGCACCATATGTCTTGCGCAACCTCTTTCCCTTTCTTAAGTTCATGCAACTGTAATGTGAGATTAGCCAATTGATTTTGTAAAGTTTCCATACCTGTACTAGTCTCAGCTAGAGGTGAAGCCTCGAGTTTCATCGCCATCTCCAACGCGTCATCCTACGTCTGGAGTTTCTGCTGCATTAACGACAGTATGATGTGAGGGAGCAGCGCTGCAATAAACCATTCCTTATGCTGCTCCGGCGCGAACTCAAAACTGACTTGGTCAATAAGGGCTTTGAATTTCTAATCAAAGTCCCACACCGACTCTGTAGGTAGCTGCTTGATGTCTTTGAGTTCTGTAATACACTGTGACTCAGATTTAGGTTTCTTAAACTCTTTAATCATGGCGGTCTTGACCTGGGCAAGTGTCCTAAGTACTGTGGTATACTTTATGTACCATGTTAAAGCTCGATCTCTGAGTCTGGTGACCAACTGTACAAGTTTAAGGTTATCATCGTTAATTGTTTTAATGGTCCACATGGCTTCACATAGAAACCAATGTTGCTCTGGGTCTTCTGCTCCTGTTCCCTTAAATATAGGTAGCTTCATATCATCCCCCATTCTATTTCTTCGTGGTGGATGTTGATTTACTGTGTTACTACCACTCGGTGATGTAGCAGTGGTAGGTACCGTCTGTGAGCTACTAGATGGAGTTACTACGGGATTGTTCTGAGTCCCGGTTTGTTTCTGTGGGGTGTAAGGGTGGTAAGGGATACCCCCCTCTGTTCCCTCTGTGGTACTATGACTCTGCTGTCTAGTATTATCTGGACTGTCTTCAAATATTGGAGATCTGAAATCTACTTTATACTTCTTTCCACTACGTGTTCGTCCAATGTCATCAAAATCACTTTCGAACTCTTGTGACATTACTATCTCTACTTACTCATCTGAAACTAGATCCATTGTTCCTTTTTCATGTAATAGCATCTTAATGGACAAGTTTAAAGATCTTAGGTACTTACCACGATATCTTTTGAAGAAGTAGCGCTCAGCCTCGCTGAAGCTTTTCGTCTGGTCAACTGCAAACTCTGTGAGGAAGCCTCCTAGCACACTCGCAAGCCAGAAGTCTACTGCCCTCGTGAGGGGATTATCAAGGTTCTCCACGGTCTGAATCAGCTCCGGTGTCCAGACAACGTCTCTTTTTTTTTAATATGCCTGTATCAGTTAGCTTTGCTAACCAGTCATAAAGCTCGTTTCCAAAGGTAGCAAAGAATATCGCATGTATGTCTGTAATGATATGTTTTTGTAACCAGGCCTCTATGTTCAGTTTAGGGCTCCTGTTCTCTCGTTCAGCAAACTCTTTCAGGTTAGACCAAACCCACACATTGGTTCCTGTTCTCTCCTGTTCTCTCGTAGGACGCCACCAGAACATCAGTGCTCTGTTTGTTCAAAGCCGGCAACAGAACCATTTGTTGGCTATCATGGGCAGACCCGGGTTTACGGTATTTAACCAACAACACCCCTAGCTCACTGGCCCTTTCGGCGACAGACCGCGAAGCGGCCTGAAGTCTCACCCGAAGTGATTCTAATGGGTTGGCCAAGGACTCAAGCGTCTTGGACCAGGTTCTGTGGTGATCCTACTTGCGACTCGCAGCTCTTCTAGTTGCGAGGTCTCTTTCTCTGCGCGTCGCGCGACTCCTCTGCTCGCGTCGCGCGATCTCCTCGTCTCGCAGCTCTTCTAGCCACAAGATATCCCTTCTACCGTCGTGCGGTCCCTTTCCACGTTACACACTTTCACTGACTCGTGATGACTTCAGCCTTATCGCATCGTCGCGCACCAGGCGACACGTAACTTCCTCCCAGCGCTAAGCCCTTAACCTACGGTATCGCGCACCGCAACTCCTCTGCCGATGTGGTATCGCCTTCTTGCGATACCCTACTCCCGCGGCTCAGCGCACTTAGCGTTGTTCGTGTCGACTTGCACGACTCAATATGACAGGTTGTTTAACACTGCGACTAGTGACTGTTCAAGCAAAGCATAAATGAACCCACATACAACATGCCAGAGACTTCAACTTATGTTTATCCTTCTATATTGCTATAAACAGATTAACACATTAATTCATTAAGCTGCAACCATAGTCCATGAAATGACTGATAAATGTACAAGTAAATATAACACATAAGTCAATCACATAACACCCGATTTTAACGTGGTTCACTTCCAGGATGGAAGTTACGTCCACAGAACTGTGTTTTTATTATAGCTCAGGGGAAGGTAAAACACAGTTCTGCTGCACCGCATATGCAGTTCAAGATCTTCTCTCTTAGATCTCTTTTCCTCTCTATATTGCTCTCCTACAATATACTCTTCCCTCTCTATCGATCCCTGCGGATCGTTACATGCATGCTCTCTAGGCCAGCTACTGGTTACAGTAAGATTGCTCCAGCTAATAACAGAACCAGAGCTTGGCTTTTACAACAATCTAATGATCTACAAAGCAACTAACAACTAAACGAACTGACCAACTAACCAACCCTTTTACAATACAAAAGATATCCCTTTATAGGCAGCCCGAAAGTCTTGCCATTACAACACTGTGGGCCTGTCCCAACAGTAACCCAAAACCCTAACTAGTGACAGTCGGCCATATCTGAACTTGAGGTAGCCGCTTTCCATCACACCACAGCTCTCTGCAGTCTTCCATGCTTCCCGGTGCTGATCATGGGTACTGTGCACTGCTTCGTTTTTTTGTCCTCGTCTTCAATGCTTCAGCCTCGTTGCTCCTTTTCCTTTATGAGGGTCGCTGAGCCCTCCTATCTTTCACCGCTGCCTTCAATGCAGTGGGTGAGCTCTCTCTTCTCGGCCGCTCAGGTACCGTTGCCTTTCTTGACTTCTCTATCTTAAAAGTCCTGGTTTCCGGCTCTGCTCTGTAGCTGGAAACGTGCTACGACGTCGTAGCTCTATCTTATCTTCTCTCCGCCAAAACTGTCTGTCCGCTAAACTGGTAGCTTCTTCTGTAGCTGTGGGACCCTGCTCCAACATTTTATTATTATTTTCTTTTAATTTTCAGTTGACATTTTAAGTTGACTTATTTTAAAGCATGTAGGCCTAGATATGTTGTAAAAATTGAGTGTGAGATCATATAAATAGATATCTCACTTTCATTTTAAAAACATAACTTATGGGATAATACACTATGCACTTGTTTTATCCCTGCTATGGCTCTTGGGATGGATGTGCTCCTCTTGAGGAATTTTTTATGGGTTAATAGAAGCTTTTCCTTGTAATTCTTTAGTGAAGTTCTTTGCTTGGTAATGTTTTGATTTGTTGGCCGAACACGAGCACATAGAAGTCATGCTTCTCATCTCTTTGTTTGAATGGTGGTTGATGATGCATGTTCGAGTTTAAGGGGTAGCTCTAGTGCTACACTTTTTCATAGGATATGCCACTACCATCCTTCTTGTTACCTTAGCAAGTTGTAGCATGTCTCCTTGTGAGGGTGCTCTAGGGTTTCTCCTTATTTTTTATAGGCTAGTTGTTTGACCTAGGAACTCTTCCTTACTAGGTTAGTCGTCCTCCCTAGAAGCCCTAGGTTGGGTAGGGCTTGTGCTAGGGTAAATTTCCCCTTGGTTGTCACATCTTTCTTTTTTTCAAAAACCTAGTTAATAGGGTTAGAAATATTGCATTTTCATATGTAAATTTTCATTCTCATGGTAAAATTAGGGTTATATTTAGGTCTGCATTTTTATGTTATAAACCGTAAATATCAATTTTTGTTTTTTTGCATTTTTTGGCCTCCCTAATAATTTGGCCTAGCCCCTAGAGCCCTAAAAACAACAAGGTGAAATTATAGGGAACCCTAAAAATATATAAATTCCCAAAAATCTAAATTATGCCCTAAAAACCCTAAAACAGTCCTAAAACTTTTTAATATCTTCCCAAGCCTTCCCTAGCTTCTCTTCTCCTTTTCCAGCCCTCTCCAACACCATTTTCTTCCCCTTTTTTCTACCAGCTAGCCTTTCTAGGGTTGTGGCCTCCCTCCAAACCTTTCCCTAACAGACCTCGGGCCTGCCCTTTAGGGAAACCATAAGCATGTTGTTACCTCCCTACATACCCTTGTTCCTCCTTCGTTGCCCCTCTAAACTACATTGATTCCCTTGGTTTAAACCTTTCCCTACCTTTGCTGGCATAAAGGCATCCCTTTAGCTACTCCACAAAACCTTGCTGCAACATTTCCCACCTTGTTTCAGACCTCCCAGTCACCATCTCTTCCCTATTGGCAGCCTCTAAACGCTTCTATGTACCCTAGGTTTCCCACCTCACTACCTTTCCTCATCTCGTGCCTATCATAGACCCATTCTCCCCATGTCCCCTCATTGCTGCAATTCTTACAGTCCTCCATTCCTTTGTTTTGTTGGTTACCTTGACCTCCCTTTGTGACAACCCTTCCTTCAACCCACAAGGCTGCCCTTTACAGTGGCATCCCTCCTATCTACCTTTACCTTGTCTTCACAGTTGTCCTTCAAGCCTGCATCATCCATGCACTCTGCACACAAGTTACACAAACAGTGAGTTACATACTTTATGTTAATGTAATTGTAACTTCAGAAGATATTCACTTATAAATTTCATATTTTATTTTATTGTACCCCGACGTAGATGTTTATTCCTTTGATCGGGAGTCATTATTGTATTTAAGTCATGTAAAGTCATTGAGGTTAACCCTCCATTGTATGTCGGGGCATTAGACCCCAAAGTTAAGTTGTATTAGGGTTATTAGACTCTCCTAGAGAAGTCGACCCTATTGAGGGAAAAATTCAAGTCATGATAAAGTACAAATATAGAGAGTGAATCTCTAGTTTAACACACACACTCCCTCATCAAGTGTGCATGAGAGAGAGAGGACAAGCTCGCACAAGTGAGAGAGAGCATATGTCGAAGATCATCTTTATACTTTTGGGTTTTACTTTCACTACTGGTGCTCATTTTATCTCCAAGGAAGTTATGGGGTTTTCTCCTTTATGGTTTCCCCGAGGAAAATCTCCGTGTCTCTTGTCTCTTGTGATTATTGTTGTGCATGTTATTCTCTTAGATAAGATCCTAGATCATATTGAATAAACTGTAAAAATCTAACATGGTATCAAAGCCAAACTGAGAAGGAGACATAGTGCAGTTGCAGAAGCTAGGGATTCTTAATTTTTGAGTCTCTCTCCACAGATCATCAAATAAATGAGGCTAGGCTAACTCTCCTTAGGAGGGCGCATCTTCCTGTCGAAGTAGAATATGATTCCGGGCATTTTCATTTTTTGGCATGTCACTGCTGCAAGAAATTGGGGCTTTTCACAGAAGTGGAATTTTGGGGTGCAATCAGTGTAGGATTGTTCTCCTCCTCAAAATCGAAATTTTGAGACCAAGATCGAAATTTTTGGTTGGGTAAAACTCCAGGAAATTCAAACCCTAATTTGACTCTGAACCAGAAAACCAGAACTGCAGAAGACCAACTCCATATCCAGTCCAGGCATCTCAAAGTGGTAAGATCTAAATCTTTTGTATTTACATTTGAGGTTCTCATTAAAGATGTCTCACCACACCAAGCTTAAGGATAAGCTTGAAGGAGTTGATAACTTCCGAGCTTGGAAGTACAAGATTTCACTAGTCTTTGAAGAGAATGAATTGGACACCTACATAAATGAAGAGGTTCTAGTTCCAGAGGGAGATGAGGCTAAAGCCTTACATAAGAAGAACTTGGTCAAGGACAAGAGGATTATTGTTGATTTAATCAAGGATCACCTTATACCACATGTGTCTTCCTTAAATACACCTAAAGAGATGTTTGATTCCTTGACCAAGTTATTTGAAGGAAAGAATATAAATCAGAAGATGATCTTGTGAAATCAGTTGAAGAATGTAAAGATCCAGAATGCAAAGACCATAATCATACTTTACAAGGGTCTCTCAAATCAAGGAACAACTTGAAGTTGTGGGAGAAGACATAGAGAATGGAGAAGTCGTGATGACAACCTTGAATGGTCTCCCTAGGTCATGGGACTCCTTTATTCAAGGAATTTGTGCTAGAAGAAAGTTAATCACTTTCAGTTGGATGTGGGAGGAATGCTCACAAGAAGAAGCTCGAATCATGGCTCGAGAAGAAAAGATGGGAAATGAATATCAAGCTCTCATAGCACACACCAAGAATAAAAAAAGGGAGCATTCCCATCATAAGAAAGAAAAACATCACCACTAGAATCAGAAGGATTACCTTAGAAGACCCAGGAGAGATCTATCTAATATCAGATGTTATACTTGTGATGAGAAGGGACATTTTCCATAGATTGTCCCAAGAACAACAAGAAAAGACATCATGCTCACACTGCAGAGGATGATGAACCTCCCAGGAAGAGAACCAAAGGAGACAATGAAGATTCTCCAAGCGATGAAGAATATGTTATGATTTCAGCTCTCACAGGTACTGTTTCACATGGGAGAAATGATTGGCTTGTATATAGTGGGGCTTCCCAGCATATGACAGGATTTAAGGAATCCTTTGTGAATCTATCTGAACATGAGTCACCTCACAAGGTGAAACTTGGGGATGACTACCAATACCTCCTAAAAGGAAGTGGTGAAGCCTCTTACAAGCTAAACTCTGGAAAATCTTTGAAGATGAAGGATGTTTTATATGTACCAGGACTCTGAGAAGAGTCTTCTCTTGATATCTGCATTGGATGCAAAAGGTATGAGGGTTGCATTTATTGATGGCCAAGTTCTTATGTGGCCAAAAGGAAAGACCATAGATGATGCAGTAGTGATTGGAGAGCAAGAGGGAGGCTTATACAAATTGAAGGGCCAACTTGAACAAGCCTTGGTTCATGACTCCATGGAACCAAGTGAATTATGGCATAGAGGGCTTGCACATGTGCACTATAGAGCACTATCACTTGCAAGCAAAGCAATGAATGCTCTTCCTAAAATCTAGACAAAGCATGAAGCCATCTGCAAAGGATGTGTGAAGTGAAAGAACATAAAGAAGACATTTCCAAGTAGCGATAGCAAAGAAAAATGAATCTTGGAAGTCATCCACTCTAATGTATGCGGTCCAATGTCATCCAGTTCATTGAGTATGTATATTATGTTTCTTTCTTTGATGATTTTTCTAGGAAGACCTGGATATATTTCTTGAAGAGCAAAGATGAAGTATTCAGCAAATTTAAGGAATTCAAAGCCCTAGTGGAGAATCACACAGAAAAGAAAATCAAGACATTTCGATCACACAATGGCAGAGAATTCATACCAGAAGAATTCAAAGAATTATGCAGAGTCAGGGATTAAGAGGGAGTTGACCACTCCATACAATCCACAACAAAATGGAGTTGCATAAAGGAAGAATAGAGCAATTATGGAAGCAGCAAGGGCAATGCTTCATGATCAGGATCTTCCCATGCATCTATGGGCAGAAGCCGCAAGAATAACTGTGTATGTACAGAACCATACTCCACAAAGAGTATTGGACAACAAGACACCAGAAGAAACTTTCTCCGGCGAGAAACCATAAGTCAACCATCTTTGGTTTCCCAGTGTACATACACATTCCAAAGGAAAAAAGAACGAAGTTAGACCCTTTAGGAAAGAAGGGAATATGTAGGCCTTACTCCAGCTATGTAGCCCTATTGTGCGACACCATTAACAAGGAACCTTCCAGCTATGAAGAACCGGGAGAAAAGAAAGAATGGAAGGATGCCATGATCGATGAATATCAGTCGATCAAGAAGAATGATGTCTGGGATGTGGTCCCGAGACCAGAATAGAAGTCTATTGTGACTTCCAAGTGTATCTACAAGATCAAGCATGATGTAGATGGCAGCATAGAGAAATATAAAATGAGATATGTGGCACGTGGCTTCTCCCATTAGGAAGGGATAGATTATGAGGAGACTTTTGCACCTGTAGCCAGATACACTTCCATCAAAACAATACTTGCTTTGGTTGCAGTGATGAAATGGAAGATACACCAAATGGATGTCAAGACAACATTCTTGAATGTAGTGGAAGAGGAAGTGTATGTGGAGTAGCCACTCGGATTTGAGACACATGACAGGTAGACTCATGTGTGCAAATTGAAGAAAGCTTTGTACGGATTGAAGCAAGCGCTCAGGACATGGTACGACATGATGGATCGCTTCTTGACTAGTTTGGGCTTTACCAAGAGTAAAACAGACTCCAACCTTTACTACAAGGTTGAGAAAGGGAACCCAGTGATACTAGTATTATATGTAGATGACCTATTTGTGACAGGTGAGGATGGGTTGATTGTTGATAAAAAGAGGAAGCTTGTTGTCGAGTTTGAGATGAAGGACTTGGGCATGATGCATTATTTTCTAGATATGGAGGTGTGGCAGAGTACAGATAGAGTCTTCCTTGGTCACGGGAAGTATACAGTAGAGATCCTGAAGATGTTCGAGATGATGGACTGCAAGGCAATAGCCACACCCATGGCATCGAACTTGAAGCTACTTTGTGATGCTTCATCAGAGTCAATTGATGCCACAGTATATCGTCAGATGATTGGATCATTGATGTACCTAACAAACACGAGACCAGACATATGTTTTGCAGTGAACACTTTGAGCCAGTTCTTGACGGATCCGAGACAAGTTCACCTGGTTCTTGCAAAGCATATATTGAGGTACCTGAAGGGTACAATTGATTATGGGCTCAGATATGACGCAAATCAAAAGGTTAACCTGCAGGGTTATGTTGATTCGAATTGGGTTGGCAGTGGCTTAGATAGGAATAGCACTTCGGGATGCTACTTCAGTATGGGATCATGTGTGATCTCTTGGTTTAGCAGGAAGCAGTCCTGCGTGGCACTGAGTATAGCCAAAGCAGAATATGTTGCAGCTTGTTCAGCTAGTTGTGAGGCAGTATGGCTTAGGAAGCTACTGTTTGATTTGTTTGATCTCCAGTTAGAGGAGACTTGTATCTTCTGTGACAACTGAAGTTGTGTGAAGTTGTCTGAGAACCCAGTGTTCCATGACAAGTTGAAGCATATTGAGATCAAGTACCACTATATCAGGGATATGGTACATAAAAGAGCAGTGAAGCTCCAATATGTTGCGACAGACGAATAGATAGCCGATGTGTTGACCAAGCCACTAGCCAGAGTGAGGTTTGAATACTTCAGAGAAAAGCTTGGTGTACTTCAGATCGAGGTTCCTCCCAAATGGAGGTGATGGATCCGAAAGACGCAGATGCACGAGAGCCATTCTCACATGGTGGTAGGTGTGTCCTCCCATGGTGCAGGTGTAAGGGTTGTAGTCGAGATGTGCTTCGAGTGACGATGAGATGCTTTGAAGATGATGAGATGATAGTAGGGTATTCATGTTTTGCGGAGGCATATAATCAGTCCTAAGATGCTCCTTCAGGTTTTGCAGAGGTATTTAATCATTCCTAGGAGATCCTCAGGTTTTGCAGAGGCATATAATCAGTCCTGGGATGCTCCTTCGGGTTTTGCAGAGGCATTTAATCATTCTTGGGAGATCCTTCAAGTTTTGCAGAGGCATATAATTAGTCTGGGGATGCTCCTTTAGGTTTTGCAGAGACATATAATCAGTCCAAGGAGATCCTTCAGGTTTTGCAAGGCAATAATTCATGAGTTGTACCTACTTGATGATTTGAAGACCTACATGGAGGCTAGGCCTACATCTGACATGAAAAAGAGTCGGCTCTGTAGAACTTTCTATGATGAGTAGATTCAAGAGATTGCACCATTTGATCGAGATGATGAGGACAGCAGCAGCAATGACAATGACGATCCAACATTGAAGACTTGTGCCTATATGCATTGATGTCTATGTCAAGAGAATACCTTCTTAGTTAAGAGGGAGTGTTAATGTAATTGTAACTTTGGAAGATATTCACTTGTATATTTCATATTGTATTTTATTGTACCCCGACAGAGATGTTTATTCCTTCGATTGGGAGAGTCATTATTGTATTTAAGCCATGTAAAGTCATTTAGGTTAACCCTCCATTGTATGTCAGGGCATTCGACCCCAGAGTTAAGTTGTGTTATGGTTATTAGACTCTCCTAAAGAAGTCAACCCTGTTGAAGGAAAAAGTCAAGTAAGGATAAAGTATAAATAGAGAGAGTGACTCTCTATTTTAACACACACACTCACTCATCAAGTGCGCATGAGAGAGAGAGGACAAGCTCGCACAAGTGAGAGAGAGAGCAGTTGTCGAGGATCATCTTTATACTTTTGGGTTTTACTTTTGCTACTAGTGCTCATTCTATCTCTTAGGAAGTTATGGGGTTTTCTCCTATATAGTTTCCACGAGGAAAATCTTTGTCTCTTGTCTCTTGTGATTATTGTTGTGCATGTTATTCTCTCAGATAAGATCCTACATCATATTGAATAATCTGTAAAAATCTAACAGTTTAAAGCGAATGAAACCATTTGATTAACTCCTCATCACATGCCATGTAGTAGATATTTACTTATGCTAGAGATTGTTATGATAATGATGATAAGGATGCTGCTATAAATACTTTGTACATGACTATAACATGTTGTATGCACATATAGAATGCTAGTGCAATTTGCTATAAGGTAGATGCAAAAAGTTGTATGAATTTATGGTTTGATTGTTTACATTGTCATTTACTACCACTGTTGTAATTAACAATGAGATGTTGCACTTAGACATATAGTATGCTAGGAATCGAATGAATACTGCGTGCAATAAGGTACTTTGATTAATGTTGCTATACTATTGTACTCATGCATGAAGAACAATGCTAACACAATATAAGTGATGAACTTATAATGAGTGTTGTTGCTATGTTCTTTTCACTTAACTCCGTATGATAATGGTTGTTATGTGTCTCTTATATTGATGTTTGGTGGTGATATATACCTATGGTGACACTTATTAGTTTTATGTATTGCAAATGACATGCTAATAGTAATTCTAGTAACGCTTGTTTAAGGCTTGACATACCTTTGGACACTTAGGACCGATATATATTGACACACATACATACGTCATTGTTTGATACTTGCTAGTTTCTATATATT
The DNA here is from genome assembly GCA_001517045.1 of Pseudotsuga menziesii. Classification (NCBI taxonomy): domain Eukaryota; kingdom Viridiplantae; phylum Streptophyta; class Pinopsida; order Pinales; family Pinaceae; genus Pseudotsuga; species Pseudotsuga menziesii. The sequence continues at coordinate 282,231 of LPNX010126304.1, read as the reverse complement.
GCAATCATCGTATTCTTAACCATACTAACACAACCTTTTGACTCCAGAAGGCACTGATCATTAACAATCCTCGAAAGAAGATATAGTTTGTGTCTTGGTGTCTTACAGGGTCAGAATAGGGCTCTCCTCTAGGAGGTTTCAACTTTCGATGTAGTTGGGGACAAGTGACTAAGGTGACAGTGGTCACTTTTCCCACATATGCTTGCCAGTGGCGTGGACTGCCATTTCGACCGATAATTGACACATTTTTTCATATTCAACATAAAATTGCAATAAAATCTTATTTATCCAAAGACATTTTTTTTAAATTTAACACAATAATTCTCAAATTCAATCTTAATATATTCACCTCCATTATATCCTCTTTCCACTTACATTTTCAACTAATTCTTTAAACTCCTTTGAATGTCTCAAGAGTTTCACTTATAAACAAATAGACTCGTACATTTCGTGTACACTCGTTAATGAAAAATAGTGAGCCCTTGGAGCCTTCACTTGTAAGATTATTCATTGGTCCACAAATGTCACCATGAACACCTCGTAATCTGATTTTGCTTTAATGCTTTCCTAACGCAAACTCTTCTCACATTTTTCATAACTAACAATATTTGACAAGCCTCTTATTATATTTACCCTAGACATGAGGTGCAGTTTTCCTTAATTCATGCGACACCCTATTATTTTCCCCATTTAAGTGAAAGAAGCATAATATGGAGTAGAGTTGGATTGAGAGAAGCCAGAGAACTTTGGATCAACTTTTCATGACCCAATCGTTATATTGTCTTACCAACATTTCCAATGATAAGAGTCATGAGGCCTTCCGACTCTTTGGCTACCAAGGTCATGGACTCAGCTTTGTAAGTTGTGCACAAAGATCACCATACCAAGGCTTCACTCCACATGCATAGGCAATAATTTAGGAAAGTTTAGTCAAATAAAAAAAGAGAGAGCAATAAAACTTGCACAAGATCTTAATGGTAGACTCTCCTCAAATATTCATCATTAAGCTCCAAAATTGCACATGCATTATCATCTCCCATCTCTAGTACACTTGCATGTATATCTATCTCCATATGTACAAATAAGTGTACTCTATTTATACATGCATCTCATCTAGAGGCATCCATAAAATAATAAACCTATAATGGGCCAAGCCGGAAAATAAAATGAAGTATTATGGACCCACATAACTAACTTCCTGAAATACTTGTTGCATTATCATCTCCCATCTCTAGTACACTTGCATGTATATCTATCTCCATATGTACTAATAAGTGTATTGAGCCCTCTATTTATACACACGTCTCATCTAGAGGCATCCACAAAATAATAAACCTATAATGGGCCAAGCCAATAATATAATAAAGTGTTATGGACCCACATTACTGAGTTCCTGAAATACTCATGAGACCACATAAAACATTCACTATGGAGGTAATATGGGCCAAGCCAAAAATATAATAAAGTGTTATGGACCCACATTACTAAGTTCCTGAAATACTCATGAGACCACATAAAACATTCACTATGGAGGTAATAATTAATCGAGCAACTCCTCAATGATGCCCATAAGGCTTACATCCAAAATTACATCACATAAGTTGCCACCAGGCACTATTACATATCCATGCACCCAAATTTCAGAAAGTGACCTCTTCGTAGTTCCACCCATACCAACAAACTGCAGCTACTTCTTTTTGTTTGAACACAAATCCTTGTTTTGTATTAGATGCACCAAAAACTTTAAAAGTAACAGAATCATCTTACAACAATAATACATATTTAACACCTACGGAACAGACATGTTTTTTCTGGTTGTTTTTATTCTCTCGCCTTTTCTTTTTTGCACACAACAAACATATCTTCTTTTCATCTGTTGTTTTCTTTTCTCTCGCCTCTTCCTTTTTATCCGCTATAGGTACTGAAACTGTTATGGAAATCTACTTCGAAGTCTTTAGTGATTAGATCTACCAGTTTATTTCCATCGGAATCCAGTGATCGATCACATTTGCAGGATTTTGAGTACCTTTGCTTACTACTGGCTAGACTAGCTAGTCCCTGTATCTTTAACTGTTTCCAATGCTTACATTTTTTTTCTATATCATTTGTTCTTTAGTATGTGCACCTTGTCCTTGATAAGGGTCTTGCATCCTCTAATTCCTTGACTAGTTCTTCACTTGATTCTGTCAATGGGGGTGAGGTGAAATTGCAATCCTTTTCCTTCATTTTTACTCAATTAGCCTAACATTTTCTTCCTCATTATTTGTGAGCCTCCTTCCTGGTATAAAGCATAGGAGGGGAATGAACAAAATCATCGCAAATACTACAATGAAAAGCAGAGGCTTCACAATCATCTAAGGTTTATGGTCATGTATGCTTGAAGACCTTACTAACCATGTCTACACAAATTCTAGCACATTTTAAGTATCGTGTGCCATAAAGCTGTAATAGATAAAACACATCCCAAATGGTTCTCAAAAGGTTGTAAGACTTCATAATTCTACAGAAAACAGAGGGGTTTCGAACCTCACTCAAACTGGCAAAGTCGCGCCGGGATTAAACTTTGGATGCCATAATTTCATGCAGAGCACCAAACTCCCCAAAAACTAGGGACCTCTGTTAAGGACTTGATTTGCTTACTTCAGTGGGAAAATTGATGCAAAAAACACCTTTGAAGCAAAAGCTACCAGTTCTAATGCATGCAGCCTAATTATCTTGGGTGCATTGCCCATTTCAAGGAACCTTTCAAGGAAAGCCATATTTCTTCCTAATCTACAAAGTAACCCCCAGTCCAAGTGGTTTCTTAACCTGTGCGGGAAAGACCACTCGAGATCTCAAGAGGAGGTGACTCTGCTCTATAACTACAAGAAGAGACTTGAGGCTATTAAAGAGGGTGAAGCTACGATATGAATATCAACCCTCAAAGAGCTACCTTAAGGAGGGAAGCATAAGGGTTTCTGAAATCCTTGAGGGGAGGCACAACCTTTCAAGCATGAAAGACCCAAAAGAGCAACATGCACATGCTAGGCTGTTGAATTCCAGGAGCAAAGTTGATAAATTCCACAGCACCACAACAGTTCTAAGAATGACACAAACCCTTAATGCAGCCGTCTATGTTGAGGTTCTATCAAAATTCTTATAGAGTATCTCCGGCTTGAGGCTATCAAAGAGGGTGTAGCTACGATATGAATATCAACCCTCAAAGAGCTACCTTAAGGAGGGAAGCATAAGGGTTCCTGAAATCCTTGAGGGGAGGCACAACCTTTCAAGCATAAAGGACCCAAAAGAGTAACATGCACATGCTAGGCTGTTGAATTCCAGGAGCAAAGTTGATAAATTCCACACCACCACAACAGTTCTAAGAATGACACAAACCTTTAATGCAGCCGTCTATGTTGAAATTCTATCAAAATTCTTATAGAGTATCTCCTAAAATGCCAAACCTTTAAACCTAACTACCTTGCTAATGAAAAATAGCCTTGCAATATATTTGTATCAGAGATAAATCAAGAAAACAACAGACTTTCAACAGCAAAACATACCACCTCATATACTACAACTGATTTAGAAATGTGTTGTTCTCTATATATTCCTTGGATTGAAATTACTGAAACATACTGATATCTAAGCCTCCTAAAATTCTTGAATGAATCACAAGGCATTCTATAAATAGTTGCAAGAAACTTAATATAACTCAATTTGCTAAACTCATTTCCACCAATATACCAATCAGTAGCAGTAAACTATGTCTTCGTAGTACTCGCGTTGTCAGATAATACCTGAAATTTGTATACATCGCTGCCAAAACCAATTTTAAAAGTACAAAAGCCCAGACACCTTAAATAACTAACCATGAAGATTGATGCCAAAACTTCAAATCATGTTTATTCAATAAAACAGCTAGTATTTTATGTTCTTTTAAATCCTCAACTACACATTTAATATTATTCTTTTGTACATTTGAAGCCATCCCATCTTTTCCCGGATATTCATCATCCATTTGCTGAGAAGCACAAAATATTTTTGGCCAGAAAATAGAAGTACTGTGTAAACAGAACGTCAAACTGTAATCAATTCTATTACTTGCCACTAAGAGTTCTAAATTCCATTCTTCCAGTGTCAAGGAAAGAAAGCATAACAGCCTCATTTTAAACCAGCTCTTGGTGCTTCTTTGAAGTGTTCCACAGCTTCATGGTGGTTACAGCTTACATTTCATTACTAAGCCCTATTATACAATATCTACAATTCCAGAGCAAGGACATTATCTGAGAAATCAAATTAATTTTAACAAACAAAATAAATTCCAAATCAGACTTGATGTTCATTTTGTTGAACTCTAGAAGCCTTAATGAAAATTGTCATCATGAAATCTGCTTCAGTCATAGAAATGCCACAAGAAATGCCATACTAGTTGTATTTCATTAAAAATCTGCATATTCTCAACTCTTTTACTTAAACCCTTCAATCATGATTCATGTCACTTCTAGACTAAAACTAATCCCCAAAAGCAAACCCACAAAATAGCCGACAAAGTCAATAAGATGCAACGACTGAGAAACTTGTTTCCTCTGAAGGTAGTAAATGCCAATTTTCCATCCTTTAGATGTCATGTGGAAATGATGATATGTCAATGGTGGTTTGCTAGTCCATTTATCCGGGTAACTTCCCATATCTTAATAGTACCATCATCACTTGCTGAAGCTAGTAGCTGAGGATCCTGAACACAGAGGAAATCCACACACCAAGAAAATTCAAATTGTCAGTCTGGTAGAATCAAATGCTCCTTATGAGACCTGGAAATGTACAAGCAAATTGCAATAAATTCTCGACTGGCATTCGAGCACTCACCGAGGGATGCCATTGGACAGAATTCACATCCATTGAGTGAGCCTTTTCCTTTTTTAAAACCAACTTATACGATGGGCCTTCAACCTGTTGTACATGATATAAATTAGAAAGAAGTGAGCCTCAAATAATTGCAGTGACTCCAGGAAATTGAGTTTATTTATGGTCAATATAATACCAAAAGGAGAACTTGGCAGCTCAATAAAATGGGTCCATCCAGACTATGTCACAAGGGATGGGAATGGAATGATGTGTTAGTTTTCCGGGCTAGTCCCAAAGTGCCACACCATGTCTGGGGTGCTTCATGAGATATGGGGTGCATGGTGTATGGAGTGACTGGACCATGGTTGACCTTTGGTGTTTCATGATGGACTTGCACATTGGAGGTGGCTTACTCGAGTTGCTAGACCTTGTATGATGTTCTTCTGTGGAGCATTGGACACCTATGGAGCTTGGTGACTTCTTCATATAGCCAGCACATGGAAGGAGGTTGCTTGCTTGGAGCAAAGCCACCTGGTTCTGGTTTGAATTTAATTTTACGAACAATAAATTCACCATTATTATAATTAACATCACCATTTAATTTGAATTTGAACCTATATGTATAATTAATAAAATGTTAAAATATATTAATAATTTTAATATCAAATTTAATTAAATGTACTATAAAATACAATACAGTATAAATACATTACATATTTAATGCATGTTAATATAAAAAGTACACACACACTTATATTACATTTGAAAATGTATTAAGAAATTCAATATATAGAAAATAGGCAACTTTGTGAAATAAAAAAGCTGTGCGTCACATAACAATTAGCATAATGCACCCACGGAGCCCATAGTGTAACTTGCCATGCCAAGCATTGACCATCTAGACACACATGGAGGCTCTTTGTAGAATCTCTTTCACAACACATTTTAAATTGTGACCTGAGATGGATCAGGTTAGCTTGGTTAATTAAAGAGGAAAGATGCCATGGAGGAAGCCCAGGCTCAAGAAAGAGCGGAATGGGCCTTGAGATGAGATGCTATCTTTGAGAGACGGTGCCTAAATAAAATAAAGGAGATTCATCGAAATAGTGAGATGACTAAGAGGAAGATGCCCTCATATAATCAAAATTTGGGTGTGTGTTTGGTTACGGATGGCCTAAGACCCTCATCTGCATCATTGAATACAAATAGCTCGAGACCCTATTTCACTCTCCAATTACATGGACTCGTCTTATAAGTTAGTTAACATAGAGTTTATGGTTTACCCTACAAATTTATAGCATGAATTTGATATTAATTTCGATGAACTTGAGGCAAACTTAAAGCGGAGTTTGAAATTCGATGAAATTCAAACTTCAACCTATAGATTCGGTGAACTCTATGACTTTGGCTTGGAGGGCGCCTTGCATTGGAGAAGCGTTGGACGTTACAGAGGAGGGTATTGGGCCGTAGACAACATGGGGTTGCTTGGTTGCTTGCATGGAAAATTGCATTTGACTAGAGGAGGTGTAGGTGTGGTGGTCCCTGAAGAGGCACATGACCTTTGAGATGCATTTGATCTTTGGACCCTAGGAAGAGGAACCTTGAGGAGTAGCACTCATGCCGTGGATCCTTACTTGTTGATCATCATTGCCTTGAAGCTTAGCATGTCTCGCTTAGATTAGAGCGCTTCACATAAGTGGACTAGGTCCACTTGTCAATGTAAACCTCCCTTACCTCTCATAGAAATAGAGGAAGGAGAGTCATTATTATCATCAATCATGCACTTCTGTTTATTCTTCTTTACACTTAGGCTAGAGATCTAAGGATGAATGCTAGTCTCTCTCTCTTGAAGTCTAGAGCTTAGGTTGAGGCATTGGAGTTAGGCTTGGTGATAAACCCTAAGTTGTACTTGTTAAGGAAAAGAAAAGAGACGCATTGCATGAGGCCAAGTACGCTTGCTAGTGGTGATTCTAGCTTGCAGTATCTTTATGATGCTAGAGTTTTTCCTGATTTTCCTTAGCTAGGGTTTTGGAGATTTTGGTGGGTTGTACCAGCATGTGATGCGTTGAGAGTATGTACTAAACTTCATCTCTTATCTATATATATGAAGTTCTCAGCTATACAAAATTGTCTTGTTGCAGATTTGATTTTCAACTAACATTGTCTTCATGATTTGGAAATTTATGTACTGGGGTTGGTGTGAAGTGAAATATTGTCCACTGTTTGCTGCTGTAATTTATATTTCAGTTCAGCTCTAATGCTGATAATTCACAGAAATTAAATCTGTGTTAACTCTAACGAGGTGAAATTTCTGAATTTGCAAAAGAAACCTCAATTCATGATATTTCTACATGATGTGATTTTCTCAAAATATTTGAATTAAAGGTGAAATTTGTTGAAAACCCTTGTTTCACAGCAAGCTGGTTTAATGAACAATTTCTAGGAAATTCTTGAACAATTTAAACACACTGTAAACAATTTAACAGGCTGTAAATAAACACATGCACATCACACAATTTGACACAAATATTTTTGGCAAAGCTGCCCTGGAAAAACCCCCACGGGGAAAACCAGTTTTGAGATGAGAGCTTTATTTCTTCAGTAAATGTACAATTCAGAAAATCAGAGATGAAGATCTGACTTATCTCCACCAGCAGAAATTCAGCATTAAAGACACAACTGTCCTTTAAACCCTAGCAGTAACTTTCCTCGATTTCCGTGCCAAATCAGACCACGGCCGTACAGCTGACAGGCCGTACAGTTCGGGACACGTGCCAGAATTAAATGCAGCCGTACAGAATTTAATGCAGCAGTAAATTACCTCGAAAATCGTGCCGAATTTACCCAGCCGTACACTGTCCTTTCACCTCGGGGTTTGTGCCGAATTAAATGCACCGTACAGATCCGTACACCTCGGGATCCGTGCTGTCCTGGCCGTACTTCCTCCTCGAAGTTCGTGCCAATTCTGCAGCAGCCGTACAGAGCAATAAATGCAGCCGTACACCTGTAATTAATGCAGGCCGTACACCTTGGGAACTGTGCAAGCTTAAAAGCTGGAAACTCCTCCTTCAAACCCTAACTTGGAAATTTGACCTCCTTGAGCAATTCGACCTCACTGAGCTCTCTCCTCTCCTTCATCTGTAAAAATGAAAAGTGTTTTGACTTTTGCCTCCCTCACTCCTTTTTATAACATCACAGTGAGAGTGAATATCTCATTTATTTATTTCTCATAAATAAATTCACTCACTTACTCACTTTATAAAAAGTGACTTTAGTCATAAAGTCACATTTAAGTGACTTTAATGTGAGGGTCACATTTTCCCTCTTAAGTGACTCAGGCAAAATAAAGTCACTTAGGGAACTCCTGACTAGGTACAAAAATCAACAAAATTATAGATGTGTCAGAGAGACAGAGAACCATTTCATGCAAAGTTATGCTAGAAGAAATATTTCAAACAAAGATATCATATGCTAGCCCAATGATGAGACAGGCAGCTTAATTTTGTCCAGGCCTGACTGTCGAAACTCTAGTAGCAAGAGTCTTAATCTTGTGTGTATAACAAATGAATTCTGTTAGCCCATAGGGTTAGCTTAATCAGTTGAACCCTCCCCCAAAGGCATATTGCCAATGGCGAGGTCATAGGTAATAGGTTCAAATCTGGTCAAGTCCCTATGAGCAGCTAGCAGTTGATACTGTCCTACATCTGGATATGCCCAGGAAGAGGAAGGAATCCCACAAAGTGTTCTTCAGAAAAAAAAACCAAAAAAAAAGAAAAATACTTCTGTTAAATATTTATGAGCCTGATGTCTTACGTTTTCTAGTCTAGCAAAGGCATTTTATTGGACAAATAGCTTCAACCAATCTTTAGAAAGGGAACAATATTTAGTTTAGCACCCTCATTTCACTAGCAAATACTATATCACTACTTAGTTTCAGCCTCAGACTGGCCACAATCATAGTGGAGCAATAATTTGGGCTTTGAGCTTTTGACATAGCCATTTCAAACAGTTTCAACCAATCTCTCAAAATTGAACAATGGTTTAGTCTAGGACCCTACTTTCACTGGAAACACCATATGCAATGTATTATGTATGTCATTCTCATTGTGATTAATATCACTAGCTAGTATCAGCCTAGCTTATCCACAATCATCATGGAGCAATAATTTGGAATAATTTGACATAGCCATCTCTTTTGATGTTGATAACCATAGATCATTTTAACTTATAAAACAGATATGCACCTTTCTTTAAATAACCACAATGCTCAATAATTTTGTGCAGTTAGGCTATGATGAATCACTAATTATAGCATTATACTACTGGAAAGTACATATAAAGATCCAAAATTTATTATTTTAATTGGAGAAGATTAAATAAATGAATAAGAGAGACCGGTGTAGCAGAATCATCTGTGCTCTCACTGAATAGCCTGATACAATCATCGGATGCTCCACTAGCAATAAGACCGCCCCTGTCGGAAAAAGTATAAACAATCAATAAGTTGTTGACTCAGCAGAACCATTGCAGGTGACTTCTCTTCCTATCATTTGCTACAATAAAAAGAAACATGAGATAACAACAATCTGTAAAAGATAAGTTTCACCTCTATTAAGGTTTTAGTGTAATGTAAAAGTGTGTGCATAGGTTGGTTATGTATCTTGGTTATGTGTCAACTACAATCAAGCCACTGCCATATCATGCGTTGAAAATATGGTATGGCATTCCACTAGATTGATCATAGATAAGTGAATGACATTGTGTCCAAGAAACATATAATATTACCTTGACCAGTGAACTGAGAATATTGTTCGATCATGATATCCAGAAATAGTGCAAAGATGTTTCCTGCAAACATTAGCAAAATGGATATTGAATATTGGATATAGACAAAATATAATCAAAATAATTCTGAAGAGATATCTTCCATAATAAAATCTCCATATGTTGTTTATTTGTTGGGCTAAAAGAATGCATCAGACATCAAGACAGTGAAATATAGTGTGAGATTGACTGATGAACATATATATGGCATATAATAGATGAATTTAAACTTCATAATTTAACGTTGCCAAAAACCCTCCTCCCTCAAATAATATCATATGTTTCCCATTTTCTAGCAATGTGCACAGACCGAGGAAAGAGGAAGCTTGAGAAAAGAGACCATATGCAAGTTTCACAGAAGGAAAAGCACTAGCCTACAGGATGTTGAACATGATATGGCTAACCCCTTAAAATAAGACATTATCATTGGCAGCAATAGTTCATCAACAATACTAATGCATTTCATTCCCAGAACCAGATCCTTTCTTGCTGATCAAACAACAATCCTTAGCTGGCTAATAAATTGCAATAACTAACATAAATGTTGTAATATTATCATTATGTACTAATAGGCATGTTAAGCATTAGCTCTTGTAACCTAGTTTTAGGATGTTCAAAATAGAAAAACTGGGTAGGCTGCAAGTACAAAACCAAAGTTACAAATATCATGTCGGCGAATACAACGCCGAGGGTACAGAAACAACGTATCGGATTTATCAGAAAAAATGTCAGCAAACATCGGCAATATATCAACGAACTTAAAAAATACAAAAGTATACATTTTTATTTATTTTTTAAACATCTAAAGCAACAAGAACATCAAATAAACACATTACCACATGAATATGGAAAGAAAACCAATATATAAGATGTACAAGATGTCTAGTGATACATCACACATAAAAAATGAAATGTGTCCTAAATCCCCAGTCCCGGACTCATGAATAACCAAAAAATATAATTAATGTATCTCATATACAATTAAATCAAATAAACAAACTTTTAGAACTATTGATTCTCTCTACCCCTTTTACGAGCAAAGGTAATCGCACTGGTAATGGTTTTTCCTCTAGAGCTAGAAGGGCCTAGTCGTCATGGGGGTCGTACTAGACTCTAAAGTCCTCTAGAAGACCATGGAAACTAATGTACTCTAGAAGAAGAATGTAGAGATAGACCTTGAACAAGTCCTCTACCACTGCTAGTGCTAGCACTGGATCTATCTCCCTCTGCCTATGACTGTGGCTATGAAACAGGTGACTCCATTGGTGGCACACTCCCAGACTCGTCATCGTCCCATGCCTCCCTGCCATGTGTATCATCCTCTAACTAATCAGGGGCTACCTCCATAATAGGTTCCTCAAGCTGCACCCTCCATGCAATAGCGGTGTCAGCTGGGCCTTAGTCATTTACTGGAGCCTAGAAGGCTTTCCAGGGCACCTGCTCTTGTAGATTGGCTACTATCTTATGTGAAAAAGAAAGTTATTGAAAAAGAAGATCAATGGTCAAAGGATGAGCACTCACTCTTTGTATAGCGTTCAACGAATTTTCCCCCACAAAGAAACAGAGTGAGACTAGCCTTCAAAAGTTGTGTCTTTGTTAGTACTGGAGCCCAGAAGGCTTCCAGGGCGCTTGCCTTCGAAGGTTGATCTATATTGCAAATTAGTGAAAAGGAAAACTTCTTAGAGTCTGAGGGAAGCAAACCCAAGTACTAATAGGGAGAATGGGCTGGACTAATAGGGAAATAGCTACGTTGTCAGGGCACTCGTACCCAGGGGTCGGGTACACATACCGGGTACTCGTAGGGTACATCTCCTGTCATACCCTGCCATACCCCATACTGGGTCTGTTGATTTTCTGAGCAACATCGAGAGCCCTTCTCTTCGGAGAATGGGACCACCTGGTCCAGGACCACGGTGAAGACTCAACCCAGTGTTGAGTGACCATTCTGTTGAATGGTAGATATCTAGTCTGGGACCATGATATTAGCCCAGATCTACCTTGGGTAGACTCAACCTTGTGTTGAGTAGACATTTGATCCGGGACCACGATGTAGACTAGTCTGGGACTGGTAGACTCAACTTAGTTCTGAGTAGCCATTCTCTGGGAGAATGAAGACATTGTAAGCCCTAGACTGGGTCTGGGCATGTGTGTGGCACTTTGACCCTTGATCTATGGGCTTGGTATGCTTGTCCAAGGATTAGCTACCCTTGGTTAAGTTACCCTAGTATCAGATCTAGATGTCACATAGTGTGTGAGATAAAAGCATTAATAACTCTCTTGGTTTATGAAGATGTACTTTTGAAATTAAAAAGTACCACAGACAATGACCACATGGGCACTTGGTAAATGGCCAAAGTCAAAAGAAATAAAGACATTTTGTACCACAGGAAAAAGACCACAGGTGGAAAACAAAATTAAATATTATAAAAGTCAAAGGAAAAAATAAAAGTACCTTTTTGGTAAAAGTGAAAGTGAAATTAGGAAAAGAATAAAAATATTATTATTTTTATTTTTCCTAATCTTGTCCACTTATAGGTGAACAAAGGCTATAAAAGAAGATCAAGCCTTCTCATTTGACACACACACTTTTGCTCTCACAGGTGAAGACTATCTTATGTTCAAACCCTCAGCTAGGGTTTTATCAGCAAAGTCCATCTTCAACATTTTTGCACAACCATCTTCAACATTCCATTTTTTGGGCAGTTTTCAGCAGTCTGATATTTTTGGACAGTTTTCAGACAGTCTGATATTTTTTGGCAATTTTCAGCAGTATGATATTTTTGGGCAGTTTTCAGACAGTCTAATATTTTCGGGCAGTTTTCAGACAGTCTAATATTTTCGGGCAGTTTTCAGCAGTCTGATATTTTCGGGCAGTTTTCAGCAGTCTGATATTTTCAGGCAGTTTATTTTCAGGCAGTTTTCAGCAGTCTGATATTTTTGGGCAAGAGAGAGAAAATCTTAGTTTTCTTGAGAAAGCCCTAAATTGGTAATTTTCTGTAATTCTGGAAATTGTGGGTAAAATTATCAGTCTGATTTTTATTGATGAATTTTACAGTTACTGTGGTCAAAATCCAGATCTGGATTTGAGGAACTTATTGAAGAATTTCTTAAGCCATTTCATTTACGAGATGAGCTATTAAAGCTTTTGGGGTTTTTAACTTTTTGTCCTTTGAAGGTTTCCCCAGTGAAAAATATTGTGTCCATGTGTGCCGATGTGATGAATGTGTTTTTACTACACTGCTGATCTATTTATGTTTATCTGCAAATTTTTAAAGTTTATGCTAATGCTGAAAATTCAACAGGGTCCACGTACCCAAGACTCCGTTATAAAAAAAAGGGGTACTTATAGGTGAAATGGTACACTATACCCTGTGTTTGGGTACTCCAGGGGTACAACCAACTCAATAAAATGCACTCATTGGGGAAAATGTAATGACCCCCCACCAAATCTGAACTAATTTTTTGCTAACTACGTAAGGAGTCTGATTCAGGACTTATGTCCAAATCTAGTAGATTGATTTTACATTGATTTACAATGAATGTTTTTATGGTTTTGTGTTCAGCACTCATGGAACATAATTTGACTACCAAATGTGCACATAAAAAATATACATATGTATTTAATATTGAGAAATACACTCACATCAACGCAGGAATATTTTTGGCAATTTTCAAATTTTTATTGCCTGTAACAGCAGTACAAATAGGTGTTTAAAATAAGATTTCAAGTGTACTTTCATGTCTGAGTTTGATTCTCTGTTACAGCTGCCTGGTACAATGATTTATCAAATTTAATGTAACTTCCAGTCTTCTAATTGATATCTACTGAGTCTATGATTTATCAAATTTCAGGTTTCAAATTTTCAATTTGAATGTTCACTGTTCAAATAATCAGTGAAATTATAATTATGAATCATGATTCATAATTTATGATGTGACTATGACACACACATATATATATATAGTACCCCCGACGCAGACGTACCCAAGTACCCTTTTTCAAAAAGTGGCGTCTCTATACCTGTCCCTGTACCCGTACCCGTACCCGTACCCAAGTTTCCTGGCAACTTAGGGAAATAGAGAGTAATCCTAAGCAGCACCAAAACGCCCTTATTGATAGTTGATCTACAGACTAACGAGGAAGTTGGAGCACTCCTAACATCCAAGTTTGAGGAACTCCTAATAGCAGGGAAAAAAACTAGTAATGCATTTATGAGCAGGTGTCCTGCAAAGGTGACACTCCCAACCAATTCCAAACTACAATGCCTCGATGTGACATGATCTTGAAACAACAAGGTGCAGGCCAAGGAATGATGCCAAAGGGACCTAGTGTTGTCCAATTGAGTGGTTGGGAGATGCTTTACATCACAGTGTCCTGGATCAAGTGAAAGGAGGTAATTATGCAACTCTTTCCTGTCATAGAAGAGCTCTAAAGCAAAGACACCTAAGAGTATATGCCTCTCTTATGTTCAAGGCAAGGCACCACTGGTCAAAGTATCTGAAGAAGGTCGATAAGGATCTCAACAGATCCTATAGAGACATTTTAAATCTCCCTCTAATCTTCTATTCTGGGCACCTAAAGGTAAAGCAGCCCTCAGTATCGACCTCATGCAATGAGCAAATAGAGGGAGTATTAATGTGGAATGAAATCCCATCATAAGGATATGCCACTATAGTAATAGCTTCTACTTGCAGACATCACATAGAGAACAACCACAAGTCAAAGATATCCTAGACGACTAGAGAAAAGGTAGACTTCAAGAGAGTGACATCTGAAGACATAGAACAATTTTGGCAGCTAAATGGATTGTTATGGAAATTGTAGGGAAAGCTACCTGACATATCATTATCAGAGAAGGATAGAGACAACAGCGCATATAAATGACATGAATAAACCTTTTAGGAATTGTGATGTTATTGTAGATTCTGTTACCGCCTTTTGAGCAGGGGTTACTTTCATCAAAGATTTTGTTGTGAGATTCGTGGTTTCACCGTTGATCATCCAGCCTTATCAAATGGTCCATGTGCTTTGATATTCCCAGTCAGAGGCAGTGCCTAATCCTCTAGTGATGTGATATTTTCTAACCTTCATTTATTCTTAGCATGTTTTCTGATATGATGGTATGTTAGCATGAGATGTTGTGTGTATACTTTGTATTGACTCATGTGTTTCAATTATTGCATGTCACTTAGTTTAACCATAGTATGGTTTGAGAGTGAGTTGGAGAACCTGTAGGTAGATTTAGACCTTGACGTTTCGGGCTGAATAGCGCAACCCATCTTGAGGAGGAGATGGGATTGCTTGTCACATAGTATGGTTCTTCTAGTTTAATAAGTGTGTTAGTACAAGGTTGATTTGTAGCTTGTTGAAATAAGTCAAGCAATATCCATCCATCTCAATGTATTTTTCCTAGCCATTTTTCACCTAACTAGCCAATTCATCCATCCCCTTCATATTTCCCTTCTGTGAATGATCTATCCTTAGTAATTATACATGGTCTCATTACAACTCAAATGTATGAATGCCTAAAATAAAGTTAAAAGAGTCTTGTATTAACCAAAAAAAGGGTTTCCTGATAAATTAAATGCAAAAATGCAAATGGAACACTTACAAACCTACGAACTTGCTGAAGGGAAGAGCAGTTCAAAATAAAGTATACTTTAATGAATTCATTGGATATCTTACAGAAAGACTATGAGACAGCATCTATGGGTAGACTTACATGTAATCGTTCTGTCCGTTGCAAATAATACAATGTTCCACCAAGGTTACGGGACGGCAGGACACAGGAGCAGGGAGACACACATTCGGGAAGTGTGGAGACCACCCCCAAATTTTAGAGAAATTCGGGGGAGGGGGGAAGAGGGGGGGGCAGAACACGGGAGTCATAAAAATTTTAAAAATATGAAAAATATAAATCTCAACAATAACAACCCATCCCATGCAAATTAGTAAATTACTGAATAGTACATTCATCATTGTGCAATCATGCAATGTAAATGCAAAGTGCGTTGTTTTATCATTTTTGTCACTATGCAGTGTGTTGTTTTATAATTTTTGTCACTATGTAAAGTGTGTTGTTTTCTGTCACTATGCAGTGTGTTGTTTTATAATTTTTGACAACCAGCAGGCTGAAACAATGTTTTTTTAATGCTTTTTAGTATTTTAATTTTACATATATAAATTTATAATGATAGATAGATTGTACAGTGTAAACATGCCCTAGAGCTAAAGCCCAAATTCACTGATGAAAACAATGGAACAGGAAATGGTTAAGAAACACAAAAAATAACTCAAGACTTAAAAATAAATAAAACAGTCAACCAGATGGGAAAAACATTAAAACACACAAAAAAAACTCATAATAAATAAATAAACTAACAGAACGCGGGAGTCATAAAAATTTTAAAAATATGATAAATATAAATCTCAACAATAACCCATCCCATGCAAATTAGTAAATTACTAGATACTACATTCATCATTGTGCAATCATGCAATGTAAATGCAAAGTGTGTTGTTTTATAATTTTTGTCACTATGCAAAGTGTGTTGTTTTCTGTCACTTTGCAGTGTGTTGTTTTATAATTTTTTACAACCCGCAGGCTGAAACAATGTTTTTTTTAATGTTTTTAGTATTTTAATTTTACATATAAAAATTTATAATGATAGATAAATTGTACAGTGTAAACATGCCCTAGAGCTGAAGCCTAAATTCACTAATGAAAACAATGAAACAGGAAATGATTAAGAACACAAAAGATAAATTGTACTGTGTAAACATGCCCTACAGCTAAAGCCTAAATTCACTGATGAAAACAATGAAACAGGAAATGATTAAGAAACACAAAAAATAACTCAGAAATAAATAAAACAGTCAACCAGATGGGAAAAACTTTAAAACACAAAAAAAACAAAAACAAAAAAACTACCAGATAAGCCATTATACTTCAGATTTCAGTATTAAAAATTTTTAAAATGTTAAAAATTAAAAAACAATCAACAAGTCTTGGTGGAGTTTCGGAGTTTCGGGTAGGATGCCCACAAGTCTCGGAGGAGTTTCGGAGTTTCGGGCGGGACGCCAGGAAGTCCCCCCAAGTTTCGTTGAGTTTCATCGGCTACTGAAACTTAACGTCGCACGTTTCGCCAAGTTTCGCCATCCCCGGGACACGTGAAACACAGAAACACATCCCCAACCCTTTGGGACGCGTCCCTGTGGAACACTGAAATAATATTCTTACATTAAGAAACATATAGTGATTATTTGAAAAGCTATTAGAGATATAGTTAAATGCAAATTAGCTAAGAAAAAATGGCAAATCCCAACAGAAAGATTTAACTTCTACAATAAGATAATAAATCCCATGGTCATTTATGAGGAGGAAAAAAACTCCTGGTAGCCTATACAAGTCTACAAAAAAAAATTGATCTGCAGTATATCGCCGAGTTCACATAATTCGGCAAATTGGAACAGGAAGATGGAACAAGTCAGAATGCAGAATGCAACTTCTCTCCCATGTGACAAACGAGCGATTAAAATATGAAACGCATGCTAATAAATTGTCCCACATACAATGAAATTGGACTTAATCATTCAACACATCAATTTCAGCCCAACGAGCCAAATAGATTGTTGAATTTTTCAATCAAGCGTGTAGGAAGCATTTTCAAGAAGCTATGTCAATATATTGTTAAAGTTGTTTAGTTCAAATGGTCATTTAGACTATAGACTTAGGGACATTAATAAAGTCAGTTGTTGACTTGGTCTAATGCATACTTTAGTGTTTGTATTAATGACTTAAAGTACATTTAAGTCATTTTAGGGTTTATATACTTGGAGTTTATGTCATTCCTTTACTATCAAACAACATGTGCTCTCTCCATTTATTATCCAAAAAATATTTCTCTCTTCCAAGTTATTGTGTTCTTGGTTTCTCTATGTTCATTTTTTTGTAATGTAGTATCAGAGCCACTGTGAGGGGAAGTTGAAGCGAGGGAAATTCTAGGGACTGCATAGAACAATGATGAACAAGGCACTGCTTTTTGATACAGACCAAAAAACCAAAAGGGATTTCAGGCAAAGAAAGCTAAGTATATGTTTTTTCTGGTTTTAAAGCCAGGTTTATTTTTCTGAAAATGAGAGAAATGTTAGATTCATGTTTATACTTTTAAAAAGTGGGGTTCAGTTTTCTTGCCCAATTTAAAGCCAGGACTGGTTTTCTGAGAAAACAATTGAAAAGCGAGGAAGGAGGAGGAAAAGAAAATTGACTTTTTTAGAGGAGATCACACTTTTTTTGGAGCAACCTTACAGAAACTGTATAGTAACTGCTCACAATAGTATTCAGCCATCTACAAATGCCGTACAGAACAACCAAAGCAAAATTTCACTGTCCAGCAATGAAATTGGACACCAACAAGAGAAATTCAATGATTTTCACTCAGATTTTGCCAATATGACTGAGATTTTGCAGATCCAGTAGGTGATTGGCTGGAATTAGTAAGATTGGACAGAGGTAATTGGTAGGTATGGAACAGATCTGTGCATTTTCAGAAGGTTTATCAGTTTTTCAGCAAGAATATTTCTTTTTATCTCTATAGTTTTCAGTTTGGAGGGAGGAAAAAGTAAAACATAGTTTTCTTTGCTGCAAGCCTCTATTTCAGTTGCAGATTTTCTTTTCAGTGACCTATAGGCTGGATTTTTTGTGCTCTAATGGCTAATTACTTTTATATTATAATGCCCAAAAAGCAACTTAAGTTGTGTCAACGACAGATTAAGTCACAACCATAGATCTCAAGTGCTCAAGATCTAATCTTGACTGTTAATCACTTTGGAGATCTAGGTTTAGGTATTTTGTCATTGAGAAATTATAGGAGATTTAAGGAGAAGATTAGACACATTAAGCAGGTGAGATTTTTGAGAGCTGAAGAGAAAAAGAAGAGAGTGATCGCATCAGAGAGATGATTGCAGGGGCAGCTAGAAGGAGAGCACACTTCCCAAGACAGCCATCACACAGAAACAGTACAGGCAGCCAGCTTGCATTCCAAGGGAGGCTGGACACAAATTTTCAGGCAGCAGGACAGTGTGCAGATCTGCACGCAAATCAAGGCAGGTTGGGCTCAGTTCCAAGCTTGATCTGAAGGCAAATCAATGCAGAGCGCAATGCTGTTTGTACATGCTTTTCAAGGCAGATTTCTGTGCTGGGATTTTCCAGATTTCTGAGCTAGTACAGGTTCATTTGCTATAATAGATTTTCCAGAATTCTTCCCTGTGGGCCATGTAAATAAAATCACCTGTTTGCTGCTTTTTACCTTCAGGGTTTCCAGGGTATATCTTGTGTCAATTTGTGTGATTGGTTTTCTATTTCCACTGTCCATTGCTGTTAATAAGTTCAGTGTATTTCTGTAAGTAAAAATCAGATTTGGAATTAAATGTTTTCCATGCACAAATCTGGGAATAAATTATTTTTATTGGAAATTAGAAATCAGATGAGCATAAAGAAGATTAACAAAAGTGAGCCATAACAAGATCAATAGCTGAAGATAAAAGATCTTAGAGGATCATTGAATGCCACTGGGCTGAAAAATGGAAGAACACATGGCGAGAGTTTACCCGCCTCATTTGAGAATTTTATTAAAACCCTAAAGTTAAACAATAACTCTGCTGATGATGCCCCGAAACTTGAAGATTTCAGCACCAAGCTCTTGCAGAAAGTTCGGGGAAAAAGTTTGAAAGTAGCAGTGGGAATGATGGCTTAGAAATGGCTTTCACATCCAACTTCAAGGGCAAAGGCAAGTTTGCTAAGAAGAATGAAGGTAGCAGGACAGATGACTCATTGATCGGTGATGGATGAGGCACTGCTTTTTTATGCACACCGAAAAACCAAAAGGGCTCTTAGCAAAGCAAGCTAACTATATTTTGCTTTCCAGTTTTAACACCAGGTTTTATTTTTCTGAAAATGACAGAAATGTTAGATACATATTTATGCTTTTAAAATAGGGGTTCAGTTTTTCTTGCCCTATTTAAGACCAGGCCTGGTTTTCTGGGAAAAGAAAATTAAAAAGGAGTTTTAGAAACTCAAAGAAATGGAAGGAGGAAATGAGAATTATACTAGCGTTGCCCTGAAGTTTGAAGATTTCAGCACCAATCTCTTGCAGCAAGACAGGGAAAAAATTGGAAGTAGGTAATGGCAATGAGGGCTTAGAAAACTAGAAATGGCTTTGGCATCCAACTTCAAGGGCAAAGACAAGTTTGCTAAGAAGAATGAAGGTAGCAGGACAGATGACTTATGTAATCACAAGACTTTCAGGTGTCACTATTGTGGAACGATGACCCATAAGAAGAAGTTTTTGCAGGAAATGACTATAGGATGATCAAAATAACCAAAGGTAGAAGAAGTAAGCTAATGCTGCGAGCACAAGGAAGAGGAAGACCTCTTTATGTTTATGGCATGAGAAAAAGCAGGCAATGTGAAAACACCTGCTTGGTATATAGATTCAGGTGCATCCCATCATTTTACCCATAGGAGAAATTAGTATATTACGTATGCTTCTAATGAATCTCCTAATGTCTTGTGGTTTTTGGTGATGGGGAAGAATACAGGGTAGAAGGGAAAGGAAATATGCAGATAACCTTGTCCGGTAAAATGTTGTTATTCCTTAAAGTTCACCGTGTTCAAGGAATTGATAAGCATCAATTTTTTGTACATCAGAGTATGAAGCACAATCCCCCACTTACATGTGATTTTCAGCAAATCACAAATGCTACTTTGTGGATAAGGTCAGCAAGAAGATACCCACTCTTTGTATTGAACAACATGAGATTTTTAGGTTGGTTGACAACAAAAGAATATGCTTTGATGGCCAAGAGTGGTCAAACTAACAATGAGCTTTGGCATCAATGGTGTGGGCGTTTGAATTTGAGATCTCTTCTTATTTGGCTAACGAATGTTTGGTTGATGACCTTCCAAACAGATAGATTTTTCAAGCATTGTGGATCATGTCATGCTGGTGTGCAACACAATACTCTGTCTAAAGAAGGAATAGCTTGGAGAGCTAAGGAGGTTATTCAATTGATCCATTCTAACATTTATGGGCATATGAAGACACCATCATTCTCGAGTGCTACATATTTTTTGTTGTTTATAGATGTATTTTCCAGGAAATTGTGTGTATTTTTCAAAGTGGAAATCAAATGAGTTTAATGAGTTCAATAAGTTTAAGGCTTTGGTAGAAAACTGTTCCAAGAATAGTAATAAAGTTCTTAGGTTTGAGCCCATGGGGGGCCATAGCAAGTGGTAAAGTGGAAATGTTGTAAATGGAAGGTCTCGACTCTTGTGTTCAAATCCCCCCTAAATTGACCCGTGCGCCATGGTTCAGGCTTTGTGGATGCACCTAGGGGTATAGTATTGAATTTTAGCATTTGCATATATTCTTTAATTTTGCAGACTGTAAGGTAGATAACAATAAGACAAGTGCAGTAGATAAACAAACATCAACACAATGAACACAAGATGTTTTTCACGAGGAAACCTTTTAAGGACAAAAACCCCAAAAGCATTAGTAATTCATCCCTTAAATGAGATGACTGAGTTTGCAATCTCAAAATTCTGAGATGAATGTTCTTCAATAATTTGTCAAGCCCTAGCAGGCTGAACAATTTCAAACCCTCATCAACTTTGACCAAAAATGTCACAAAGACAAATTTCACCTAGAAAAGCAGATTACGGCTAACCGCCCAGATTTTCTTCCTGTTGCCCAGAATTCTTTTCTGTTGCCCATAATTCTTTTTTGTTGCCCTAAACTTTGTGTTTTCTGCCCAAGCCTTCCCGAACTGCCTAGCTCTGTTTTAGAGTTGCCTGAGAACAAGATCAAGCTGCTCGTATCTTCTGCAGCTGCCTGATTTCTGTTAGAGGCTGCCCGGAACTTCTTCTTGCTGCCCAAGCCAAAGATATGTCTGCCCGAGACTGTCCTGTAGCTGCCCGAGCCTCAGATCTGTTTTCCCGAGGTCAGATCTGCCTGCCCGAGATCTGTTCTGCTTGGCTGTGATCTGCCCGGATCTTCCTAAGCCTGCCCATGGTGATTCTGTGCCTTCCTGGAATCAGTCTGTCTAAGACATGACTGCCCGAGCCCAGATCTGGTCTGCCCTAGACCAATACATGGCTGCCCGTGAATTGTTTAGGGCTGCCCTAGATGTTCGGAGGTGTCAGTAGAGGTTGACCGAGGGTGTAAAGGCTGTCGTAGGGTTAGCAGATGTCCTACGTTTGTTTGTTGTAGCAGCCCTAGGGTTGTTGTTGTCCTCTGTGAGTTAGCTGTCACAGTTATAAGCCACCAGCGAGGGTAGCAGTCAACTCCTTGGTTGTCTACAAAATGGTAAGAGTCCTAGCTAGCAAGGCCGCCATGCTTAGGAGAAAAAAACAAGATAAGAGACCAAGAGTGGAGCCACGAATACTTCATGTATCTTCAGTGAATATTCCTCAGACGAATGGGAGCAGTCACATAATACAAGTGTGTAAAATGAATGGCAAGTGAACTTTTTTTATAGCCTTTCACTCACTGGAAGTGGACCATACAGATAAGAATACATTTCTTTCATCAATAAAATAGTAGTGTTTTATTCTTTCATCCTTTTGACTTTTACTCTTAAGGTACTAATGACCTTTTTGTATTTTCACTTTGACTTCTTAGTGGTTCAAGAGTCCTTATGTATTTTTTACTTTTACCTTTTAGCCTTCTTCAAGTGCTTTGTGGTCAATGCAAGTGGGCATAGGGTTCCTTCATACCCACTCAAAGTACACCATCATAAATAGAGAGAATTATTAATGCTTTTATCTCGAACTCCTTGTGCCACCAAGATCGAGTACTAGGTGTCTTAACCAAGGGTAGCTAATCCTTGAAGAAGGTCACAAAGCCCACAGATCGAGGGTAGGAGCGCCTCACATGTCTAGACCCGGTCTAGGGCTTATAGTGATGTCCTGGTAACTGACCAGGTGCCTCCATTCTCGAGGAGAATGGACCTCCGCCCTAGGCCGAGTCCACCAATCCTAGATCGATTCATCTTCCTGGTAACTGACCAGGTGCCTCCATTCAAAGAATGACCACTCAGCTCTACGTTGAGTTCCCCCATTAGTAGACTGGATCCACATCCTCGTAACTGACCAAATGTCTCCATTCAAAGAATGGCCACTCAACTCTAGGCTGAGTTCCCTCGGTGCTGGACTGGTTCCACATCCTAGTGATTGACCAGGTGTCTCCATTCAAAGAATGGCTACTCAGCTCAAGGCTGAGTTCCCCCAGTGTTGGACTGGTTCCACATCTTGGTGACTGACTAGGTGTCTCCATTCAAAGAATGGCTACTCAGCTCAAGGCTGAGTTCCCCCAGTGCTGCACTGGTTCCTCTTCCTGGTAAATGACCAGGTCCCTCCATTCTCCAAGAGAATGGCTCTCAATGTTGCTTAGGAAAAATCAACATATTGTGGTAGCGGGATTGGATCCCTGGACCCTGTGTCAAGCAAGTACTAGCCCCGTCCCCAATTGTCGATTCCCTTAGTCCAAAATAAATTAATAAAAATTAAAAATTAAAAAAAAAAGTTCTTAGATTTCAAAATAGCGGAGAATTTTGCTCCAAGGATTC
The DNA here is from genome assembly GCA_001517045.1 of Pseudotsuga menziesii. Lineage (NCBI taxonomy): Eukaryota > Viridiplantae > Streptophyta > Pinopsida > Pinales > Pinaceae > Pseudotsuga > Pseudotsuga menziesii. The sequence continues at coordinate 258,950 of LPNX010126304.1, read as the reverse complement.
CTGGACTTTTGTATTGAAGAAGGGACTCAATTTTCAAATGTAATACACCACACCTAACACTACACAACAAAATGGAGTGGTAAAGAGGCAAAATCATACCATTAGGGTGCATCCCATTATTTTACCCATAGGAGAAACTAGTATATTAGTTACACTACTAATGAATCTTCTAATGTCTTGTCTTTGGTGATGGGGAAGAATACAGGGTAGAAGAGAAAGGCAATAAGCAGATAACCTTGTCCAGTAAAATATTCCTTAATGTTCACTGTGTTAAAAGGAATCAATAAGCATTTGCTTTTTGTACATGAAAGTATGAAGCACAATCCCCCACTTACAAGTGATTTTCAGCAATCACAAATGTTGCTTTGTGAATAAGGTCAACAAGAAGACACTCACTCTTAGTATTGAATAACATGAGATTTTTAGGTTAATTGACAAAGGGGAGACGAAAGAGTGTGGTTTGATGGCCAATAGCGGTCAAACTAACAATGAGCTTTGGCATTAATGGTGTGGGTGTTTGAATTTGAGATCTCTTTTTATTTGGATAAAGAATGTTCGGTTGATAGCCTTCCAAACATATAGATTTTGCAAGCAATTTGTGATTCATGTCATGTTGGTGTGCAATACAACACTTTGTTTAAAGGACTGGCTTGGAGAGCTAAGGAGGTGTTACCAACTATTTTGTACCATAGTTGAGCCGCCATTTGATGAACATGGTCAATGTTCATATCCAGTGCAGCAGAAGTTCATAATGTTTTGCCTAGCCAATTTTAGCTAGTTATTTTTATTTTTATGCTGAAATGACCATGCCCCATGGGGTTTTTGTAATAAAGTGTGCTAGTAGGGGTTTTGAGTGGCTCGGTCTCCTAAAACATAATTTTCAACTAAGGTATTCCAGGGAGTTTTTTCCCTTGTCAATTATGCTTTGCCTATAGCCGAGTATATTCAATGAGGTTTTCTTCTGCTTCCTCCAAAGCTGGAATGCCCGATTTTGAATTTTGGGCCTTGGGGGGTTATTTGAGTCCAACTAATAAATATAAACCTACTAGACACTATTGGTATGTTCTATGGTCATTTTCTAAGCCCCGAGATATATTAAAACAATGTCCGAAAAAAAAATTCCCAGACGCATGGTGAATTTATTTTTTTACTATAGAGAATTAATTAAAATTTTCAATTAATTAAACCATTTTGACCATGGTTTAATTGAAAATTTTCATTTTGTAATAATTAAGTGGTCCAAGGTGTGTTTTTGGCAAATAAACACTTATTTTCTAAGCCAAAACACTCATTTAACCCCTAGACACACTTATCCTAAGTTTCGAACTATTATTTGGCCTTGGAACCCAAAAAATGAGAAATATTAATTAAATTAATAAAAAATAATAAATTGGAGAAAATCCAAATATCTCCAAAAAAGGCCAAATTTGATTTAATAAAGGGCTATTTAGCTCGGCACAAAGCATTTGGGATGATTCCAATCAGTATCAATCAGAACCAGATCAGTTCCAGAGCTCCGACAGTTCACTTCCAGTCAAAGATTGCGCCCTTTTTCCTCAGGTGGGCGAATTGGGTTAAGTGTTGTTCATCTATTTGCTGGTTAATTGTAATATCCCAAAAATTGATATTCTACTGATACTGTGTATAGTGCTAACCCGTACACTCAATCTTGTGCAAAAATACGGAATAACTGTGCATGCAAAAATACCCTAGAATATAGCTGAATTAGGGTTTAGGGTTTGCAGAAAGGAATTTAACACTTACCACTGATAACTCGGCTGTAATACTCCTGAGATAAGCTGCATGCATAAAAGGCTGAATAGGTGAAGTATCAGTGCTCCTCTTTTGCTGTTGACGCCCAGCTGTATCGTAAACACCCTCCAGACTGCAAGTGACGTTTTTGGAGGAGGAGAGGTCAGATCTGGCTAAAACTTTATGGACTTGTCTGTCTGCTGATGCCGGAGAGATAGACTATCGCATGCAGAGGTTTGGCTGCCTCTAAGTACCCTAGTGAATTGATTTGTGGTTCTGCTGCTCACGCCCCCCCAAGCTTTTTGTTTGTTGATTGCTGCACCAGATGAGCAAACTGATGGCTGATAGTCCCGGTATGCCGTAAGATGGGTTTGTTGAGAAAGAGGAAGCTGACATGCGGAGGAAAGACTGGGTTTTGTGGTTCTAGCGAATCCTTCTATGGTTTCCCAGCTACTTTCGGCTGCAAAACGTGGGTCTGTCAATATTCCTTCGGAGTGTGCTGGATCTTCGGATACTGAAGTGTATGATGAATGCTGTGGATAAACCTGGATGATCTATCCCAATAGGAGACTAGGGCAGATATCTCATTATCGAACCCTCATAGCTGAAGACACCGTCTCCAACCCCAACTACTGCGACTGCGCGCTATGCTGCTGCTCAAAACTCCAAAATCAATCAACAATAATAATAAATAGTTCCTTTAGTCTCATAACCCTTTTTAAAGATATCTTCATATGCTTTTAGGGTTTGCATGTCACTTTTAGGGTTTACGCTTCACTTTTGCATGCATGCAATTCTAATTTAATGTTGACTTTAACACTGACTAAACAAGGCCTGCATGCTCCACATGCTTTAGGATATGAACTTTGATGGCCTTCTGTCTACACTAATGACTTAATAATACTAAATTGATGTACCTTTTTGCTACTAGTGCCATTAGTCCTCAGTTATTCCATTTTCTTCAAGACTCCCTCGAACTTATGGGAATAAGATAGGTTAATGGGTGTTCTCGGGGCGGTTTAGTTGGAAGGGGGCATTACAGTCCTCCCCGCTCGAAATTGCTTGTCCTCAAGCAATCTCCAACCAATATACCGAATCATCTGTCCATGTCTCGTCCATTTTTATCAACCAGTTTATTCCATTGCTGGGTGGCCCTTCTTTTCTTTCGAATTGGTGTTTCTTTTCACACCTGCTCTGTATTCCCTCCTTGTATCTTTTGGGATACTTGTGAGGATCGATCATGCTAGTTTTGGCTCTTTGTCCAAATCCCCCAGGGCTCATCCTACCTTTGTCTGGAGGTCTACCCAGAAAGCCTTTCGCACACCAATGTTCCTTCCTTGAAGTCTTAGGTGTTGGAGTTGGCCATTTCCTTGTGTGAGTCTTGTCCTCATGCCTGAATATGGTGGTCATCCCCTTTGCTGTGGCTGACCTTGAAGCTTCAAGGGGCATTCCCCTTAGGACTACCCTCTTCCCATCTGGTGCCAGGAACTCCATCTCTAATGTTTGGTAGTTGGTTGAGTATTTCCCAATTGAGTACAGCCATTATACTCCCAAAACAATGCTCGTGTCTGGCACATCTACCACATAAAAAGTCATCCACCAATGAATAATTCCCAAGTTGTACCTGTAACCGAGGCATCCTCTGTGTGCATTTCATCCTGTGATTGGCAGCCATGACAACGGTAAAGCCCTCACAGTCCTCAGTTGGAAATCGTTTCCTTTCTACCCAAGAGGCATCTATAAAGTTATGGGTAGCCCTACCATCAATCAAAGCAATGGCACACTATCCTTAGATACTTCCCCTGATCCTGATAGTATGGAAGGTGGGGACTCATGTGAGGGTAACAATAGTGGCTCTCTGTGGCAATTGTTCCAATTCTTTACTGTGTCGTTCTCCACTCGGTTTCTGCTCCGACTCATCTTCCTCACTGCTATCTGGAAGTACCTCGATGAGGTGTACTTTCCCTTTACCCATACATCTGTGGCCTTGTACCCAAGGTTCTTTGCAAGCAAAACAAAATTTCTTCCTTCTCAAATCTCATTGTGTGTCCTCGTTCAACCATTCCCTCTGTGGGATTATCCTTTCCCTGTTTTCTGGAAGATGGGTAGGTTTTTCCTTATTTTTTGGGAGACTGGTAGTTTTTGTGGCTGCTTGTTGTTTGGTACAGAATCTTGTAGGTCCAGAGTCCTACTAATAACATCTTGCAAAGTAATTGGTCTGTAAGCCTTCACCCATCCGCGGAGTGGCTCAGATAGTGCCTCCGTAAATAACATAATCAACCGACTCTCTGATATGTCAGATACCATAACTGAAACACTCTGGAATTTGGATATGAATGTCTCGGCATTGCCTGTCTGTTTAAGCTGCACAAGATCCCTGAAATGAATCTCTGGGTCCTTATCAAAGCGCTCCATGAGCCTTTCTATGAAGTCATTGTAGGAAGTGATAGTGTTGTGACCCAATGTCACCAGTCCGTGGTACCACCACTCATGTGCTTCCCCGTCTAAATGTAAGGTAGCCAACTTGATTGCATCTGTCTCTGTCATGGGGTAAAGTTGGAAGTAGGTGTCTAACTTCTGTACCCAAATCCCGGCTGAACAACTGGATGTCCCATCAAAGTTGGGGATAGTCAGTCTCCCCAATGTGCGTTGCAACTCAAAATTCTGATTGAATGCTCTATTGACCCCTCTTGGCCTGTTCTTGCTTTTCATGTTGCAAAAATCTGGGAAAGTCATGGCTGAATGGAATTCATCTCCCAAATCCCTGTACTCCTATAAGTACGCTCCAAATGGTTCACTAGGCTCTGCTGGCATGACTGGTCCTGCTACTGCATTTGCAAGGCAGTGAGGCATAGTAGGCCTACTAGAAGGTCTGTTATATATGTGGGGTGTGTTTTGCATATTGATGTATGCATGCTTCCCACTAATGCTTGTAGACCCTCTATCTACTGGTGAGAGAGGTGTACTTCTATTACCTGGTTCTGGTTTCGTCGACAATCTGTTGATTACATTAAGAATGTCCTTTTTCCTTTTGGCTAGGTCCTGTAATGTGCTTACTAAGCTGCGAAACTCCATCTTGTCCTCATCTTCTCTCATTCCTTTTCCCCTATCAGAGTGTATACATGTTGGGTCCATGCCTGAGTTGGTATCTTCTAGCTGGATATCCTCAAATTCCTCTATGCACCTACTCTTCATTTTCCTATAGGTTACAAAAGTGTCCTCTTATGTATTCATCTACTTCTCATGTTCAAGCCCACAACTCGCAAGGAACATGCTCCGATACCACTGTAATATCCCAAATACTGATATTCTACTGACACTATGTATAGTGCTAACACGTACACTCAATCTTGTGCAAAAATATGGAATAACTGTGCATGCAAACTTGCCATGCAAAAATACCCTAGAATATAGCTGAATTAAGGTTTAGGGTTTGCAGAAAGGAATTTAACACGAACCACTGATAACTCGACTGATAATACTTCTGAGATAAGTTGTATGCATAAAAGGTTGAATAGGTGAAGTATCAGTGCTCCTCTTCTGTTGTTGACACCCAACTGTATCGTAAACACCCTTCAGACTGCAGGTGACGTTTTTGGAGGAGGAGAGGTCAGATCCGGCTGAAACTTTGTGGACTTGTCTGTCTGCTGATGCCAGAGAGATAGCCTGTCCCATGCGGAGGTTTGGCTGCCTCTAAGTACCTTAGCGAATTGATCTGTGGTTCTCCTGCTCGCCCCCCCAAGCTCTCTGTTTACTAATAGCTGTTCTAGATGAGCAAACCGATGGCTGATAGTCCCGATATGCCGTAGGATGGGTATGCTGAGAAAGAGGAAGCTGGCATGTAGAGGAAAGACTAGGTTTTGTGGTCCCAGTGAATCCTTCTGTGGTTTCCCAGCTACTTCCGGCTGCAAAACGTGGGTCTGTCAATATTCCTTCGAAGTGTGTTGGATCTTCGGATATTGAAGTGTATGATGAATGATGTGGATAAACCTGGATGATCTATCCCAATAGGAGACTAGGGCATATATCTCACTGTCGAACCCTCGTTAGCTGCAAACACCGTCTTCCAACCCCAACTATCGCGGCTGCACGCTGTGTTGCTGCTCAAAACTCCAAAATCAATCAACAATAATAATAGATAGTTCCTTTAGTCCCATAACCCTTCTTAAATAGATCTTCATCTGCTTTTAGGGTTTGCATGTCACTTTTAAGGTTTATGCTTCACTTTTGCATGCATACAATTATAATTTGATGTTGACTTTAACATTGACTAAACAAGGCCTACATGCTCCACATGCTTTAGGATATGAACTTTGATGACCTTTTGTCTACACTAATGACTTAATACTACTGAATTGATGTACCTTTCTGCTCCTAGTGCCATGAGTCCTCAGTTATTCCCTTTTCTTTAAGACCTGCTCAAACCTATGGGAATAAGATAGGTTAACGGGTGTTCTCACAGTGGTTTAGTTGAAAGGGGACATTACATTGATAGAATCGAGGAGGGATGAGCCACCTTACCCCCCCTCATAACTCCAACTCAATCTGCAGCTCAGTCAGCTCACAGTTAGGCATTCAATCAACTGCCAGCTTGTCTCTCCTTCAGGGTTGTGCCTTCTCTCCTTATGCCCACGTTTTTCTAGATGGAGGTTTGTTATTGGATGGATGGATATCCCAATGAAGGGAGTGGGGGCGCCTTGCTTGGAGGCCACCTCCCCACTCTCACCTTCTTGAACTCAGTATTAACTCCAAATCTTCATGCCGAGCTCATTCAATTGCTCTAGTGTGCCTCTCTGATGCCAAGTCTTGACTTAGGGTTTTAGCTTCTCTTTTTTGTATAAATAAGGGTCTCTTCTTCCCATTTGCATATGGAGAATTTGCATGAGAACTCTGCCCCTTTTGTAACAGATATTTGATTATTGGAATAAAGTGACTTTGGAGGTCTATGCGTTGGCTCTTTGTATGTGATTTTCATCTTGTGAAATGATCTTGTTCTTACCCTACTCTTTATCTTTGGTAAATATTTAATCAATGCTAGCTCATGAGGGCTATAAATCTAGCACGGTAGGGTAGCCATTTAATGTCTTAATTTGGTCATCTATGGAATATTCATTATATGTTTGAAGTGGACAGGAAGTAGTCAGTTATACTATTACTTTTCAAACATTTATTTGATTATTACATTCTAGCACTTGATCTTGTTTACTTTTGTTGAGTGTTTTGGTTTCAGGAATCACCAAGGAGGAGGGGTTGAAGCTGAACCTGTTTCTCATCAAGAGTTCTTAATCTAATATTTTCACCATGAAGGTTCTTCAGAGTGCTTGATCCCAGCTTCAAAAACACATGGCTAAAAGGGGCTCTTCCTCATCTCTCTTTGGTTACAAGTCTATTCTTTCTTTCCTTCTTCTGTATACCTGCTACCTTGCATCTTTGTCTTCACTCCTTACCTTTCTTGCTTCTCTGGTTTTCTTCCTTACCTTTTGCTCTTGGTTTTACCTCTCTTTTGCCCTCTTTCCTTCAATTTTTGCAGCCAATTGTCCTCTTGTTGGCTGCCCTCTTTGTCTTTTTTGTTTGCAGCCATTTTTCTCTTTGTTTGGCTGTCCCATTCCTCATTATTTTGTAGCCAACTTTTCTCTTAGTTAGCTGCCCTCTTTCTCCTTCATTTTCAGTCTTTTGGGCACTTTTTTGTAGCCACTTTTTGAGTCTTTTTTCCTCCCTTTTTTGCAGCCATCTTTCTTCCTATTTGGCTGCCCCTTTTCTTCATTTTTTGCAGCCATCTAACTCCTTTGTTGGCTGCCCTGTTTCAGCCTTCTTTACTCTTTTTTGCATGTACTTTTTTCCTAGTTTTTTACTTCAAAAAGACTAAAAAATTGCAATTTCATACTTGGATTAATTTCAATTTTCTTTGCATCTAGATTAGATTTGTGCATTAACACTAATGGGTGCATGAGTGCTTTGTTTCCCTGTGTAGGTACCAAGGACAAAGTGAACCAAGGGAATAAGTCCAAAGGTTTGAAGATTGAAGAGGAGTGCAAAACAAGAAGACAAATATAAGCATAAAATTGCATCCTTGTAAAAGCCATTAAGGCTCATTCATCTTAGTAGTTTGCAATCTTTCTTTTTCAAGGGTTAAAATCCCTTTTATTGTAATCATTAATAAAAAGGACTAATAGGGTTAAGCCTCCCACATTTTTCCTACTTCTCCTATTTTGGGGGAAGTGTGTCTTGTATGTTTCCGTGCTTAGATTAAATTGCTTGCTAGACTTGGTTTATTTTCCACTAATTGCTAGTTTAAACTTTCATCACTTGCATGCTTCTTGCTTCATGTGTATTTTTGCTTTTTAATTATTCATAAAAAGAACCTAAAGACTCTTGAACTTGTCATAAAACAAGTCAAGAGCACTCTCTATCGGAAAGCATTTGCATTGCATTCGCATAGTTGGTTAAATAAGACGCTTCAATCTCATCATAAGGTGGATCAAGAGCACTCTCTGTCGGAGAGTTGTGTTTGTTAGTAAAATTTGCAACTCACATTCTCCCCTAAAATTGGAACTTACCATTCTACAATGTGTATGCTCTACCCGTTCGAGATACCTAGAAACACTGTAACTTGTTAATTTGCACACTTAACTCCAAGTACAACCGTAATAAGAAAATCTTTACTGTGGGCGCTGGGTAGCTCTCCTTGTTTGCAGTAGTTGGAAAGTCATCGAACGCCTCGCTGCAAACTAGACGGTCCAACATGTCTTCGAACGAGGCCACTTAGAATATTTTTCCGGTTAGATTTCCAGTACCTTGCATACCGGTTGGAAATTCCCTTAGCCTAATTAACAAGATCATTCATAAAATACACAATAAAATCGACGAAGAGCATTTACAAAATGATCTCACAAACATCAAAGACTTGTATTTCAGCATCCCCAACACTTTGACTCCATTTAAGGCACTGGTCTTTCAATTCTTGCATTATCTTGCTTGGACCATTTGTTCGTTTATTTCTAAGTTATTCATGCGTAGATGCTTTAATTTTTGTCTTATTATTCATATCGTGTTTTGCAAATAGCAACGTGGATTACTTAATTGATTATTGTGTATGTCAAAAACTCCTAAACAACACTAATTCTCATCTTCCATCTAAGAATACTTTAAACAAAAACCTTAAACAACATTTTTTAGGGATTACCCCCCTTGGCTTCGTTAGAAGTTAGCTTAAACGGAGGAGTTGGGATCAGATGACAGCACCTGGCTCTTTGCTTGCCCCCAAGGCCACACCTTTCCCGCTTAGGAAAACAGCAGTCCAAAAGATTTTTGTTGGCGGTGTGCATTCAGCGAACAATAGGAGGTTCTTCAATTGATACATTCTAACATTTATGGGCATACGAGGACACCATCATTCTCAAGTGCCACATTTTTTTTGTTTATAGATGTATTTTCCAAGAAAATGTGTATTTTTCAAAATTGAAATCAAATGAGTTTAATAAGTTCAATAAGTTTAAGGCTTTGGTAGAAAACCATTCCAAGAATAGCATTAGAGTTCTTCAATTTGATAATGGCAAAGAATTTTGCTCTAAGGACTCCTTGATTTTTGTATTGAAGAAGCGATTCAAAGTCAATCCACCACACCCTAACACTACACAACAAAATGGAGTGGTAGAGAGGCAAAATCGTTAACATTATGGAGATGACTAGCTGCATGTTAGAGAACAAGATTGTTCCTTACAAGTATTGGGTGGAAGTATTGCACACGCCATATGTCCTCAACCAATTTCCAACAAAAGCAGTACACAAGAAGACTTTAAAAAAAGCATGGTCTAGACTCTAGACAAAAGCCCTGAGAAAGTCATCTCAAAATTTTTGGTTCACTGGCATATGCATGGATTTCTAAAGAAAAATGAATCAAAATGCCAAAATATGATGTCCACATGGTATAGTGACACCCAAAAAACTTATAAGATGGTTGATGATAAGATTGACATAGTAAATCTTAGCCATGGTGTGGTAGTTGATGAAAGCACAGGGTTGTTCCAAAAGAAATCAAATCTGAAAGTTAATGAAAATGAAGAGTATAAGACTGGAAAAACAATTTTAATGATGAGGCAGATCAACAGGAGGTACAAGTTACCTCTCAACATGATTCCATGAATTTTCCAGACAATGGGATGCTAGAAATAGCGCAAATCAGCAGGAAACTACAGTTGTTTGGTGGCAGCAGAAGAGAAATAAAAGAACACAATGATGCTACATCACTTATAATATGCTCAATGATATGAGCTACTTGATGAACCATGAAGGTAGACCAAACGGAGGTAACGCATTTGGTATGGCAAATTATAATGATGATGCATTAATGGGATGAGCTAACGCATTTGGTATGGTGAATTATAATGATGATGCATTAATGGGATGAGCTCCTTGATATGAGACAGGCGGGTAGACCAAAAAGAGTTGAGGCATCCAATGTGGTGAATTATGCTTTGATGGCTAAATCTTCAAAACACTTTCGAGCCTTAGGATTACGATGTCGGATGAAACCAAAGGCAGAATAAAATGGGAGAGGCTATGCAAGCCGAACATGAGACTTTCATGAAGAATCGACAATGGGCTCTCACAAAGCTACCTCCATGGAAGAAACCCATTGGCTACAAATGGGTCTACAAAGTCAAGTACAAGATAGATAGAATATTTGACAAAAACAAACCCAGGTTGGTCGCAAAAGACTTTGCTCAAAAGATAGGTATTGACTATGAGAATACATTCACTCCTACTGCAAAAATGGAAACAATTCAATTGGGTCTATAAATGATAGCAACATTTGATTGAAAACTACATTCACTGGACATGATGAGTGCCTTCGTCAATAGTGATCTAGAGGAAAAAGTATACATGTACCAACCACAAGGATTTCAGGTTTTAGGGAAGGAACATTTGGTATGCACATTGATGAAAGTTTTTTATAAGTATAAGGCATATGGGGCCCTTGACAAGAACAAAGTCGGGTTGGTAGCAAAGGGAAAGGAAGGCATTGACTATGAAGAGACATTTGCTCCTATCGAAAAATGAATGCGATGACTACTTCCTCAATGGTGATCTAGAGGAAGAAGTATGCATGTACCAAACGTAGGGATTTTAGGTTCCATGGAAGGAACATTTGGTATACAAATTAATAAAAGTTTTTATGGGTTGAAAGAAGCTCAGATGGCGTGGTACATCATAATTGATAGGTATGTAAGAGAACAAGGATTGAAAAGATGTCTTTCTAACCCCAATATCTACATCAAAAGCGAGAATGATGATACAGTGACTCTAGTGATAGATGGTGATGAAACCATCATTATAGCTAGCGACACGAGAGTAATTGCAAAGGAAAAGTCAAAATTAAGTTTATCTTTTGACATGATAGATTTAGGCCTCCTGCATTACTGCTTAGGTGTAGAGGTTTGGAGAACAAATGATCATATTTTTGTTTCACAAACAAAATATGCCAAAAGCTCGTTAGATAGGCTCAAGATGGTAGATTGTGAAATCTTAACTACGCCTATGGAGAAAAAGATGAAACTTTCAACGAAGATTGATTCAATGGCAACCAACAAATCAATCTACAAGAAAACTAGTAAGGAGCTTGATCTATCTTACTGCCACTAGATCTATGCATAGTTTTAAAAATCGATGAAATCGGTTGATTCACCAAGTTGAAGGAAAACATATTCGAATCGGTCTCGAAATTGGTTCAATTCACCAATTTGGTACTAAATCGGCCGATTCAGAAACCGGATCGGCCAATTTGGCACCGGACCGATTAAATCAACCGATTTATGTGAAAAATGGACCAATTTTTTACTCTCAGTGATGTGGGATCTACAAACTGGAAGTAGAGGTCATCCATTTCCACAACACTCACCTTGCACCACACACATTTCGTTGTACCTTCGCTCCATTGTGCACGTCTATATTGTTGTGAAATTGCATTGCCATAAGTATCAACACTTAATATAGCTCTACATTGTACAACCCAATGTAGTCAGACTCGAACTCGGCAAATACTCGGCTGAATCGGGACTCGAAAGACTCGCCGACTCGGATAAGGCTCGGCAAATATGAAGAAAAAAAAATATTGTAATTTATGTGCACAAAAAACATACGTAATGACATTTCTAATCCATATAAGTTATAAAAACAATTATATGCAGAAATTCATTAGATCATCTCATAAAAATTGATAACACAACATTTGACACTCCATAATACCCATATTTCTATGCAAAATAGTGAAATGAAAGAGGATTCCTTGAACACGTTCCAAAATAGTACCAAGTTCAAACTTCAAAGTTCAAATACATAACTCAAAACATTACTAGCTGAAAATAAAAAAAGATAGTGTCTCCAAGTCCAAACTCGAGTCTCATGCATGACTCAGAGTAGTAGAACGCCTCGCATAGGCCCTACTAGAGCTAGTACCAACATCACTAGACTGAAAAATCAATTGTGAAGCAGGTGTGTTTGGTGTTTCTATTTTGAAAAATGGTACACAAGAGGGACCCTCGGCCTCTTCATCAACCCAACTCAAATCAGCAGGAGCTTCATCCTACACTACCCAATCAGAGACTAGATCAATCTAATCCAATAAAATTGGATCCAAATCCTTTGCCCGCAACTGTTTTGTGAACATCTTAAGGTTGTAGTATATGTAGACCAACTTCTCCAACTTCTCATGCTCCAACTTGTTGCGCTTTTTGGTATGGATGTTGTGGTGCCTCAGTGCTCGAATACTGACCAATTGCGCTCACAACCTGACGCACTGCAAGGCTGACTCAAGATTCTAATGGCAAATTCTTGTAGTTGTGGTGCCTCAGTGCCACAATCTAACCACCAATGGGTTGTTATAAAAAACAAACAAACAAAGATTACAAGTTTTGCAATGTCAAACTTAAAAAAAAACTAGTGAAATAAAATCTAATGATTTACGTTATTGAATCTTAGATGGCACTTTCTTCTCCCTGAGATGTTGTGTTGAGCTAAATCCAAACATGCCAGATGATTCCTTGTACATATGTCGTTGCACATTGATTTGGTCTTGAATCTCTCGACTTGGGTACATCGTCTCAATGCATAGCATCACACCTCTCATCACCTCGGGATATTTTTGAATTTTAGACCCAACATTAATTGTGAATGTAGTTGCCTGTCCCACCTGGAATCAATAATATCCCATATAGGGAGATATTTAGATTCATCCTTGCTATATAAGGCCTTGATGGCCTCTTTGGCCCTGTCCATCCCCTCATAAGCATATCCCATTGGTGGTTTATCACCATCCATGATCCTCAACACTTTCACAAGTGGCTCTATCATGTTGACAATCCCAGTGACTTCCTCCCATAAACTATCTCTACGAATAGACAAACTCATAACCATTGCATCTGGTTTTGTGCTATCTTTATAATGTATCCATTCCCTGCTACTAACAATTCGTCTCAATGCTTGGTACTCATTAAGAAGACTTTGGAGGGAGAGAAAGTTTGTTGCAAACTGTGTGACAGCAGGGCGACTGAGCTCACCTTCTGTGTACTCTCTCATAAGGCTCAACACCCAAGCATGGTTATAAATGTATTAGGTTAGTTGTTTGCACTCATAAACAACATCTTGCACCCATGCCAACTTCCCAATGTCCTCCAACATCAAATCTATACAGTGGAAAGCACAAGGGGTCCAAAAAATAGTAGGGTATTTTGCTTAAAGCATCTTACTTGCTACCACATAATTTGCAAGTTGTCCGTGATTACTTAGAAAACATGTTTGACACCCACTTCTTCCACTACCTCTGCTAACAATGTAAATATGAGATTTACATCCTGTTGCCCACCTATTTCGACTAGGTGGCAACTCCATGTACATGAAGATGTACATAGTTGTACTAATGTTACCTTGGAAAAATCTAAGGATTTTTTCACTTCTGCAGGGCAATTGCCCCTTTGTAAAACGAAATGTCCGCTCCCCTGCGTGGGAATATTAATGTAATTATATGTACTAGTATGGGTCATGTGATATGGATGCCACACCATGGAACTGGTTATTAGAGAAGTCCCCTCATCGAGTGTTTTTTCCCTTTCCAATTGATCTTGTTGAATAAACGAGTTTAATCGGTTTGGTTTTTCACTCAATCCTCCAAAGTGGTGACGAGCGTTCTAGCAGTCAAGTCCATGGGGTGGCTAAGGTTTCAAATGTTATTCATGACCATGCTAGACATTTGTCTAGAGTCTTGCGGACTTTCGTTATGTTATTGTATTTTTATTAATTTTTTCTAGTTAATTAATTTCACCCCTTGGTGGTTAATTAACTAAGTTTTGATGTAATAATGTAATTGCTCAAGCATGGCATTTTGTAATAGGGGCTATGAATGCAAGGTAAAATTGCTATGAAACCCCCTAAGCCACTGCTTCGAGTCCCATGTCTTTCTGATAAGTGGTTGAAGAGATAGACCAATTTTGGTCAAGAGGGGTCTATTTTTCCTAAGGAATTATTAATTTCCCTAAGTCAAAAATTTAAATTATTTGATTTTGAAGGAAAAAATCAAATAAGGCCATGGTATTTAAGTTTGGGGGGTGACTAAGCATAGTCAATTTTTATTTAAATAAACCTCCTCCATGGTCAAAATAATTTTTGAAGATCTCCTAAGTGGGGTGCCCCTCTTGTCTTAATAAAAAGATAAAAATTAAAAAGATAAAAGATAAAAAGAAATAAAGAAATAAAGAATAAAAAGATACAAATAAAAAATAAAAGATCAAAACTTAAAAAAGTTAAAAAATAAAAAATAAAAAATAAAAGATTAAAAATAAAAATAAAATAAAAGATAAATAATAATAATAATAATAATAATAAAACATAAAAACAAAAAATTAAAAATTAAAAATGAGAGATAAAATAAAAGATAAAAGATAAAAAATATAAACTTGAAAATAAAAGATTAAAAGATTTAAAAATAAAAAGTAAAAAATAGTAATTAAAAGATTAAAAAATAAAAACATAAAAATAAAAAGTAAAAGATAAAATAAAGTTTAAAAATTAAAAATATTAAATAAAAGATTAAAGATTAAAGATAAAATTAAAAATAATAAAATTAAAATTTGAGTCAAAGGGGCCCCCACTTGAGTCACGGAAACCCTAGATCTAAGGGTGGAAAATGTTAAGACATGGATCAAGCACCCTAGCCATTGATTAAAAAGCAATCTAAGGGTGTAGATTGATTGAGAGTACTAAAAAGTCAAAAACCTAGATCTAGTGGTGGAGATTTAACGTAGATCTAGATCTAATCTTGGTCGTTGATCTTCAAGGGGTTGGGGTCTTCTTCAACTATATAATGAGGGTCTCACTCCCTCATTTGAGAGGCTCTCTCATGCTATTGTTATGCTGCCGGATTACTTCTCGACTCTTCTCTCACATTTTCTTCTTGCCATTGTAATATTCTTGCCCTAGTTGGGCCATAATACAAGTAAATGCTTTGGAGAAACTTTGGTGGCTCTTGTCTACATTTTGTGCTTCTTGTGAGGTAACCTATTTTATTTTTATTTAGTTGCATTTGTATTAGCTTGGATAGTTCTCCACAAAGTATTTTGTGGAGAAACTTGTAGGTAGAAGTGTTTTTACCTACATTTGTGAGTAGATTAGTAAGACTCTACAAAGTATTTTGTAGGGTTTATTTGTTTACTCACCTCTTTGCTCATATTTTGCAGCTTCTATAAGTTTATTGCAGGGATCCAAAGCGAAGGAGTGCTCCTTTTTCATTTTCGCACTTTCTGTAAAAAGGGTTTTGAAACTCAGTTTTTATCACTGTATAGTGATAAAAACCTTGGTTTTAAGGCCCTAACCCATAGTATATTAGTTTAGGCTTTAAGTTCTGCTATTTACATGTAGCTTTCACTTTAAAAAACAGTCATTTCCAGCCATTTATTTTCTGTTTTCATTTTCCCACTTTCTGTAAAAAGGGTTTTAAAACTCAGTTTTTATCACTGTATAGTGATAAAAACCTTGGTTTTAAGGCCCCAACCCTTAGTACATTAGTATAGGCTTTTATTTCTGTTGTTCTAACATCATTTAGGTGGCTGAAAACTCAGTTTCAGCCCTCTAAACTTCATATTTCTGTCATACTTTCGCTCAGATTTTTTTACTGTAAATTTGTATTTTTCTGTACTAATTTTTCTAACAAATTTTTTAGTGTTTGCTGTGATTTCCAGCAAGCAAAGCTTGCTAGTTTGTGACAGGTTTTGCATAGGTGAAGGGGAGGTGCTGCCCAAATTGGCCTAGAAGCACCTCAACTTTCAACCGGTTCCAAAAGGGGTTCAAGCCCTCAACTCTTTCCTTCCTTTTTTGTTATTTGTAAACCCCAAAGAGGAGTCCTCTTGGGGTATTCTGCAAAATTCATAAAGCATTTGTAATATACACATAAATAGATTAGGAAGTAGAAAATTGCTTTATTTTCTGTTCACCCACCTCTCTTTGTGACAGACCACCATATCTGTCACAAAGATTGAAGTGAGGTTAGTTCACTGTTTATTTCAGTAACATTTAGTTTACTGTTTTATTTAGTTTACTGTTTTATTCATTCACCCACCTATCTCTGTTACAGACCACCATCTCTGTAACAAAGATTGTTGTGAGGTTAGCATAATCAGTTTCCTTTCTACCCACCTATCTCTGTGACAGACTACCATCTCTGTCACAGAGATTGCTGTGCGGTTAAGTATTACTCTAGCTAGTTACAGTTTCTTTCAAGTTCAGTTTTTTTTTAATTTTTCTGTTAAAAGAAGTAATCATACAACTCACCCATCCTATGTATCCT